>VZSV01000303.1:260099-293003 GCA_013398735.1 Nothocercus julius
CATCCCTTATTGGAGCCCCTGGCAAGCAGCAGACCTGCCTGGATAAGGGGTCAGGCCCACAGATCGGTGCCTCCGTGCCCTGCAGCAGGGAGTCACCCACGACAATCACCCGCCGCTTCTTCCGGGGGCTCCTTTTCTCCTTAGGGCAGCAGCCTCGGGCCGTGGACCCGCCTGCCTCTCTGCAGACAGCCCCCTGGGTGGGCCTGGGTTCGCGACCTCGTCTGTCCGATCCCCAAGCTCCAGGGCCTCGTACCCGTTGGACGTGGGCACCGATGGGGGTGAGGGGGGCCGGGGAAGGGCTCTCCTGCCCCCTCGAGTAGGGACCTGTTTCCACTGTTGTTTGCCCCTTGATACTGTTAATTCTGTCCCCCTCTGCCCTATGGCCAGAGGGTACTGGATTTACAGACAGAATTGGGGGGTTCTCTGGGTGACTTTCCTGGGAATGCTGCAGAACGCCGCTCCACCAGTCTATTTCCCTTTCACATTCCCTGATGGGAACATTGAACAGAAGTCTGCATGTACAGCTAGTACAATATTTTGCTTATGTTTCTGATTGCCTGTTTTATGTTTTATAAATGTTAGACTTGGTTCATCCAGAATTTTGTTACAAAAATGTGCATTCTTGAAGCAAAACCTGTATTGAAAGCTAAACTAGAAATCAGATATTCAGCTAAGTTAGGTTCTAGGTGGCTTAGACAAAAATAATAGGTTGATTACTTAGATATGTGAGATAAAAAATTGTGTGTGTAGCAATGGAAGTAATTTGAAGAGATACAGTGCAACAACATGCATAACAATTCTGGCTCTGTCTTATCAGGAAATAAACTGTTGTAATGATTATAATTAGATTATTATTATTATTATTATTAACAACAAATAGAGTGAATTAACTTCCATGGAAATAGGTGTAGGAGCTTATTTAAAGTATGTTCTCTGTGTTGTAGAGTATTTTTTCATTTGTATACTTTATAAACGTATTTCACCAGAAATCACATCCTTGTATATCTCTTTTGTCAAAGGAACATAGGAACGTGCAGATTCATGCAAGAAATACAGAGGTTCAGGTATAATTTCTGGATTAAATCCATCATTCACCAGATGCATTTTCTGATGCTTGAAAGTTGCAGTAGTTTGCATAACATCCTAAAAAAAAGAAATAATTTAATAAAGTACAGTGTTCCGTTTCTGCCTATATCAGGGAAAAAAATAGATGGCTTGAGTTCAAAAGAATGATTGATTCACAAATGCAATGGAACCTAAATCTAAAGGCATTTTTGTATTTCTTGCTCTACCTCAGATCCATGGTCAGACTCACAAGTTTCTGCTTTAAAATAGCGTTTTTAAAAATTTCATTAATGTAACTGATCACAAAATCTGTACTTTATGGAACACTTGTTGGCAATTTGCAAAGAGCTGGCTGATTTTATGGTGCTGACTCCCCTCTGGTTTCCAGCTGCTAAATTTCATTGAAGACACCAAATAAAAATATATTAAATACCTCCCTGTTATTAACTGCTGGATAAGCAGTTTCTGCAGTTGCTATACAGAAGTTCTGCAATTGCTACTTCATGAACAAATTGGTCTGCACATGATAGTATAAGAGAGCAAAAGTGATATATAAACGTATTAAAACCTATTAAAATGTATCTCTCATTACAGGAAAAGTTAAAGAAGCCTCATTCTTGAGCATTTTACTTGTGCATTTTCAATGTAGCCAAAACTTTCTTTTACTCAAAATAGGCAACATTCCAGTTCCTGTTTGATTTTTTCTCTCTCTCTTCATATAATAATATAATTAGGTTCCTCTTACCCTGGCCACTCTGTATCTGCTGGTCTTGTATCACTGAGTTTTTAGCTTCTAAGCAGAGGCTGCTAATAAGTTTGCCAGTTAATCCAGTTGTTTTGGCAGTGCTTCTGATGAGAACCACACTTAGACCACCAAGTCATTTCACACAACCACTGAATAGTTGCCATATGGTAATAAGATTCAGTCATTACCAGCTGGGCTCACTTCAAAATGAACAGCCAACATCAACCTTTCATGGTAATTATTAAAAAAGTTGCAGTCATTAAGATCAAAAGTTTAATAAAAATAGGTATTAAGTATTTTCAAATGTGTCTTACCAGGAGAGATTGTTAAGAGTTTCTATTGAGATGATCCCCTGATGCTATTTGTATAAAGTCAGAATTTTATGCAGAGAAATACCGTTGGGGTGTATGGAACAGAACAAAAGCTGTAATGACTTCCAGAATGTTCTCAAAAACCTCTTTTTAATATTTTTCTCCAGGTAGAAAGTGGAGCTAGAAAAAGTTTAGGAAAAAGTACTGCTTCTAAATACCCTATTTCCTGCATGGCTGTCTCTGGGCCTCCTCTTTGCTTTCAGCATCCGTCATAGAGTTTGAGAAAAACAGTTCATTTGCTTTTTCATTCTGTTTTTTACAATATTGACCATGGCTGCAAGCCAAATTAGAAAGACCCTGCCTATGGATAGCTAAAAAATTTCAAGACAGGTTTTATCTGAAATCAAATTTTGCATTAGAATTTCATGTTTTTATTTGACAGTCTTCATTAGGACATATTAGGATATTAGGATGATTTTTTTTTTTTTTTTTTTTTTTTTTTCCCTCCCAGGGGAGGAACTACATTTTCTGGCAGGCTTCACTCTGAAATTTCCATTCTCTTTTTAGAAATTTTCTATTACCCTCCAATAGGACCAATCCTTTTTAAAGGATTTTTTTATCATTTTTATTTTATTGTAAAATTAGTTTTATGTCTTGTAATAAGATTTTATAGCCGTTTAGCTATCCATGAATTTTTCCTGGCAGTATCTTATTTGTCAACAACAGCATCAAAGATGATATAACTAGTTAGCTTCCTTTAATTACCTAAAAACTTCTCAGAGAACATACAAATTCAACTAAGTTTGAACAGTTCCATATATATATATATATATGCAGTGGAGGTCCTTACAGGCTTTTTTCCCTGTGTCTCATAAAACCGTATAGACAAATCTGAGCCAAAGTTTCTTTTCCCCAGGAGAGGGCGCTGCTGTCCTTTAGGTACCATTGTATTTTAAGATACTTAGTACAGTAACTTTCATTAGTTAAAAAATAGACTTCCTCAATTCTTAAAGTTCTTTCAGTACTCTTATTTTCCTCTAAATGTCTCCATTATCCCTTCAAATAAATATATAACAATAGCATTCATTTTCTCCTCTTTCTGTGTTACGTTATCTCTCTCCTTTTTGCTCCATGCTTTTTTCAGTCCATCTGGTACCCTACAGACACAACCTCAGTATTAAGGAATGGACAGAATTGTCAAACACCTTGTAGCAGAAAGCTGTCTGCTGCAGATTTTCAGAAGATACAACATAGGACCCTTTCCTGCTCTTTAGGGTTCATACTCTCTTGTCCTGTTGCCCAAGTTCATACTATGGGGAGCATTCAAAGGATATAGTCCTTGCACTTCTAAGCGAAAAATAAAATTGTATTCTAGATCTGCTTTTATACCCTAGCATGTACGGGCCCATTCTGGTTCTTTAATTACCAGACCCTGACTGTGAAGTATTTATTTATTGTGCTATTGCAAAGTACTAATATTTCTTTGATATTTGTCAGTAATAACCAACAACAATCACTTCAGCATCAAGCATGTCAGGAAAAGACTTTAAATGGATTGAGTCATCCTTTCATAAGGTGACACTGTTGTATGTAATATCACTCATATATCTCTATTCTGTTTTCCAGTGGCTAGAACAAGCTACTTAAAGCTAATGAGTATTAAAGGAAAATATGACATTGCTAAGTTTATAAGCGCATCTAAGATTATTAGGAGCAAAGGGATTTGTGAAGCAAAACACTTTTAATTCATCACATAATGACTTTGGAATATTTTTTCCTTAATGTTAGATTAATATTACTTCTTGAAACTGTTGGTAAGTTACTTCCCATATTACATGATTGTAGAGACTAATTTTTAACTCAGATGAATACTAAACATGAAGAGCAAAAAACCTTATTTTTCTTACCATGATTCTCACAAAGTGTGGTCGGGCATAACTTGGAAGGAAGTCCACAACATGCTTGTAAAGCCTTTCTCCATCAAAGCCTTGGTCAGGTCTAAGCACAATAGCTGCCATCCCTATTCTTCCTTCATAATCTAAAAAAGCATTGAAAAGGGTAATAGTAACATTAATCTAAAAAGCATTGAAATAGAAATAACCTGTATGAGTTATCTATATGAAAGGGGTATCTTCTATCACCTTTGGAGAGGTTTAATATTGGTCAGTGCAAGGATTTTGAGCCTATATACCTGCAGTATCTTCTCAGAAAACATTCAGTAGAAGATACAAAATATTTTATGTTGAGAGATTTTAAGTTACTTTCAAAGTTTTTACTCAATAAAAAAGTGTCATCAATGTTTTCTTCTTAGGAATTAGGTAGCACTGAAGCTGATTTCTGAGTTTCCTCCCCAGCCAAGAATGAATCTGATTCTTAAAATCTAGGACTTCTGTTTTGATGGTGTGTGTTATTCTTTTCCCTGAGAGTCCAGATAGGTGCAGCCATTCCATTCAGGAGAGCTTCTTAGCTGTTAGCAGTGATGAGAATGGGATGTGCCTTCCAAGCAAGATTACAGTTTTATTTGTGTCGACTTGAAGGAGGATGTCCTCTCTCCCAAATGAGCAAACTGGAATAATGTTTCCCTACCTAGCCATCTTCTGGCCAGCTGTTCAGATTTACCCTTTTTATTCACTTTTCATGTATCCTGTTCATTTTTAAATCCACTGGATCTCCCTTTTCTCAATGCTAAGTAATAGCTTGTATCTTGCTGGCTTCTTCAAGTCTGGTTTCTTTTAGTGTTAGACTTTTTTGTCATCACCTTTAGGAAGAACAGAACAGCTATTCAGTGGCATGAGAAAGTTTGCTGTCCTCGGATTGTTCATGGAGAAGATGTATCTTCTGAGTTTTTTTCTGCTTCGGCTCATAACTCAATTGCCAACAGTTTTTCAGCTTGGTATTGTACATTTATAGAGCTCCATATGGTACTCCAATTGTGAAAAAATAAGTATCTTCTAGGACTGTGCTTATAAGATGGTGCTAGGTGTTTTCGCATATGTCATGTTTTAGTATGTTCCCTGTTTTAGCGTTTTTCAGATGAAAGGCTCTAACAGAAGTTTTCTGTGGTTTGTAAACTTGTACTTCTCATGTCTGTGGTATGAATTCATTTTCAGCTTATAGGAACAGAAATAATAGAGTTAGGAAATTAATTATTACTTTCATTTAATAAGTGAATAAGAATAAGCAGGTTCTTACTTTTTACACTTACGCCATAAACATTAACTTCTTGAACAAAATCTATCATCCCAATGATTTCAGAGACTTCTAGAGTGGCAACATTTTCTCCTTTCCATCTGTCAAAAATATTTTTTTAAATAACTTAAGTATTAGTTAACAATTTTTTTTTTTGTTCTATACATTGCTATACGTGATGGAACGCTGTTGCTAATGTGGATTACTGTTAACTGAAAAGTGTAGACAGACAAAACTAGTTCTGATTCAGTGCCATCTCATTTGAAACACCAGCCTTATAAGAAAGTGCCATTGACTCAAACTTTATGAATTGTCCATCACAAACTATTCTTTTTGTCTGAACCTTAGGATGAGATCCTTAATGGTTTTGTTAAAAATAAACAGGTGTATATCAAGTTCAAGTCTGAGCTTTGCTATCCACTCCTGTTAACGTGTGATTTCCATCCAGGAAAAATGATCCCATTGGATCAACTATATCTGTCTGTACCTCACCTGAAAGTGTCTCCCACCCGGTCACTGAAGTAAAGGAAGCCATTCTGGTCCATCACCAGGAGATCTCCTGTGTCAAAATACACATCTCCTTCCACAAACACATTACGCAGGAGTTTCTTCTCTGAGAATTCTTTATTTCCAGCATATCCATAAAATGGCGTTTCCTGTGTCACCTTGACAGCCATAAGGCCAGGTTCACCTGCAGACCATGAAAGGAGGGAAAAAGCATCTTTACAATGAACTCATTAGAGCCTTAGGTATCATACAGAAAAGCTTTTGGGAAGCTACATCTGTTCTACTTATCTTATTGCGACATTTCTGTAACTATTTCCTGAGCAGCAAAAAAAAGGTGAGTGGAAGAGAGAACACAATACTGCTTCCTTCTCTCCTGAAAAGCTAGAGCTCGGGAAAAAGCTTTGTTGACCTGCTGCCCGCCAATCCACTTACTATGAATGAAATCTCTACAAGATTTGTTTTTTTTTTCCCCCCCACAGTTTGTCCTTCTCTGCTTGCACTTGAATTGTTTTATGCCCCAAAGGTCTCACATAGAGTGCAGGATTGCCTGTTTCTGCCTCTTGGGCTCTTGCAGAAGGTTTAAGCTTCAGTGTCTGAAAGTCTTTTCCCCTAAGAATGTTTGTCCTTCGTTCCAGAGTACAGGGTAATAAAACTGAAATACATTTTGTTTTGTTCTGTTTTTTCTGAAGAATCCACTATATTATTCACAGCCTGGCCAAAAATTTTTCCATAAAGAGTGTTTGCCCAAGGAAAGGACAAATTTTGTCTTCTGGAAAGGATGCTCGTAGTCAAAAAACATACATGGGAGTAAAACATAGTGTCTGACTTCTTCGGCTTAATATTTTCTGAATGACGGGCTTGTTGCTGCACTCAGTGTGGCGTCGGTAAAGGGAATAGTCAGTAAAACACTGGAGGCCATGATGTAAATTCGATGGCATACCTGTTCCACAGAATATCCTGGAGTCCCCTGAGTCTGCAGGATTTACATACACAGGAGCTGCGTTATGTCTGACTGTACAATTCCCTTTTGTATTAAGAACAAAAATTCTCTTGATCTCACTTTAATTGGCCCAGAAATTCCCTTGCAAATGCATTTTTATTGTTCTATATGTACAGTAGGTACTGGCTTATTTCCCAGTCTGTTTCTGAGGTTAAAAGACATTTCCAGCTTCCAAAGATTTTTATTATTCTTCCTTCCAGAGATACATGCAGATGTTTTTTTCAAACAGATAGTTTTCTTTATAACTGCATAGCTGTCTCTTATATGAAACCCCCTTTGTGGTTTTGAACTCTAAGTGTGGAAAGCGGAATGGAAGCTCATATTACGGTTCAGAGGAGATCACATGACTGCAAACAAGATGTAGGCTTTGTAGCAGAAGAATAAAATCATTTAAATTTGTTGAGTTAAAAAAAAAGACTTGCCCAAGGTTCCAGCTCTTTTTACATGATAATGATACTCTGTTTCAGTTTGACATTTGCAGTCATTTCTGTTGCACTTTGCACCAAGTGATGACTTCAGAGTTCTTTAAAAAATACATGTAAAAATCAAAAAAATTTGCGCAGTTCTTTTTAGTCTTGTCATGAAACCAATTTCATTATGAAAGCTAGAAAATTTTTCTACTTTTTAATGTAACTATACTGAAGAATCTAGTCTTTCTATTATAAAAAGAATTACTTTTGCTTGCTTTAAGTATTATCAGAAAATAATGCCTTATCAGAAATAATTTATAATAATTCTTACTTTGATTACCAATAGTACTGTTTCTTTGAGATCTGATATGGAAATACTATTTAGCTCAGATGTTCAGGCCACTTTTTTGAGTTCTGGAACTTTATCCTAGTGATAGTTAAATTTGTATTACCAAAGCTAGTGATGGTAAAGTTTTTTTCCTAGAACCGTTAACTTTGTCACAAAGAGATTCATGTACACGTACACATCTACAAATACACACACACAGATTTAAGGTAACTTTAATAAGCTACTTTGCTGTGTCTTTTGTGAGAGCAATTTTTTTTTTTTTTTTTCTCAATTATGACATGCTGAGCTGCTGTTTTTGGCATGCTGTTTTTGGTCTGAAAGCTTCATCTATTTAATTTAGGGTGTCCTAAGCAGGATTTGGAGATCATGTGCATCTCTAGGCACTAAGTAGTTAAATCTGCTTCAGCTGGTAAATGTAAAATATAAAAAAATATCCTCCAGATTTTGAAAAGGCACTTTTTTTTTTTTCTTTCTGAGAATTTTTAATTCAGAGATTATAGAACATCTGTTCACATTTAGTCTCAAAATACAGTATTACCTAGAAGTTGTTTGCCCATTTTATTTGGGAAAAAAAAATTAGAAACACTAGGATATTTTATTTATTCGGGAACATGAATAGGTAAATATTTGTGGGTAGGAGCAAAATCATTCTGAGTCCTGAATACAATTTATATTCCTAGATTACTGTGTTATTTCTATCTGTTGATAGATTCTTTGATCTGTATCTGTTAATATTTTTCCCATATAATTTTCAGTTTCTATTTACATGTCAAGAAGCACAATGCTCTTTACTACACACACACACAGCAAATATTTAGTCTCTACCCTAAATTGTTGGCATGTATGTTGAGTCAATAGATAACTGATAATTTTCCTTACCTATGGGTGCTTTCTTACACTTTCCATATTCATCCTTCATAATTTCCTGTTTCCAGACATCATATTTCAACAATTCAAAGGAATGTATGAACTAAATAAAAGAACGCATATAAATACTTTTTAAAAAACAGTCTTACTCAGTTTCCAGCAGGTCTGCTTAAAAGTACTTTAATGAATAATCCTCCATTAATTTTGGAAATTTAGAAACAAACTGAACTATACCGATACTATTACTGAGAAGAATTTGAATGTTTGTCAGGAAACATTCATGTTGCGGTAAACAATATCTGATATACAGATGAAATTGCCTCCTTTCTTCATAAAGACAAGAAAAAAATCCACTGTTTTAGAGTACACTGTGATTTATATTACTTATGTAAAATAAAATAGGAGAGTGCTTCTGATCAAAATGTTGATTTTTATTAAAAACTACTATTCTCATTTAAGGAATAGAGTAACATTACTGGAATGCAAATTGAGAAGATCCTCTAAAAAAAATCCAAATTAAATTTACAGACATCTCAAAAATCACTTCAGTGAGATGGAAGTGGAAACTTACAGCACAATGGTCTGATTTAGGCTTTCCTGCCTTCATCCCTGTCCCCATGTTTAAGATTGCTAGAAGATCAAAAGCATTGCTGACTTATTATTATGGCCATGGGAAGGCATTTTCAGCATCTCAGATTAAAAACAGGAATCATTTGGAAATCATTACTCTGGTTTCAATGCTAACTGATCTGAATCTTTAGTATCATTTGAACAATATTTTATTGTAGTTTAATTTTCATGATTCAAAATGAGTCCATATAAATAGAAAAAACATTTGGGACTGTCAGGGCATTTTTATGAGTGGAAGATGCTTATCTCAAAGGAGAATTCCAACAATGCTCATACATCTGACCGAAATCTGTGCTTCAGATATTTTGAGGTTGATATTTATCTTAGATGATGAGGTTTTGAGAGTCTACTTAGTATGCTTATCTGATTTCAGAAAAGGCATGATGCTAGTTTTAATGAATCAAGATGCAATTAAACAGATTTATGTAAGAGTTTTCTTCAAAATGTGTATTTCCTGATGTATACCAAAGGTCACATAAAAACAATTTTCTGCCTCATTACTTAATATGTGTTAGTTGATTTAATGATAAATAAACTTCAGTGAAAGGCATCTTTAATTCATCCTGTGCATAGGATACATATACTTCTGTGCAGTGGTGTTATTTTAATGTGTTCTGAGGAAAAATCTCTCATACAAGTGGTGTATTTGCTGCGGGCTTCTGTGTACTTTAGCTTACAATATATGAATAGAAAACAGGGGCCAATGGAGGGATTAAAATTAAGATTTTGGTTTCCATTGAAAACAGATTCTTTTAGGTAAATCCTGTATATTTTCCTTGTCTATATAATTTTTTTATGTATTTATTTGTTTGTCCTGTTTGTCTATAGAGAGGAGAGGGGTTTGTTTGGTTGACTTGGTTACACTTACCTTTGAGAAAATGCCAGCACGGCCCACAGCTCCTATTTTATTTGTATAGTTTAAGAAGAAAGAATTTCCTTCTGTGGCTCCATAGAACTCAAATATTTTAATTGGACCAAACCTCCTCAGGAATTCTTTCCAGATAGCAGGTCTTATGCCATTTCCTAGAGCCAGACGCACTTGATGAACTCTGTCCTCTTCTTTCTGTGAACAGGCAAAAATAAATATTTTGCAATGTAGGTAAGAGATCTAAATATGTAGAATTGTTCTAAAATTTCCTAATAGAAGAAATTTTCTTTATAAAATACAGCTTGACAAACACACCCACAAGAAGCTTTTGGTTTTATAAAAAGCAACCAGAAAATTACCAAAATTCTTGTCTAAGATTGAAAGATATTCTTAACATATTTTATTTTGGAACTGTAAATACATAAATGTAAACAGTGCCATTTCTCACTGAATGAAAATTCCTTTCCACACCAATCGTGTAAGTAACATGCTGTCTTAGAAGACACTTGTGACAGCTTATATTCAGCTCTGCATGTGCTGAAGTCAAAATTCAGCAAAGCTCCTATCAGACCTATAGCCAAAATGTCCTTGGTACACGTCAGCTATGTCACTATTATGATATACTACTCACGTGTTAATTTAAGCAAATAGTTTCAGCACTAGGCCAGGCTGTTCAGCACCTTTCACTTTTCAGCCCCAGGTAAGAAGTAGAGTCAAGAGTCTGACTGTGGAAAAAGACACAGCTTTTCTGGATAGGTAGGTGGGTAGAACTGATTAAGTTGCCTCGACGACTGATCAACAACAAAGGGAAGACCCAGTGTTTTTCAGGTCTAGAAAAATGGTCTTGTCAAGACAAGTCAGTGCATTTTGTTTCTCTTAGGGTGTGATTATGAATTTTGAAAATTATGTGATACAGTTGATTTCTAAATAAAATAATAATGCTTTCTAGATGGAAAGTTGTAAGAGTTAACCTAAGAATCATGACAAAATATTTTAATAGAATCAGTATTTTAACTTTTTTAACAACAAATTGTGATATGAGTTCACTTCGATAGGGTCAGACAATTTCGTTTGGTTCATTTTTGACAGATAAAACAGATATGTTTTACTTCAGTAAGTTCAGCTGTAATGCAGGCTAAACTCCACTTGTTAAAACTGGGAATGAAGACTTCTTCTGCATAACCATCCCCGTTTTCTCTTGCAGTTGCGATAATTAACCTCAATTGCATGGTTGCATGGCACATGTCATTGTGATCAAATTCAGCTATGAAAAAGATGGTGGACAGACTGGGATTGTTGCTTCATACCTCATATTGTCTCTCTTCTACTCTTCAAGGCTTGAAGATGAAAAAATGTTTCTTTTTCAAAAGTAGATTGTGCAGCTGTAGAGCTATGTCAGAGTAAATTTCAGGAGCTTGAGAGATTATATAAAGCTAGGAAAACTATTATAATTACCTTGCCCACTACCTGGTATAATGGAATCTGTAAGACTTACCTGCACTACTCTGAATTTTGAATTACCTTGATTTTAAAACCAATGTTGTTCTCTGTAAAAACATTTTTCAATATATATTCTGTTTGTTATAGCTCCTATGGAGTACTGTATTTCACAGTTACTAGTTCCAATAGGAACACAGGTACTGGTTATCCCTCCTAGATACTTGTGCTAGTTGCAGAAAGGTTTGTGAAGTCTATGTCTATGTAAGAAACCCAAACGTCTTCACTATTCCCAAATCCATATCCTACCCAATTTCATGCTCTGTGAAAGAAAGCACATCGTGTTACCCTGGATGTGAGCTAGAGCTTACTCCAGGAGTTCTTCATCTATGTCGCCCTGATCTGGGCAGTGCCGGGATTGAGCTGTGCTCTGGCAAACATAGCAGCAGAAGCTAGGTGAAATGTGCCTGCCTGGTTTATTTGCCTGCACTTGTCTCACTGTAGAAGAATCTGTGTGATACACTATAGGTCTTATACATTATGGATCAGTATAATATTTAATTCTCTTGATAGAACTTTGCCTTTACACTGATCCACTTCTGTTTGCGTCCTCAAAACTCTTGAACTCAACTAGGCCAACTTTCTAGTTTGCCCTTTATTTACTGGTTGCTAGGTAAATATCAGTATTCTGTCTGTTAAATTCCAGTCTTTGAGCCAAGTAAAGAAAGTCCTTCCTGCCTTTTCCTGGAGGAGAGACCTTTATACAAGTAGTTTGGCCTAGCTAATTATTCCCTTGTTGTTTGTTCCATGAACTGAAAAATGTTTGTAAGGCCTGGAGTTCTGGCCAACAGCTTTCGCCGCTTCGTCATGGCCTGATGGCCTTTTTTTTCTCTTTGACTCTTTTCCTACATTGGACCACACAAATTCTGACATCTAGGCTGTTCAGATGAGCTAATGGACTCTGTTGTGCCTTTGTTCCTATTCCCTGAGCCAGTCTCTGACCAAATGGACAGCATTTGAACCTTGTACTTGTACATAAAGTTTTCTGTGGTAGGTAGGAATCCTTCTCGTCACCTCCCTTCAGTAACTTCCAAACTCCCAAGCATAATACTAGGAGAAGTAATCTATCTTGGTAATTTTCCATCATTACCTAGAAATAAGTATTACAAATACAATATGTGTTTTGGGGCTTACAAATATAATAAGAGTTTTGGGGCTTACATGCATGCTTTTCCCTTGCTGCTCTGCTCAGTGACATGTTACTTCTGTCCTAAATCTAATCAAGATTTATCTCCATGTCTTTCAGTGCTCTTATGCCAGGGACAGCCATGACTTTTTACCGAATTAGTAGTGGCATGTCTTTATAAAGGTGAGATTATCATCGTACAACAGTGAAGCAAAAAATGTTGTTTGAGGAAAGTAAACGTATCATTTTCAGAAAAAAATAACTCATTCACACTTTCAAAGCCATAAAAAGATAATTTATCTGAAATTAATATTGGATAGAGTAACCTTTTAATAAGTAACTAGTTTAGAACACTGCAGTGCAGTATTCAGTTAAGCATTTAATCTGGTTATTACTTGCTTTTTTATCATCAAGTTTGATAAAGTTGCTACTGCTTACACCTTTTCCTTGCTGACCTGCCTTCCATTATCATTTTCACTCAGGTTAAAAATCAGACAAGCTTCACTTTATAGAAGGATTAAAGATAACATGTGAGCATAACTCTGTAGTGCTGCCAGGTTTATTCTTGTGTAACTCCATTATATTCAAACAACAAAAGTCCCCCCATATTTGTATACTCTGAAAAAAAAATCAATCATAGAAAAGACTGTACCACCAAGAAATAAGCAAATCCTTATAACTTAAAAAGTTTGCTATGTTTTAAAGTTGCAGTTATAACAAGAACTTACACTGGGCAGGTTACAAAGGTAACGACAAAGTTCCCCTATATACAAAAAAACTGTTACTTTATATTTTCTACAGTCATTCCAAAACTGGCTTGCCGAAAACTTCTTCTTCAAAATGCAAGTTGCTCCTAGGTAATGAAAACAAACAAGGAAGTTAAAAATAACCAATATAATCTATTCTATCTTGTAACAATATTATTATAAAAAAAAAAAAATTAACGTTTTCTTAATTCAGCTAATATGAAAAGTTTTGCAACAATGTTAAATGGGCCTAGCACAATGGAACATATTTTTTTCTTGGATTTCTGACTAGACTCTAAAAATTACAGTATGAAAAAGGGTAGGAATTGATTGTATTCATTGTAAGAATCTGATTTCCTCACACCAAATTCATAGTCAAATTTGTAATGACAATTTTCAATTTATAATATTTTTGCTTCAGGGTCCTGTTGTTTCATGTTCCAAGCTGACATACTGGGAGGGATCCTACCTCAGTCTTTCTTTTCTATCAAAATCTGCAGAAGAAACCTTATAGTCATATAGTCATAAGGTTTCTTCACAGATTTTAATAGAAAAGAAAGACTGAGGTAGGATGTTTTGTTCTTAATTAGATCTGTAGTTAAGCCTGTTTCGGTTAGGAGAAACTGTTATAACAATTTACTGGTGTCCAATTCTCAGGAATAGTTCAAAGCCTTTAGGTTTCTTTCAAGATTATTACCAGTGTNGAAAAAGAAGAAATAAAATGTCTAGAGTAGGGGATAAGGGAGCTGGCAGTCTGAATTTGTATAAGAAGTAGTGGAAAGAAAACTGGCTCAGAGCATCTATTATTTCTGTCCCAGTACCCATTTTCACATTTCATGTCAACTCTTTGACTTTTTACTTCTGTTGCCTTGTTGTTCCTTTCCTTCAGTACTTTCTGTTTCATAAGCTGTCTCGTCCTAGACTCTCTCATGTCTCCTGTAGCATCTCTTTCCCACAGGTTTCTCTAAGCATCCTCTATTTTTCCTATTCTGTCCTTTTATGTAGGCATGTAGGCATACAACTTCCCAATTCCTCCCTAGTTCCTTGATACTTATGATTTGGAGTCATGTCCTTTTTCAAATACTATTTCTAGGGAGATAATTAAGTGGAAAAATAGCATCTATTATTTTAAGAAACCTAATTTATTTGTTTCACTTCTCATAAAACTAACAATCAAACAAAACTCTACACAGGAACATTATAGTATAACTGTGAATGAAAACTCTTTTTACGTGAGATTGAAACTAAAAAGACCCAGTCTTTTAATAAAAAATGACTAGAAAACTCTTAAAAGAAAAACAAAACAAACAAACAAAAAACCCCACAGTACATACCTAAAAAAAAATCTGTGGATTTGGCTTCCTATTTTGAGAATTTGCCTCTTATAACATAGTCAAAAACTCTGTGTTTTTTTTACTATTTGCTAGCTGAGGAAGTGGCAGCCATAGAAGAAAGTTTCTAGAAAAGGTTTATTAATATTTAGATAAATAGCAAATACTTACTGTGGATGGGTACACTAACTTTTATTATTTGATTGAGCAAATACTCATTAAAATATATTCAAACTAAGTACCACTTGAAATAATAGATGAAAGCATAAGATAATATATTTTATTTTAGAAGATAGTAGGAATGCATAGCTGAGGGGAAAAAAAAAGCATGCAATACTTTAAGGAAAGGTTTCTTTACCACATCCTTTTTTTTATGTGATCGTCACAGTTTTACATCCAAGAAAGGTGAAGATTGTAAGCCACTTGCCTTTTTGCATATTTTATTTCCACAAATGTAGTTCTTCAGTTACTACTTACAAAGCATAATGACAAGAGTTTTTCACCAAATATTAAAATACTGCACCACCAGTTATACATGTAGTGAGACATCAATAGAATGGGAGAAATATATTCAGTAAATCTCTATATTTTACTTCTTCTTTTGCCTGTATTGTATTTCCTGTTAATCTTTTGAAAACAGAGTGAGTGAAGTGTATCTTCAATGTCTTACTCGTATGCCAGACTTAGTAAAAAGTATATAATAAGCACCACGCAATTTCAGACCAAATCATCCTTTCTCTCTCTCCCTCTTTATCCTTACCTTACTTGCCTTAAGGGAATTGTAATAAAGAAATCTAATACAAGGAACAGAACCATCTGAGGTCATGACAAGTCAATGGGATTTCACTAGATAGTAAATATTACCTAATTCAATGCATCCACCAAGGCCAAGAAGAGAAGCACTGATGTGGTACAAAGGAAGAGTGACATACATAATATCCTGAGAAAATGTCCCACACTGGGAAAAGGCTGAGCAGGCAGTTAGGGCTTTTAGATGAGAAATGATAGCTGCTTTTGGAAAACCTGTCAAAGTGAGAAGAGGAAATAGTTATAAATGTGCTGTTTTATAAATAATTATAAATATTCACGGTTTTGCTGTGGTCTAGAACTGTTTGGAAAGTACAAGTAAAATCTTCCCTTCTTGTGAATCTATATCTATCCTATGCTTCAGTCTTTTAGATAAAGTCTTTAGCCTTTAGATATTTCCTTTGTCTATCAGCTTCTTTGGTCTGTTTGTCTTGAAAGTGATTTGATCTTGTGTCCTTTTCTGCCTGGGGATGAAAGTCCCTACAAATTGCAGGAAGACATAGATTACTTGAGTATGCTGTGTTCCCTCACCACAAAGCAAAAACTGAAAAGGTTCTGAAGAGTATTGCTGCTCCACTGCTCTTTGCAATAGGAATAGCTTTCATGTTCAGCTTGCCTGGAGGAGGAGGAATTTCCCTTTCCTTCCCAGTGAAGTAGAGTGAAGGTTTATTATTAAAGGCCAAACACTGAGGACATATTTTTCCCTTAAGGCCCAAGCACTTGTGCTGGCCATTGTTCTTTCTAGTGTAGATTTTGACTTTATTGGTATTTTATTTAAAAATTTAAATTCAGATATGGAATATCTATATAAAAATTCTCTAAATGGATTTATGTCCTTGTTATGTCACGGCAAAAATGTCTTTTAAGTAGATGAATTATTGTATAGTTTATTCTCTTGAGCTAAAAATTCAACTTCTGCCTTTCTGTCTTAGTGCCAAATTTATGCCACATTGAATTTAAGGTAGCTCCAGTAGAAAGTTCTTAGCAGACATCCTCACCTGTACTTCCTGATGTGAAGATATACATAGCTGTGTTTCTTTGGTTAGTCACAGATCTAAGGTGAGCGGGAACGGGGTCATCAGGGACCTTGTCTAATTTGTCCAGTATAGTATGAACTTGCTGGAAAGGAGAACTGCTGCTCATCAGCCAGATAGTAACATTATTGTCCATGAGATGAAAAATGAAGTCCTTCTCTAACGATTCTAAGCAGTCTGCCAAGTTAAAGAAACATGTACTTAGTATTAAAACAATTTCAATTACAGCCCTGATTCCCACACTGGATATACATCTTCTCCCACTTTCTATAGTGAACCTACCATTGCACACATTGCACTCCTGTTAGATTAACTGTAATAGGTAAAACTCCTTGATCTTATCACTTGATGTCACTAACATGTAAAATTTAATTTAAATCAGTTTTATGTTACAGAATTTATATGTTACACATGTTACATGTTACACATACCAGCTAAGGGTCCTTTATGAGTTCGTATGATGTAAATTACAGAAGTTGTGCCACTCAGGAGCACCACTCTTTCCCGAAGTTGGGAACAGAAGAATAGGAAGGCTAAATAAATTGTTCAATATTACTTAATATATAAGCAACAGAGTCAGAAAGATAGGTCAATATGCTGTACTCCTTGGTCCAAGCAATGCAACCTCAGGACAATTTATTTTAAGTGGTCTGAAAGTGATGGTAAATTTGTATATGAAAGCTGCTAGTCAAAAATGAGTCACTTATAAGAGTCTTATTGGAGTCTACGTCTACAGTTTCTTGCCAGAGTGTTTCCTTCCTGATGCACAATTGCTTCTTCTGGTACTTTGTTCAGTGCTTTGAGAGTTTCACTTTGAAGACTTTTATTATGCTGACTAATTTCACGTATTTCTGGTATTTGTGCCATTAAAACTTAAGCAAACTTACCACTTTCCCCTCTTTTATACCCAGAAAATGTGTATATTCCTATGAAGTGTTGGAAACCATACTCTGTTTTTCTATTTAAAAGAAAAAAAAAGCATAAAGCAATAGGAAGTCAGTAGGAAATCAAGCATGACATGGGGCTTACCTTCTGCTATCACTAATGTTTTTGCTGCACTTTTATTAATACAGTGCAGGAGGGACTTGGAGCGGACGTTGAAGTTGAGGAAAGCCACCACACAGCCCAGCTTGGCCAGTCCGAACCACACATGGATGAAGTCGGGCTCATTGCCCATCATCAGTGCCACTGTGTCGCCCTTTTTCAGAATCCCATGGTGCAGGAAGACCTGAGCTATCCTGTTACTTCTCTTATCTACATCTTGGTATGTGTGCACCTTCCCTTCATAGATGATAAATGGCTTGTGGGGAATCTTTTCCACTCTCTGTAGGAAAAGATCAATTAATGATAGAACTCCATTGCTCGCTCTTTTCTTTAATATCAATTTAAACGTCTTCCTTCTCCACAAAAACACCAGATCATCCCAGAAATATGGGGAAAATATCTTCAGAGAGACATACAGCACCAGCGCTCCTCCAGCAAGTGTTGAAAGCCAAGTGTACAGCATGCTGGAAGGAGGAAATAGATCAGGTGTAAAATGCAAGGCATTTATATAACTAGTAACAAATTTTAAGAAGATAAAACAAAAATCCTATTGCAGTTCCATCAATTATCTTGAAAACTCCTTAAAATGCATATTGAATTTTACCAAAAGTACAAAGGACCATACAGTTTAAAACAACAACAACAAAAGGATTAAAAAAAAAAAAAAGGGGAAGATTGCACATTGGTAAGGACAGAAGAGTTCAATTCAGAATAAAAAGAAATCTTTTACAATGCGGCCAGTGTGACAGTAGAATGATCAAGATACTGACAATTAAATACAAGATGGATATTAAGAATCTTAAGTGTCTGAAGCCCAAACAATGGAATATATAAGCAAAAAAAATTATATGCAATTATATGCATAAAATTACATGCAAAAAATTATATGCAATTTTCTAACCTGAATTCAGGATTCTTGTCTAGACTGTTTATTTTATTAGGGCAAATTCTAAAAAAGAAGGAAGCAAACAGTTAAATCACATAATATCATATGCATATTATGCTATGAAAGTACAGCATATTAAGTACCTTGTGTCTACAAGATATATGAAATATCTTCTCTTTTAGTCCATGTCTCCTAAATAGATATGTATCACTATTTCTTCTCTTTTACTATCTTCTCTTTTAGGGCCTTTGCTTTTGGTCCAGACAGAATTTGATGCCATCATCTAATCCTCCACAGATGGTTGGTTTAAGTAGTTTGTTTAACATCCACAAACTTCCAATAAACTGTGACCCATCTGCATTTTCTAAATTAGCCAATTTTCACCATGGAGTTTTCTGAAAATTATAGTAATTTTATAAAACAACTATAGTATAGTTTTATTTTTAATTATTTGCCTTATATGCTGAAGCCTAAAACAAAAATATTACCCTATTGCTACAGTTTTGAAGGAATACTAAGATTTTGTAGGATTATTTCTAAAGTAAAGCAGTTATTAAATGAATTAAAATATTTCAATCATCAGTTGCTACATTTTCAAATAGTATTTAGAAGGATACTCCTAAGGATTGTACAGGATACTTAAAATCTGAAATGTATAACATTCAAGAGTCTCCTTTCTGTTCTTTCAGACATGATTACTATAAATGCTTAAAACATTTTTACATGTCAATATATGTCACTTGAGCAGTCTTTAAGGCTTTTCTACCTAACGTGATTTCCAGTTTAGAAATGTCTTCCCAATTACCTTTTCTTAAGTTTCTCAAGCCAGTTTATGTATTTAGCAGTATTTAAATAGTATACAGCTTGTAGGTTTTTTTAAGCAAGCAGGACCTTTTTAAGCAAGCAGGACTGTAGAGCTGCTGAAACAATACATTGGTAAAAGAACATCTTAAAAATGAAAACACTGTGGCATTAATTGCATACAAAGATGCAAAACAAGTTAAAGTATGTCATGCATAATGTTCTAACACAAATTGAAATTCTAACACAAATTAAAAGCAAAAAAAACCTTTTTTTATAGGACTCTCTAATTTGTAAGTGACAATTTTGGATAGCCTTAAGTTCCCCAATTATTATTTTTTATTATGGGATTTGTCAGATCACATATTCTTTAATATACAAACGGATGAAATTAGCTCAAAATTAACCTTATAGTAGATATGCCCTTAAAACAGCATGTCATTCACTTGTATGGCTTCCCTGTTAACTTTTGCCTTTTTCTGAATATTTGTTGTTTGTTTTTCTGGCCAAGTGAACTCACAGAAGAGTGTTCATGGCTATTGAATTCTCCTTGACTTGTAAACAGTTACTAATTTCCTTTTGCCATATTGTACAAGTGTAGAAACAAAACAGTACAAACAGTAAATTCAGTCCCAGGCAGAATTCTGTCTGTAAATTGCAGAGTTTATAAACTGATTCTATGAAAACATGGACATAAGTTTGGAAAAAAAAAAAAAAGGATGACGAGGAGCAAAGATAGAATCAGTTTTAATTTTCTTTGAGGCAAGATTTGAAGTAAACTCAGTAAATAATTGACCTGCTGTAACATTCTTATGTGACTTTTTTGCCCAAACATAGCTATGGTGTGTACAAATTGGTAGTATAATAAAAGAGATAAAGACTAGACCAGACTACATGAAACAAATTTTAGTCTCCAGAGTTCTTTCAAAATTAATTTAGGTTCACCCTTTTCTCATCTGGATGTGCCTGGAAAGGCCCAGCAATCAGTCCTTATGAATTTGCTCAAGCAAAATATTGCTTATGGGACAGAGAAATTAAATGTCTTCTAACAGAGATTAAAAAGTTAACTTAAAGAAGTTAAAGAGAAGAAATGAAAGGGGAAATGTCAAGTATCTATAGGGAGAAGAAAGCAGTGAATATTAGGAAAGAGTATACCTTCTTCCTGAAGAAGTCACCCAGACAGTGGCAGTCCAGAGATCACAGTGCCATGATTTGCCTTGTGCCCGTATTAACAAGCCTGATGCCTGCTTTTTGTTGCAAATCTGGGCACAACTGCATGTCTTGCTTTTGGATAGTGCCCTGCTGAATTCCCCAAACATTCATAAAATATATGTGTGTAGCTATTTCCACAGTACAAAAGTGCAGCTTAGAACAGTGAAATGTTTTACTAAATTAGACGAACTCATATTATAGTACATTTGGGGAAAAAAACATAATTTTAATTATTGATGCACTACTCTGATGAGTAAGTTAAGATTTAGGCATAATTACAAATAGCTTAGTGAGCTCATAGCTTTATCAAAAACATCATCAATTTGCAAAAGCTTTGCTTTCATCTTGGAATAGCACCTACTTGGAGGTTTTTTTTTTGTTTTTTTTTGTTTTTTTTTTTTAGCAAGGTTCTCTGTCGCAGTAAGAGAAATATCCTTGAAGTTGGTCTGCTTCATCTCTCCTTTGCATGCTTTTTACCTCATTTTGAACAATGAAGTTTTTCTTGCACATGTATCTAGATTTGTTTCTCTGCATAGTCAGAAATAGACATTAATTCCTATGAGTCAGTGCGCTCTGGGATATTTTCCCTGATGTCTTGGAAAGGGCATTTGAGCAATTAGCATGAAATAACCAAGTAATTCCTTCAGCCTTTTATTAATTAATTGGCAATCTGGTATTTCTAGTCCTTAGTCTTCATTTGCTTAACTGACTAGAATGATCCTATGCCAAAAAGTATTACTTTAATGAAAACTGACTGCTAGGTTTCTCGGACTGAACTCTCTTTCTGTCTTCTTGGCTCTGACCCAGGATTATTCTCTTAGAAAAAGTGAAAACAAAACAACAGAACAACCACCTCAGACACAGAGCTAATACACAGGCACAGCTTAGTGGGTACATACAGAGTAGCTCCACAGAAAACAGTAAGTCCACTTAAAAGCAGCTAAGACCATCCATAAAACATTCTGGAGGCAGCCCTCATGGCAGTCATGAGCAAACATAAGCAGCCTGGTGTGTCAAACCTCATGTAATTTGTATGTCCTAATTTTCTGTGAATTCTGCTCTTTTTGTGATTGACTTTACAGTTAATGCTACTATGGCACTAGAGTTGAGTACTAGAGTAGGAATCCTGGACATGAACATTTGAAGTGATCCAACCAGCTGCCCAAATTTCTGTTGTGGAAAATTGGTGAGCTCTGGTGCTCTGGTGAGCACTTTGCTAACAAAATCATGACTGAATTAAAGAAACTGGACCCCAAATCTCACACTATCATTTTGGGCACTTGTTTTTCAGGCACCCAGAAAGAAAGGAGTTATAGAAACCTAGAGTATTGTTTACTTATTCACTCTGTTTTGTTTCTTCTTTTCAACTTCTTTTCAACTTCATTTCTTCTTTTTAACTTTTCTTCTGCAATCATAAGGACTAGAAACATGCTTTTTATGAAAACTGAAATTCCTAGTGATTTCTTGGTATTTAGAGTTTTAGTTTGAAGAAAAGCACAGAAGACTAAGAAAGCAGTTAACAGTGTTAAACAGTAAAGTCAGCTATTTTTCAGTATTTAGGCAGCCACATGAATAATGAAGAACAGAAAATGTAAAGGTTTCCAAATACACTGAAAAAAAAGGTCACTAAGAATACATATTAATATTCCGTCTATTCAGTATTCCTACAGCAAAACAACATGTTGCCTGTGCTAATCATTAGGTGACAGCAGCAGTTCTGTTTTGAAACTCTGTTTGATCAATAACAAAAATAATATATTTCTTTAATATATTTATCTCATTAAAGCAGAGACAAAGTCAACTTTAGGAAAACGCATAAATGCAAGCAAATAAAGTAAGGAATCTAATCTGATTCCAGATGCATATAATGAACATTGTTTTGGATAAATATAATAAGAAAGTAACCTACATTTACTTCAGTTTACTGGTAATGCTTTATCCAGCATCTGAATGATACATAATGTCATCAAACAAGAATTTTCTTACCACTACTTTGACTGTATGTTTTGATTGATATCCTATATTCAGTTGAATTCATAGGAAGGTTGCATGAGTAGTTTGAATACGTTCTTTTTCTGCTATAGGAGATGCTCTTGAATCTTCAGTGGTGACTGTCTAACTGAACATACAGGTAAAGCATTGTGTATGTCACTCACAGGTTTCCTAATCTTCAGCTTTGCAGTCAGTGAAAAACAATTGGAATATTGTACTTTGGAACACAGTGTGTTTGGAACTCAGTGTGTTTGCTGAGCGTAATGAGAGTTAATTTTTAAAAGACAAAGAAATTTTTAAAAGAGAAAGAAATCAAATTCATTATGATCTACTAGGTCTAGATCTACTTAGAGGGTTAAGATAACTATAAGCAGCAAGAACAAAAATGACACACTGCTAGTGTGATAGAAAAAAGCTTAGTCATGTTTTTGGACACACTGCATTATATGACATACAGTTTGCAGCAAATATTTCTACATATTCTCCCGCATTATCAAATACTATCTCTGATGGGTACAGAAATATTACTGCGTTTCATAATATTTTCTGATTAGCACATTTTTAGGCTTAGACATAGAAACTCAATAGATATTTATGTTATAGTATATATATGTCACTATTTCTCTAATTCATTACAGGGCCTGCTTGAATAGAAGGCATATATACTCTTGGCTAAGCATTTAAATAATTTTGACCCATCCTCTAATCTCTGAAAGTTCACGTTATAAGCTGAATAGCCTTTGGATAGGGTTGCTACATACATAGAGGCTGGTCTTTGTTGGTTTCATTTCCTTTATAAGAGATGATATCTATGTTTATATGAGTGTTTACTGAGTTATGATATTTTGTATGCGTATATTCAGTTTTTTGTATGTGAATATATATTTTATCCATATTAATTAGTCCATACCCAGATTAATTAGTCATCATTTATTTTTCTGCTTAAAATGCATCCATGAATTATAGGATTGATTTATCACCTGAAAATATATAATGATATTTAAATATTTAGCAATATCATACAGTTAAATACTTTAGGTATTTTAGGTGATTAATTATTAATTATTTAAATATTTAACAAAATGGTATTTAGCTTTTAGAAAAATCGTCAGTATTTTTTATGCAACATATTTTAGTGAATAATTAACTTACATACCTTTCACTCACACACTAAGTTTGTCAAATTATTTACTGCATTTGGAGGGCAAAATTCTGGCTGGACGTATTGCACACTGGCCCTTTATGTAAGAATTAGGTTATTCTCCTGGTTGGAGGAAATGATTAAACATGCAGTAGAGCAGTGATCATGACAATGGAGTAGATGATTAGGTGAAAATGTATAAAGTCCATTAGAGAACAAAAGGACACACAGCAAGAAAATGGCTAGTGGTGAAGGTCAGGAACTTTTTGGTGCTAAGAGTCAGAAAGGCTAATAAGAGCAGAAGAGCAGAAGAACTGGTTAGTAGTAGTGGGAGGCAGATTATTTACAACTTATTAAGTTGTAATTTACCAGTCTTCTGAGGAGGAAAAGAGATTAATAAAATGCTCACAGGGATCTGGCTTGCTTGGCTGGGGACAATAAATAAATACAAGCAAAATGGTCAGATTACAACTTCTGCTCATTTGCAGTCCTCATATATGCAAGTAATTTATCTGGACTCCATGAAATTCCATTGAGTATGGAATTTTGGCCTCTGAGTTCCTCAGAATGTTCAATAGTGGTCAGAATTTGATGCAGACCTGCATATTCTTTAAGACAGAAGTGACAAATCTGGAAACTGATGTGTTCTTAAAGAATATGACATCCATTTAAATTGCATGGTGTACACTTCAGAAATAGCCATGGGAAACTCCCCTGCTCTTTCTTCTTCTCATCTCCCTTGCTGCTAGTGTTGGAATATCTTATGGAATATTTTATACTGCCACATGGATTCTACATATAAATTCCATAATTTAACGGTTTGGTATTCTGGTGCAGACTATAAGCATAGTAGCACAAGCCAAGATGCAAAAACAGACCTTAACCGATTTTTCTTTCTTTTTTTTTTTTTTTAACCATGACAATACTGGGCCCCAGAACATCAACTTTTTCATGGTTTTGCAACTAATTATTCTCATATGACATACAAAACATTCTCAAATGCCTGCTTTATGAAGAAATGTCACTAAGTGCAAGATAATATTTCTTCCTTGTAAGTCATATTAATAAATGAGTGTAGCAGTTACTGTAAGTGATCCAAACCACGCCACTTACATTGGCTGCCTTGCAACTAAGCTTTTATATACCAAGTCTACTCTAAGAATTCTTTGATGTAGAGTCTGCTCTCACTCACAACAGGGTACCTAAGGACAGACTCTAGCTTATAATTCTGCATGCCAGAACTCTTTTTTTTTTTTCTTTTTTTTTTTTCTTCTTTTTTTTCTGTGTCACTGCACAGTGGTAGAGAGAAAGCCGTAGTTCCCCCAGATGCTCATTCCTATTTTATTTCATGCTTGTAAAAGATGGGTAGAACTGTGGACCTTTCTAGGATTGGAGCATAGGAGTTATTTCCTCAATTCTCTCTAGGGTTTTGGTGAGCCAAAAAAAGAAAAGAATTAGTATAACTTTTCTTCTGTCCAGCAGAAGTTGCAAGATATGTGAAAAGGATTAGGCTTCATCTAGACTATTAGTTCTGCTGATGCTCAGTGAAGGATAACACATTCATTTTCCAACCTTTTCTGTGACAGGTCCAAAAAGCAGTTAGATTTTCTGTGTATGTAATCCTTCACAGCTAAAGCACTGTTGCATGTCGGTCTGGTGTAATATACAGACAGATGTTCTCTGTAAGAAAGCTGTCATAAAATCAGTCAAACCAAATCAGACCAAAAGTTCAGTGCATAAAAATTACGACTGCATTGTATTTATGAACCTTGTTCTGCTTATAGATGTCCAAGCAGCTAGTGAGCCACTCATTTTTGCAATTAAAGAAGAGATACTTCAGCAAGGTGAGTATGGAAAATACTGGAAATGAGCCACCAACAGTTGCCAGCAGTGAATGCCTAGGGAACGACAGAAGACTAAGGAAAGGTAATAGTGGTGTTTCTGCAGAACTATAACCCAGCAATCAGCAGCTCAGAAACTTCTATACATTTAATAGCTCTAGAATGTGATTTTCTTCCTGAGACTTGTTCTTGAATATTTGAAAAGCTCAGCACAAAGCCTGAGAGCAAGGAGTCCCATAGCTTATTTACTTTTTAGAAAAACTGCCTCTTTCTGTTTGCCTTAAATCATCCCTCTGCTAGCTGCATTTCACAACACCTTTATTTTATACGGTAGTATCCCCAAAATATGCAGATACACGGCATGTTGCTTTTGCTTAGGCTATCTGTTCATCTTGCTTTGATGAGGGTCAGCGTATTTGCCACTCAGAAATTATAGACGTTCAATATTTAATTACTGCACAGAAGACTTAAGTAACTGCCAAGCTACTCATTAATCTGCCCTCAATTTATTCTTTTGCAAATCTCTTCCTTCCTTGCAAGAACAGCTAGCTTAAGATTAGATTTAGTCAGAAGAGGGCAGTGTTTCATTAATTTTGACAACCAGCTTCCCAGCTTTTACCACTCTTCCTGTGGTTCAGCTTGTGGGGCCTGAGAACATTCTCTCATTCTAGTTTGCGTTTCAGCTCTGCTTGCTATTTAGCTTCCACAGTATGATATAAGCAGTTTTACAAGAAATGAACACATTTGCCCTTAATTACTTAAAGAATAATAAATTTAACTACAACACACCATATTCAAAAACATAACATCCTTGAGGAATTTTATTAGATCTCTGGGGAATTTTACTAGAGCATGGGCATTTACAACATGCAGTTAAAATAAACAGTGTAAGAGGATGCATAGGAATGCATTTCATTTATGAACCTTCCATTTTTATGTTTTCAAAATGTCTCACGTGATAGCTGGTGACCTGCTGACTTTTTGCAACTAAGAGAACAAAGTTTAGTGGAGTAATATTGTAGAATCCAGGGAATTGTCTCTTCCAATATGTTTGCAGATAGAATTACTGAGAGTGGGAAAACTGAAACATGGCCCTGAGCCCTGAAATAAAGCATGTATGCATTGTGTGTACTTACGTGAAAATATACAATTCGACATCCATTTGGAGCTACGCTGGTTCAAGTGACACATTCATCACATGTTTCGGTACTATGGTGAAGATGGGGGTTTTGATTTTGTATTGAGATTGTTATTGTTATCACACCATATGTGAACATCAATGTGAGATCATTAGAGAAACAGTTGAAGTCAATGCGAGATCTGTAGGGATGGATGGTATCCTGATACCCACCCTGAATCTCACGGTACAGAAAAGGCCCAAAGGACAAGCTCTTAAGGTGCATGAAACAAGGTATTTCTATGGTATTTATCCATCCATCCATACCCCAGTGGTATGGCTTTGTATGGCTTTTGTTTTCAAAGCTATGGAGCACTTTTATGGGACTAGCAAGAGAGCCTTCCCATTTACTATTAATCTTTCATCTTTGCATTTTTAGTATCTCTGAGAATTATCTTCAGCGACAGCCTGTTTAAAGTGAACATGCGTACGGAGTTTGCTGAGAGCAAACTGATTACATAGAAAGTATCAGAATGAGCATTGAAGTGCACACCCTTGACATCCCCATCATATCTGATGCTAAATGTGTACATTAGCTTTATTACATTCCTAGATATTTAAAAATTAATGTATCATATTTTTATCTCTATAGGTTCATATGTACCTCCTTTAATACTGTGTTAAACTCCATGCATGCCAGAGAGTAACAAGAATTCATGTGAAAAATATAGTCATCTATTCTTCAACATCATGTAACAAATGAAGTCTGACAAACTGGGAGTAAAATACTGACAAATGCTGTCTGCATATAGGTCTGCTGAATCTGAAACTAGGTCAAATGCTTTGTGCCCAAGTTGCGTCGACGATTAAAATTTGGAATGGACTACAGGACCAATTCACACAGTGGAGAATATATGGATTTATGAGACAATAATTGCTTTCCTGCTCTTCTCTGGTACCCCCAAAATGAAACTGTCAGAATTAACTCTTCAGACAACTTGGATATTTCATTCATTCCAAATTCTAGTTTTCCTTGCTTCAGCATTGGGTCTTTACTTGGGGTCAAGGCTGAAAGAAGAGCCTTGTACAGACCTAACGGCAAAATGCAATGTCCCAGGTTTTCCACATATAGTATGTAATATTAGCCCTAAACTGTCCCAAGAAAAGACACTACTATCATGATATTATTCTTGAGTCGTCAAACTAAAGTGAAGAGACTACTATATTGATCATAGGGGATCAATTCTGATGTTAAAACGCCTGAATTGTACCATTTAACTTTTGGTACTTTTTTGTACATAGCCTTTTTTCCACTTTCTGATATCCACTATAACTGCTCTTCTTTCTTCTTCACAGATCTGTTTGGACAAAGCATTTTAATTTTGCTTTACTCACTCTAGACTCAAACAATATGTCTTTGACGCAGATGTTTCCTCATCTCACAGTGATAAGATGAAGAAGATAAAATAAGTTCTCTTGTTATTGGAGTAAGAAAGTGCAGAAGTTACAAAACAAAAACAAAAACAAAAACAAGTAGATACCTCTTAGTTACACAATTCCCATACCCTTAGGATCCACACAGTCTTTTTTCTTCTTTATCCTGTGTCTCGCCTCTTAGGATCTACATGAAAAGTGGTCTTCCTTTACCTCCATTGCTACAATGGGGCTCAAAAGGATTTCTCTTCAGTCTTTCTGGACCTCAAAGAAATTTTCTCTAACCCATCATTTGATATTGCCCCTTCTGGCACTCAATGGCATTTCTGTTATTTCTTCAAAGAAAGTTTGACCTTTTCATGAACCAGCTGGATTCCTCCATTAAAATTTATTGATTTGCCATTTCACCATCAGTGTAACTGATTATAAGAAAGTAGACAGCACAATAAATTGTATGCTTATCAAGCACAAACATGCTTTAGTAGTCACATGTCTGGAGATGAAAAGGCATAGATTGTAAGTTCAGCATGAAAATTGTAAAGAAAAATAAATCTTGTTCTCCATACAGTCTTAAACAAAATAATACAAGGGGAAGAAAATTCAAAGCAAGCGTGACTATTCATTATCAGCCACAGACAAGCAATTTATATGGGGCAAGATTAAGATCAGATGATCCTTTTATAATTACATTTACTTTTCGGATGTTTTGGTTTTAGTAAGTAGTTTTAAAAAGGTTTAAAAGATGCTTAAATAGGATTAGTTGTTCATAATTTTTTTAAAATCAATGAAGGTTTGTTTAGTATTTTTTGTTGTTTGTTCATAAACACAGTATTGTAATAAATACAGTTCAGTAAGTAAACTGCATGATCAGAGGAGCCATCATATGCATACACAACTGTATAAATAATAAAAGCTGACTGTAGAATTCATCTTAAATATATGCTTGTGGTACCTACTCTAAATTTTAAGTAGGTAAGTATGTTCCAAAGTAGATGTACTCATTTGGTCCACAGAAGGAGTCCCAACAGCAGAAGTCCCAGTTCTGCTGTCCCAATTATTTTTCAAGCCTGTCTTGTTCTTAGCCAGCTTTAGTGTGTTTATTTCAGTCTGGGTAGTGCTTTCCCTACATGGAGATCCCATGAGGAAGCTGTGCTATGCAAAATCCTAATCCACCAATTTTGTATAATCTTGGATTTCCTTTACCCTAAAGCTATGTCTACTAAGTCTTTCACAGACAGATGTAAACTTGCCCTGCCTGCCAGTCGTGATCCAGCTCTGAACCTGAAGCCAGTCTCTCAGCAAGGCTTATTAGCTTGGGCGCAGCACGCTACTGACAGCAGTTTCCAGTTCAGAGCTGGCTGGCATCCAGCTGAGCGGAAGCACAGGCAGAGAGACTGGGTTTGTCTGCAGGAGAACATGTGGACATACTGCCGGTGGGCTGAGGCACATTTTCTCCCTCGGCCCCTCTGGCACATTTTCAGAATACAGACTGGCTGTTGCCTCATCACAAAAATGGCACTGGCCTGCACTGGTCGCGAGAGTTACTGCTCACCGCTGTGCTTTTTGTTAGTTTAAACAGAACTTTTCTGAATGACAGTACTGTAGTGGCTATTCTGGATGTTCAGAAGAACATGTGAAGAATTGCATAAAGCATGCAGCTTGTGTATACAGCTGGGAAATAATGTGCTGCTAGCACAATATGTGGAATACAGCTATCCCTACTTGCCTTAACATTTTTCTTTTTTTTTTTTTTTTCAGCTCTGTAGTCTCTGTCGTTCACAAGTTCTCTAGCATCAGCCATTTCTAACTTTGCCGTTTATGATTTTTCCATGTCTATTCCAGACTATTTTCTAACCCAGTTCTAGTGACAGCAAGGATACACAGGCAAAATCTGAAAGAACTTTTTCACTTTAAACATCAAAATAGAAATCTGTGGCTTTCCAAGGGAATGTGATTTGAGCAATAACAAAGACAATGCAAACCCATCAATCATGCATGCCAAAAATCTCATTCATACCTGCAATACCTACTTCATCATATATAACTAATAATTTATCTCAAGTAAGTTCCCAGATTGGTTACATGTTATGGCAGAAAAAGACATAAATATCAGAAAAAAAAAATATTTTCACTTTCTACCCTCCCCGAAACTTTGTTCCTGATGTTCCTGACTAGGAGTATGGCCAAAAGTCAGCTATCATTCGCTGTGAGTTTTCTTTCATTCTTTCATTCATTTCTTTCATTTTCTATCATTCGCTGTGAGTTTTCGCAGTTAAGTTTTCTTCCTTTGGGACCCTTCTGCATAGCTGAATCCAAGCATTTCTCACTCTTCCCATGGTTTAAGTCTGAGGTTTTTCTGATATATTTTGAATTTTTTTCGTTTGCCTCAAATCAAGATCTAAAAATCAAAAAAAAAGTCTCCATGCATGTCCTGCTGCACAGCACAACCTGCTGAGCTCTCTATAGGAAGAGAAATAAACTCCTACCATCCTTTCTTTTATGAACCTGGGGTCTATTCCACTGCTATATAATAAGCAGACGTAATAGATCTCAAAGGCTTTCAGTTCAGACAACCAAGCTCTGAAGTGTCTTCCATTGACCACTAGAGTACTGCTAATAAATTGAACGTAGGTTTATGCTAAGCTGGAATTCTTTTAAGCTAAAGCATTTTAAAAAAGCTGGAAAATACATGCTCATGTCCCTAGATTAAAGTCTACAATCTTTTTCCTTAACTAGAGAGCCATTACTGTATTTTCCCACCGACTTGAAGACACACAGGAACTGGTATGCTGATAAACAAAGCCATTTTTAAAGAGTCGCTTTTCTGTCTATAACAATAATATAAGGTCGACTGTATAAAAATGTGTTGGGAAGTTAATTTTTCATTGATGTGAAGTTTAATAGCTAAAATATTTCTCATATAAATATACACATGTAAAATAAACAGACAGACCAACAGACCCCAGCAACATATTACTATTTTTTATACAAAAATGTATAAATATGTACATTAAGTGCACTAAAATGCCTTTTCAATTCCCTTGGGAATGCAAAAGAAAATAAGACTTTCAATCAGCTGACTATCTGTAGTCAGCAAATGAATAGTCCCACCATTGTCCCACCATTACAAGAATATATTTGGTTGGTATACATTCATATAATGAATATAAAGACACTATGGAAGAGTAAGCTCAAATTAGTGAATCATATTACATCAATCAAATAGTGGAGGCAAATGTAACTTGGAGTGAGGCTGAAAATCACTGAGGAAATTTTGGTTTTTCTAATTTTTTGGATGTTATTATTTTTATTACTATAGGATTGGAAGACCTACCTTCTTCTATAATGCAAAGTTGTAAGTAAACACATGCCAAATGTATGGCTTTTCACATAGAGTTCTTACATTCATAGAACTATAGCTGTAAATACACAGATTATAGCTGTGCAAATCTTTCTTTGTTTACTTGAAAACACAGAAGATTACAAGGAAAGAGGAACAGGTTCTAGGATTTGGCTTTTTGTAGTAAAAGAAAAAAAAAAAAGAACTGCCAGAAGCTCAGTAATGTTGGTGTCAGAAGCCTGAAATTTAATGTTAAAATTAATAATTTTTAGCATTAAACTTAATCCATGCCTCATGAAGCATATCTCACATGATAAAAAAAAAAAAAGAACTCAGTAATACCTCACTGCTCTGTAGCAAAAACAGCAGAACTGAAGGCTTTGCTATATGTAAAGGATTTTCTCGGTTCTTGTTTCTGTCTGAAGGATATAGCTGGATGAAACTGAAGGATAGCAAGCAGCAGCAGCAGTTTGAGACAAAGCTCAGTTTGTGCCAGGGTGCCAACAGGGTGTTTGTCGTAACAAAGGCCTGATTTACTCCATGACGAAAAAGAAACTGGTACAAGAAGCTGTAATTTTGAGTATTTCCTTAGAGGAAGATATAATAATCTATATAAAGTAGTAAATCACAAAATGATAGCTTCTAAATAATTCTGTGGATTCTAAATAATTCTGTCTACTCTTCTGCACTTGAATGACCTAATATCAGGAACTAGACATGCACAAAATTGTTACAGTTCTCCATAAATACGCAAGGAGTAAGAAATCTGCTGTAACTGTTGAACTTAGTGAGTTCATATAAAAGCCACAGGTCTAAGCCATTCTGAACATGTTCAGTGTGGACCAAGGTAAGGTGGCTTTTTCCCTTCTCAAATACAAATACCAATTAAAGTATCACTGAATTAAACAAGAGAGTCATTCCCTTTATGTTACCATACATAAACCAGCTCAATTTCTTTCACTGTAGTACTTTAATCAGTTATTGGGGCTCTCAAAATACATTTGGTAGAAAATAAAGGTAAAAAAGCACTTTCCTATGTTCAGTGATGTCACTTTGTAATAGCTATATAGTAAAATGGTATCTGGTAGGAAAGACATTAGATGAAAAACAGAGAAGACAGAGAAGTGGAAAAGGTTTCTCAGGATGGGTTCTTGATTGTACAAAGCAATGTACTGTCTTGCTTCAGGACTGCTACAGGCGTCCTGGTGGTTAACACTTTAAAGAACAAAGCCTTGAGGGCAAATTTAAAACCAGAACCCGAATCTTCGACAAACCTATTAAAAATATATCCAAACTTCTGCAGCATGAATGATCGCTAGCCCTAGAGCAGAGTAGAATTTATGGATATTATTAGTGTAGGGAGCAGCTCTTGGTCCACTGGTGGTAGATTTATGTTTTAAAATGCTATGATCATCTGTTATGAGATGGTTGTTTCATGAGGCCTCTTACTGCTGTTTCAGTGTAATGTTAATTGAGTAAAAAATAATTGCTGTTTGTAAACTCCTGCAACAATTTGTGAAATCTAGAGACATGGTGTCATTAGTTAACAGTATTATGTGACATATTTGTATGTATTTTCTCCATCAGCCAGCCTAGATTAGGGACCTAATATTG
>VZSV01000303.1:313353-323885 GCA_013398735.1 Nothocercus julius
AGACAAAGACTGCTATTCTTCTGTCCTTTCTTGACAAAATGAGAGCTACAACTAAGTGAAGGAGATTCTCTGAAGTTTTTTTTTTATCACCATACACGATTAAAATTTAAAAAAATCGCATTTGTCTAGTCATACATAATGAATTTTTGTTCTGACAAGTTTGACATATATGCAAATTCTGTAACTTCTGTGTGCTTAAGGAAAAAAGAAATTATATTCACCAGAGAGATAAAAAACTATGTACGGCAATGGTACTATAATAAAATATCCTGTCCATGAAAGGGCACTCCTACTGGTAGAATGACAGCACCAGCCAAACTACTCTTTTCCTCATTTTCTGAACATACATGCAATTTTGAAAATTGTATAAATTGTTTCTTGTTGTATAAATTTTATAAATTTGTATAAATATACAATAAATTGTCTAAATTTTATCTCATATTCTACTGTTTACAAAGCTAAAATGTGAATGAAGAGATATTCTGCCTTATTGGTTGGCATAACAGTAATGAGGGAAAATATATATAGTGTGAATCAAGCTAGATTTAATTTATTCAAATGTTTTGTTGCTCAGGCAGAATAACTTTATCTCTAGTTTAATTATAGAATCAAAAATGAAAATTGCGAAATTTAGAGCAAAGAAGGGAGTTGTAAGAGATCGGAATATCTCACATAGAAAGCATCTCAATACTTCGCTAAGTGTCTTAGTAAAAAAAGTCTAATGTATACTTGTTGAGCAGTAGTGCATCAGCTCATCACCACTTTGAACTAACTTGATACACTCCAAGCAATGAGAAATGTCAGATACGAAGGTCTACTTTGTTACAGCTGTATACTTTTGGAATATCTCCAGTGAAGCTTTTAAAGTTACTCCAGTTAATGCTTGGAAGTGACCCTACTTACACCTTTAAAGCCATGTGGAAAGGCAATACAAAATCTGACAGGTATGCGTTAATGCACTATCACTCTGTCTATGCAGTCTGGAGCAGAATAGGTAGTGTGGAAATGTTACGTAATGGCAATGATCATCTATGGAGAAACTTTTTTTTTTTTTTTAAGAAAATGTTAACAAAGCCCTTCAACTAGCAGGAACTAGGGAAGAGTGTTTTGCAAATTAACTCTTGTTTCTACATAACTGGATGAAAGGTTAGAAGAATAAAATATTACATTTAATGAAACTGATGTCACTATATTATGAACAGGGAAAGAAATTGGTGCTCGCTACTGTTAGTTTTATATAGAGAGCACTATGTAATAAGCAGGCTTTTTAAAAAAAAAAGGTATTTTTTTCCTTACCCACAGCTGAGTTGAGCCTACAGTTAACTTGAGACAAAGCTGATAAAAGCATATAGCAACTATATCGTCATACTTGAACAATATGTAAAATTCACAGTTTGACTTGGAAAAAAAGCAATCTACCTCACAATATGAGTTCATACTCTGTTCCCTAAGGTTACTATTTAACTGAATTATAGTCTTGCTTTCTGGCCTAGGATATGGAAGAAGCACTGTGTTCATTGGCTACTCTCTGAATATATTGGAACCCATGGAATGAGGACAAGCACATGGAATGAAAGAAAGGTTAGCAGGAATGAAAGGTTAGTAGCTCTATTCTAAAACTTAATTGTGAATTTAAACCATTGCATCAAAACACTTTCCTGTATAAGGAAAAAAGGCATTTATTACATGTCTGAGAATGTAAAAGGCTGGAATACAAATGAGAGAAATTTATTCTCCTGTCCAAAGTAAAAAGAAAGGGACTTAAACTGGGAATATCTAGACTAAGCATGAGGAATAATTTTCTGTTTTTTTAAGGGAGGGGAAGTTAGAAAGGAAGACCCACATTGCTTGAATCTTTGCGGATGAGGCAAGAATTTTCTGACATTGTATTTTCAAAATACCTATTATGCTTTTAAAAGAATGAGCAGTAATAAAGGAGGGAACCTGACTTTTTCACTTAATAACTGATAATCTCATCTCTGTAGTACTTCTTCTTGGCACTCTTGCTATGCTTAGTAGCTAGTATACAAACACTATACAGGAAGAGTATGAAAGGGAAAAAGATGGCAAGTTTCTTCAAATGTTCCTGGTTATCAATCAAGAATTGTAGAAAGAATACTGAACAGAATCTGAGCCCGAAAAGTATACCTTCTAGTTTGCCATGCCATTAGTGTTTTCTTATGCTTATCTGAGAAATCAACTAAGCCTATGACACTAACGTTTGTTAGTTACTTGAATGTGATGGATTTGGGCCTAAATTAATATCTTCCTCTGCAATAGATATCCTAATTTTTGTGTACTAGCATGAGTTTACTTTCCTTAAGAAAAGTAGGCTTGAACTAAGGCCTCTCTGTCATCCAATATTTCAGATTCGAATGCTTGTTCAGGAAGCAGATTGGCAACAGTGACATGCTCTGTGTTGGTAAAAAGAGGATGTGATCCTTGCTATTTACATGAGGAGCATGATAAAGGAGGAAGATATTTATTTCAACCTCACCTAAGCTTGTAGAGCGGGGAGAGAGAACACTGTCATTTTTTTCCTTCTCATCCCTGCAGTATTTCCTGTAAAACTATGTTAGAAGGCTCCTTTATTTGGCAATCAAGTTGACATGCATCCCATTCTATGTTTTTAGCTTTTCATGCATGCTGCAGGACATATAAGCACTTGTCAGCAGGGTTATGAATTCAAAATGCGGCACCAAGGCAGCTACAAATTGATATCCAGCCCTTTTTCTGGAGCAGAATCCAAAGTATTCTGCAGAACAGTCTTGCTTGCATTCTCTGTGACTCCATGAATTAATACAGAAAGAAATAGAGCCAGCAGACTAACTGAGTGCTTATAAATCACTTTGGCATCTATCTCCTGCATAAATTTAACCTCTGTGACTGCTCAGTTGCAATATATAAAACTTGATTGAGATGCTAATGTACAATATAATATTCTGGGCCGGCAGGACCAACAGTTATTTTCTTAGATAGTCTTATGCCTGTTGTCTATATGAGCACATAGAATTAAATGACAAAACATACTATTTAAATGCTACTGTCCATAAAGCTATTGTTTCCACTGTAGTGAGTAATAGCTCTGATTTAGTTTGGCTCTGATTTATTTTGGCTTAGTCTGGCTTGTGGAGTTTTTCTGCAAAAGCAAGCAGCAAATCTGCTAAGCAGAAAACAAGGGAAGAATTCTATTTGTGAGAATATAGAGGCTTAAGCAATTTTAGACTCAAAATGCACACCCTAGGGGTATAATGATCATAGCTGGATACTCTGAAAACTATTGTTAAAATTCCAAGCTATTTAGAAGTATTCAAGACAGAAAATGCAGACTTGTATGTAAGTCTTTGACTACAACAGACTCCAAAGTTTCCCATGTTATTTTGCTTTTATGCTGGTCCCTAGAGAACCAATAGGGCTACATAATGGTTGCAAACCTACTTACTAGTTGTGAACTGTTCTCCTTATTTTCATAGTGTAAGCAAACTACAATATGCCATTGCTACAAATGTTCTACTGAACACTGTTTCTTGGTCAGTTATTCCACTGTGGGCTACAGTCTTAATGTAACAACACTCAGTTACACACAAATTTCTCAAGATTGTCAGTATATTATTTAGTCGTAAACTCTATCAGACCACTGTTGAATTTATGAGCTGTGAAATCATATTCTGTATACAACTATCACCGCTTACCTGCTTACCTGAGAACACTGAAACTATATGAAAAGCTGACAACAAAAGCAAATAATCAATTATGTTTAATATGTAACACTGAAAACTTTATTATATACTACAGCAAATTACTTCTAATTTTGAAAAGGAACTTCCAGAAATTAGGTGGGGGGAGGGAAGGAGGAAAGAAAAACACCAGAAGTTAGATCCTCATATTCAAGCTTCAACAAAAGATCTGCAAGTTCTTCTTTGATTTCCAGACAGCCATAATACTTCCTTTTATTTCTGGCACTGACATTTTAAAGGGGTGATTTCTTTTTTAGAGTTTATTCCTGGATATTTCTAAGTAGAGGATCTTATTAGCTGCTATATTAATGATATTTCATATTTTCTCCTATAAGACAAATGAGAGTCTGAATTATTAGTTTGAGCAAATGCTGGTAAAACTCCCATCAGGGCTTCCAGGAAGAAACTAGCATAACATCCATGATTTTAATCTAAGCCAAAGTACCTTTACTAAAAACACATCTTTAAGAAGGATAATTTTAATTTTGCATACAGAATCAGCTTTGCTCCTTCTTTCTCAGAGACGAATGTATAATTGTGTAGTTAATAAAGGAAAATATGTTGTAAGTAAAAAGTAAGTAAATTCTATCAGCAATGCAAACCTCTTTGGAAATTCTAGACCATCCCTATTCTAATCATCTAGGTCTCCAACCATTACAATGAAACTGCATACATGGACTGTATCTGTAGTCAACTGCCTGCATGTATTTGTTAATGTCCCAAAAGATGATAATCCGTCTCACTTTGCAGAATTAAAAGCATGGGTAAAAGTTGGAGGTGCATGTTGCGCTGTATGTTGCCCTGAACTCTCCATGTAATTGTGAGTGCAGCAGTAAGTGTTATTCTAAGCTTATTTTAATATTCTTATCTAATTGTGAGATTGTAATTCATAAATTGCTTCCTGTGCTCAAAAGCATGAACCTGAACTAGAAAAACTCTGAAAACTCTGAACTAGATGCTGTATTCAAAATGAAGACACAGAATCACAGAATTGTTGAGTTTGGAAGGGACCTCTAGAGATCATCTAGTCAAAACCATTTCTCAAAGCAGTCAGCTGGAGCAGATTGCTCAGGACTGTGTGTCTGGATGGATTTTGAACATTTCCAAGGATGGAGATGCCACAGTCTCTCTGGGCAACTTGTTGCATTGTTTGACCAACCTGTCTTTGTTGTAACCTGCTTAGTCATGTATTTATGAGGTCAAACAGTCTTCTATTTGACCTCTTTTTGAGGTCAAATAGTCCCAACTCTCAGCCTTGCCTTGTACATCAGATACTCTGTAATGGAACATGCAAGGGGGGGAGCAAGTGATGCATTGCACTTGACTCATAAATAATAATATGTTTTATTGATATGGACAGTGGTTTTAATGAGATTCTATGGTAAGGTCACAGTTATTTACTGCATAGAGGTCAAGTTTATACAAAATTACTAGGAAGACCTTCCCATTGAGTCACGAGGTTCATATAGGATCCCCTTACTTTCCAAACTCCTCCGCAGAGGACCCTGGGTGCAGCTGAATCCAATCCTAGTCCCAGACTTGGTCAACAGTTTATATGCAAGAGATTATGGACACAATCAATCCTGGATACAATTTCGTAAAACTTGCAAAGTGTTAGGAAGTTTAGCATGCTGTGTTCATTTACCATGGATCTGTCTCTGGTAAGGGATCTTGACCTCATGCAGTAACCTTGAGAGGCATCTCTGCTCAAGGGGAGATCCTGGCATTCAGTCCACTGCCTTGCAAAGAGAGGTCAATGGTCTTTGGCATTGTCCCCCTATTTATGGGTTTAAATGATTGGCATGCAGTCATTTTTACTTCTCAGCTGAACTTCCGCAGATGCCAGCTTAGTTAGTCCTTGGATGTTATGCTGTTGTTATCTCCCTTCCCAAGATCCATGGGAACATCTCACAGCAGGATGATGCTCCTTGGAAGGAGCATCCCCCAATGCTGCATTCTAGTTAGTCAGCCCCCAGACAGTACTTGTCTATGGGATTATTCCTCCTCAGGTGCAGGGTTTTGCATTTCCCTTTGCATTTTGAAACAAACTTCTTCCACAGACTGTCTCAAGGTGTCCTGAGTCACATCATCCACATCATTAGTGAAAATACTAAATAGAGTTGGCCCCAGTATCAAGCCCTGGGTAGACCACTCTTAACAGGCCTGCAGGTGGACTTCGTAATGCTAATCACAACCCTGAGCCCAGCTGTTAAGATACTTTTCAGTCCACCTTACTATCTCCTTATCTAGCCTGTACTCTTTCCGTTTGTGTGAGGGGATGTGTTGGGAAACAGTGTGAGAAGCCTTCCTAAACTCAAGACAAACACACTCTCCTCATTTGTCATGCTGGTCATTTTGTCCTAGCAGGCTGGTGAGGCATGATGACTGCTCACGGGCACCTTCTTCCTTCATATGTTTGGAAATGGTTTTCAGGATTATTTGATCCCTCACTTTCCAAGGGATTGAGACAGGCTGACTGGCCTGTAAATCCTCAGATCCTCCTTTTTTGTTCTTCTTGAAGTTAGCAGTGATGTTTACTTTCTTCCAGTCTCCAGGAATCTCCTCCAATTGCTTGGCCATTCAAGGTTTATTGAGAGTAACATCATAGTGACACCAGCCAGCACTTTCAGCCCTTGAGCACACCCCATTAGGCCTCATGGTACTTACTTAGTGTTTTCTCATCCTGAATGTTTGTTGGTAGCTGTTACCAAAGATATATGAGTGGTACCCAAAGAACAACAGCAAAATCTCTATAAAATCACTGGTAACTGTGTGGGATGTGCCCCACAAAGATTCTTAGCTTTCTGAAAGTAAGATGCCTTTTGTTAAGAGTGTTTCATAATTTAGGCTGCTGAGTAGCCAGACTGCTTCTTGTGATGATTAGAGGATTTTGTCTTGTTTTATACCATGTGCCATAATTAACATAATCCTTAATTAGAAACTTAGGAGAAAGGACTAAATGTAGAAACCCTTTAGAAACATACAAATCCATTGTAACAGAGTGCGTTTTTTCTTCTTGTTTTAAGGAACTGAAGTATTTTTGGTTTGCTTGGATCAAGCAACAAAGCAGAACTTCCAATCTAGTAATGTGGAAGAAAATTTTTGCAAAGGCAGCTTTGAACAGCAGAATCTGATGTGAATTTAGTTGCTTTTGAGTAAATGTCTCTCCTCATCATTACAGAACACACAAGTTTTAGGGCTTTTCCTGAAACACTTGCAGTTTTTAACTTATAATAACCTTTACCATGCTAACATTTTCCTCTTTGTTTTATTTTCTTAAGTGATGTAATGGTTTCATTGCTAAGCCACATTTATAAAGGAAAAACATAAACCATGTAAGTAGGAAAATAATTCAAATCAATTAAGTATGGAGACAAGCCTTGTAATATGCTATGAGATCAACTATACATTGGTATAAATGGCAGGTATACACAAGGAGGGGCTTCTGAGAGCACAGGGGGATGTTTTTGGGACATCCTGAAAGTAAAAATAGCAATCCTCTGGTAAAACTTTTCCAAGTGCAGACTGGTGGCTCAACTTGTCCTTATGACCAAGCTGTTAGAGTATTTTAAACACTGGAATTGACTTGCTCACACACAAGCTCACACATAAGCTAAATGAGATGAAGTAGTTATTAAGTTCTGTCAAATTACTATTTATTTTCCATAAAGAAAGCAGTCTTTTAATGTTCTAATACTAACCACAGAGATTTTGAGCATGCCTTCAGTTTCTGTTGCTTGTACCAAATAGGTGTGGTTTTGGGAGAAGGCCAAGTCTTTGTCAGATTCTGTACTCCCTCTGGTCCCTCTGGGTGGGGTTCAGACCACCCAAAGCCTTCACTGACCTGTGCCGGCGGCTCAGTTCTTAGGGATCTATACAGTATTGCTGCTGGTATTCCTCACTTTCATCACATATATCATCATTCTACTGGACTGGGGAGTCTACTGCGAGACTTCAGCTGGTAAGCTGTTAAGTTTGAAAAGCTTTAGGCAGACTGACAACTAGAGAATCCCCTTAGTGCCAATTATACGGCTTTTTCCAGTGCACAGATAATTCTTCTCAAAATCTTTATTTTTCCCATTCCACAATAATAGGTCAAAAGTAATGTTGTGACCACTTGCTAATCTCTAATCTCTACGTAACTTGATTTCATGCAAACTAAGCCTGTCTTCCCATGATGGGATCAGACAGGGCTCTGTTGTGGAGAGCGTGTCTGTCCGGATTTACCACCTACTGCCTCTTTGCAGTGTTAGCACATCTGGTTCTTCTAGTGAACAATAAGGCTTTGCTCTCCAAGGCAGGTTTTTGAATGGAAGCTACAACACATGGTTGGGAAAGAGTACCTCTGTTTTAGTAGCTAAGATGCAAAAATAATTACGTTAAACAGCTAAATGAAAGAGAATCTGAAAACTGCAATCTGTTGATTTAAGAATAGAAAAACAGCTTTAAGAATTTCTTTTTGAAGACATACAAGTAAAGCAACTTAAAATATCAAGAGTTAGTAGGATAGACCTATTGTGTTCTGTAAGCACAGATCTTAAATTATTTAATGAAATCAGACACTCTTAAGTGTCAGACTTCATGGTAGCAGATAAATAAAAAAAGTAAAACTGCTTGAAAGTGGGAAATGTGTACTACTATAGCTAGAAATCCAATTTTTTTACCTCTATAGAGAATACTTTTAACACCTCATGGATTTTATTTTAAGCTTCTCTTGTGAACAGACATTAGCTTTTTCTCCATGTGAGCTTCAAACTGGAACTGAATGAGTCTGTTCAAGAATGAGATGCAGTTTACTTGCATCACTAACTGCTTTCATGACTTGAGTTTGCGTCTGCGTGATTCAATACTGCACTGTGTGGACAAAGTGGCCAAAGCCAGAACTAACTCTGTCTCTGCACTATGCTACGTATAATGTAAATGTGCCCTTGGAGCAAAAAGCAAATTGCAAGTTATAAATCAAAGTAGTTAGGGATTGAGAGTTGCTGAATGTATAATGCAGTATAGATTTTTACTATGCCTCTTGACAATGAAAGAACACTTGTAATTTTAAGTTTCATACAGCTAAATTAACTTTTATTGCTCATTTCTTGTGCAAGATCCTGTTACATATTTTGTTGTAATAAAACATATTTAGTGATATAATATTATCACTATTTTATTGCTGCAGAATGTGTAGTTGAGCACCCTAGGGACTAAGTAACACAAAAGCTTAATGACGTTTTAGCATAAGCTATAAAGGCTCCTTCAGAAGGAGCCAGGCCCAAGCCTGTCCTGTTACTGTGCTGTCCACCCAAAGCAAACTGGGTGTTGTAGTTTACAGAGGGACTAATGAACTTATAAGCCAGAAGTTCTGCTTGCTGGCAAGGGGAAATACTAAAAAGGGTATAACTTCAGGATCTTAGTCCATCATAATTACAGGCTAGAAAATTTATAGTTTTGATAGCTGAACTGGTGCGGCAACTCTTTACTGAAAGTTAATGCTCCTCCACCTTTTCTTTTTCCTAGATTTCAATAGGTCTTTAGATGTGTAATGATTTAATATTAAACTAATGCTTTTAAACTATAGAAAACCATAAGATTTTCTTCCACATTCATTGTACATTAACAACGATTGCTAACAATATTTGCCATGGTAGAGGTCACTTATAATAAAAGCTTGTTAAGGATTAGGTTGCATTAGTGAAAAGCAATCCAAGTCACCTCTTAAGTGAACCTAGCTATCATACCAGTGATTTTTAACCTAATGGAATTAAATCAATGTGAAAATAAACATTTTCACTTTCACCTGCTCAGCAAGGGAAAAAAAAAAAAAAAAAATGCTGTAGTAATATTTGCAGTGGTCCGTACTCAAAAAACTCAGGCTGAAACTGTGAGATAGCAGTGTTTCCATACTGCAGCAAGATGACTGAAAGCTGAGCTGTGAATTCATTGAGGAGAGAATTTAGCCTTGTGATGCCAGAGTGAGATTTGCTTCTTCTGTGAAACATGGCCTCTGGCTATACACGAAGGATAGAGGTAGGTGCCATTGTCTGCCCTAGGCCTTTGGAGCATTTTCCTCATCCACTTTTCTCTCAGAGTGGCTCTGAGTGTTTCACAGATAAGCCTAGTTGCAGTTGTTGCTGCACAATCTTTACCTTAGGTCTTGCCAGGCGGTGAGGAGTCTGGACAAGATAATGGAGCAAGTAGATCTGTTTCCTTGACTTTATGCTCCACTCTACTGGTATTAAAATCAAATTTAAAGTAATAAAAGTAATACTAACCAATAAATCGTGTAGAAAAAGTATGTAATTTGCTTGTATTTTTATTATTTCTTTCTATAAATGTAATAGTATTGTGAACTTAGCCTGAACTCTTTTACAGCTTTAATATAGCACCAGAAGTTTAACAACACAGCATCTTGCAGACCAGAGGAAGCTTTTTCTGGGATGGAAGGTTTTGTCAGCAGCTTTTTTGAATGCAGATCTTCTCTGGGCTTCTAGAACAATTGCCTGGCACAAGAAAAGAGGAGTTTCTACACTGTCTGTAACTTGAACCATTCAAAACTTTAAACAGAGTGCAATACCTTTTGCCTCATCAGAGTGACTACGCTATGTAATCCAAGCAGTAAGCTGTGGGTGTGTGTAAGATGGACAAAACTAATATGGTTCTGTGGCAACTGATATGCTTGATTTCTATTTTATCAGAGACTCCACTTGATGGCTGATAATTTTTGCAATTCCTTTCCATGCATTTAAAGCTCAGGGTAGCTGAGGCCTTCCTTCCTTCCTTCCTTCCTTCCTTCCTTCCTTCCTT
>VZSV01000303.1:332585-344623 GCA_013398735.1 Nothocercus julius
TTCTTTTTATTTTAGTAAGGAGATTTTCTCCAATTCCAAAATCAAACTCAAACAAAGTGAGCTAAAAAGAAGGTCAAGACTAGTCCATACATTCTTAATAAATTTCTGAATAACATGATTCTTGGACCATTACTTATGGAACTAAAATGTTGTAATATTAATTATACAGTCATTCTTCAGATTTATTAGGCAAAGGTACTGGAACTTTGCTTAAGATGGATTGTTAATTTACTTGCTGGAACAATGGCTTTCAAATACTTTGCACCAAAATCATTCTTAAACCTCAACGTTTTCAATGTGCCATTGTCCAGCTTTCCTACAACACGTCAGTCAACAGGTATATGTTACTGATTAAAATGATTTTGTAGGTCAGCTGCAAACAAGCTGCCATGGCCTCACGTATCAAACTTGGGAATCACAGTTCTGGACCAACCTAGATTTTAATTCTTATTTTATTCTTCGTGGTATTCAAGAATATTGTATTGTTATAACTGCGTTCCTTCCTTATTGTAAAAGTCTTTATCTAAAACTGTATTCCATCTACAAGCTAGGCAATGCCATAGAAGTATTTATAAGACAAACAATGTGCAGTCACCTCTTAGGTCCACAGCAAGTGCTATATTGACAGGTTTCTTTTACTTGTGCAGTACTTTCTTTCTATACAACACTATGATATATGAACTTGTGCTTAAGTCAAAGTGGATAAATCTGCCTGCCCTCACGGAAAACCAGTTCTCTTCCCTTAAACTATGTAGCTATGGAAGGGATGAACAAAATCTATTCCAAAAGAATATAATGAGAACAAATGTAATATAGTACAACAATATACATTGTCTGAATTATTTCCTTTTAGATTAAGAAAACAAAACTGCAAAGTCACTCTGAAGGTGAAATATTTCTCTTCCCCGGAAACATACTAGATCAGCTCAGAAGATTCACTTCAACAAATGAGAGAAATTAGTGGGAAAAAATCTCTTTGTATGACTTGGTTTTATGGAATTTGTCTTCTGGATCAACATGGGAAAAGTTGAGATGAACTATACAGAAAACAAACCTTACCTTATACAATATATGTCATACATATAGAATCTATGTATAGCAGAACTGATTAAAACAGGAGATTAAATTATGGTCTCATTGAATTCAATTGGGGAAAATGCTCCAGGCTTTTCTGGAAATAGAGCTTCACTTAAGTCAGTGTATCATAAATTTAATCTCTCAATAGGCCGGTTTTGAACTTATATATATGACAAAGTTTTCCATCCAGTGATAATATCTGTTTGGCAAAACCTGTAGCAGCACAAATGGTCCTTTTCACACACACGCGAGCTCATTTCACTGGAAGACTGAGAACAAATAGCATGTAATGAGGGGCAGAGAGGTAACAGGGACCAAACATGAGCTGGAATGGGGAATGCATTCTTAAGGAGCTTTGCTTAGTGGCATTAAATGAAGCATGATTTCCAGATGCTTCTTTTAGTCCATGTTCCTAGTGAGTCAGACTCTGATTTGTCTAACAGAAGGCAGTCTTTCTGCCTGACTTTCATAATTCTCTCAGCTGCAGGTTCAGGAATTGGTATAACTTGTTCTTTGGGATAAATACTTTCCTGCTCCAACATTCTCAGCTAATGCTCAGGGCAAATTGATAACAGTTCTTTTCAAAACTTTTTTCAGACTATTTTTTTATCTGTCCTTGTCAGAGCATTTCTACCAAGCAGCTGTAGTAACAGCACAATTTGTCTGCATCACTGCAAATGTAATACAAAGAAATGTAAAATGAAATGTAGGGGAGAGTTTTAGTTTTTTTTTTTTTTTAAGTTAAGATTTAATTGCCACATGGGTAGCTGTCCAGATGTGCCACCATAAATTCACAGGCCACTGTTAACCATATCCCTTTCACTCTACAGAGATCAGCATTCTGACATAGGATAGAAATGCTTATATCATGTAACAGAGGCTTAACTGGCACTTGTATATACCAAACTTGAAGGAAGGCATAAGAAAATAAGGAAAGGTAGAACAGTAAATAATTGCTGGATTCCGATTGCTTCTTGGTGATTGTTCTTCCTTCTGTCCTAATGATTATGCCAGTTTAGTGTGATTTTAAAGTTGCCAAACCAGGAGTTATATGAAATCTGTAATCGGTTGCAGAACTGCTCAAATATCTGCCATGATGTGTGCATTTCATCCATGCCAGAGGTTCTAGTTGTCTCTATCCACAGTGTATTTCTTAACGTCCAACAGAGCATTCCCATGCATGGAGGATATGTGAACATGATGAAAAGTACTGAATGTTGCTGACTCTAGAGTATTTGAAATGATGATTTCAATGGGGTCAGCAAGAACAATAGCTACGTTGCACAACTTTTCCATTAATTTCTTTAAAACGTGTCAGATTTTCAGAATTCTTACCCATGAGGGGAAAATGTGGGTTTGTATGACCCTGCATTGTTTGCTTGCTTTTCTTGTTTTTTTCAAACTCAAAGAAACAAAGGGAAGACAACATCATACATGTTTGCAGTAAAGGACACAAAATAAATATTTCATATCTCGTTTTCTACCATTTCAGAACAAAACTTTTTTGTAGATGTGGGGAAGAAATAACAGGTTACTAATTGCTAGCCTAAAGAACACTTTTGCTGTCTGCCAGAAGGAAGAAACTGAGTTTTTGGTTAACAACAAACAAGCAAAAAAATTGGTCTTCTGTAGAATTTGTCACAGTCTTTTTAAAGTTCTCTTCCTTCAAATAAAAGAGATATTTAATGGAAAATTCCTGACCACATATTGAAGTCCATAATTGATGCCTAAATAAATTTACAACCTTTAAATGTATGCTATGTGTTACCCTAACCTTGGGAGAGATGTAAGCTACATCTTTAATTGAATGCATTTCAGTAATTTCTATGTATGTAGATTCTTCTAAATAGATAAGCTCCAAATCTCTGTGGCCAGTCATTTCAGTCTTTTCCGAATTCTGTGATATTCTTCCAGCAATCTAATCTAGTGGCCCACTTATGGCATAATCTTATCTTGTGCCCTGCTTTGTAGCTTTCCCATTTCATGTCTCAGGGTTGGTTTTGAGCCTGTTTCTCACAGGTTGTCTTTCATACCTTACATTTATAGAAGCTACATGGAAGGAAATTGTGCAGCTAAAATTGTTTCTCTTGCTTCAACGTCAAGCTGAACAGTGTTGAGCCTTTGAACGTATCTGAAAATTCCTTTGAGACAAATGAAGAAAATCTTGAAATTGGGCTTTCAAATTGATCTGTATTGTCACTGCATTAACAGTAGTCATCAAAATCAGATTGCAGGCGCTCATTAATTAACTAAAAAAAGGTATACAATAAGATGATCTTGGAGATAAATGTCCAAAAAAGCAACTTAAGATACAAATCCAAGATACTGAAATCCTGGGTTTTAGATTCTTCTGAATTCACATGATGACTCAATGCAGGTTACATTGTTTCTTATACAAAGTGCAGTGGATCAAAAGTAGATTTTGTTGTACATTCAGTTAAGAGGCTGAGTATTTTAATTACAAACTAAGTATCCAAAACATACATTTACAAGAGGGACCTTGATTAATAAAAGGATCTGTCTGACCTAATCGAGGGCAAATATAAAAAAGTGTTTTCCTATAATGGGACAAAGAATTCTCTACTGCAATTGGAATAGGAAAGTGAAATTCAGGAAAAAAAAAAAAAAAAAAGAGCCTGAATAGAGGTTGAATGATTGAGTTCCTGACCAATACATGGTGGAATTGGGGAGTTAGATAAAATGTTATCTAGTGAGGTATTAACCTATGTTTCAAACCTATCTGGTCAGTACTGTTGAAGCCGTGCTGAACCTAAGAAAGCAATTTGGGAATGCTTAATCTCTTGCAGAATACCTTCCTCTCATCTGCTACTGCCCCTTTAAAAGATGATGTTTCTTCAATCCTTTGTGCTGGATCTTTGACTTATGAATAGAGGGGATAAGTGGGTGGGGGAGGATGAACAAAGTACTTCCTGCATTTCTCAAGATAAGGTACTGTGGGCCATGTGACAGCAGTTTGGTCTCCTGCTGTGCCTGTATTGCATTTCCAGTCCTACTTAGCAGCACTGCCATGTGCAATTGAGCAAGATTCTGTATTTTAACTAGACCACAAAACTTCATGCATCTCCCCCATATTGTTGCATGTCCACTTAACCAGATTTCATCTATCTATTGAAGACATGGCCTGCAAAACAGCAAACCTCCTATGTAGAAAATCATGTGTCCTTACAACAGCCTAGGAGTGGAGATATATGACAGGAAATTAAGACATTTATCACAGTGCAAATAAGGAAATACTGGTTTTTGTATCAGAATTATTTCGATAGCTTTTGCTTAAGCAAGAGACTACAGTTTTCACACCAGTTATTTCCTTCTTCTATTTTAAGCACATATATATTTTTTCACTTTTTTGAAGATTTTTTTCATTTTACTCGTTGCATTTTACTCATCCACGACTCCTTCATTTTTTTTTAATTCAATTTTCTTTATTAATTTCTTTGTTCTCCATGATCTGTACTGTACTGAGTCTTTACTTCATTTTGCATCCATTTGGTGATGAGTCAATGCTTTAGCAGAAGCAAAAGGAAACAGTTACGCAGTACTATGATGCAGGTTCTCAAAGAGAAGGCCAAGATACTTATAATTCAACAGTTTGAATACTTTTTTGAATGTTGAACACATAATAATGAAATTTTGCTTTTTAAAAGGTACAATGGTGAATCAATTATTCTAATTGGTTAATTAGAACAAGGTAAATAAATCAGCCCAGTTGAAGGTTTAAGATGGAAAATGCTGTTCATCCTTGGGATAAATATTCATTATGTGACAAAAAATAATATTTTAAGTCTGATAGACTTTTGTGACTGTTAAATAGGAGCTGCCTTTTAGGGCTGTTCCATAAATACTTTTCTTCAGGTAAGACTAGAAATATTTTTGGTTTTATTTGTAGGCAGCTTTCTTAGAAAGGATGAAAAAAGATATCCATGTGTCACATACATACATAACACACATATTTTCGTATATACATATATATATAAATTTCTGTATCTGCCTCTCCTCCTGCAAATAGAGATAGTGAATAGATAGAGAGAGTGCTGGAGAGAAATTTCTTCTTAGTGGCTGGCATAAATAGTGCCATTTTTTTTTTGATGCGATTGTTTCCACATACTGATAGGAATCAGTATATTCTCATAGGAAAAGCAAACTTGCAGTCACTCTTATGAATACTGTGGTAATGTTCTCTTAAACAAGGTCTCAATACGCCTCTCTGCAATCTAGCTATAGGCTTTTCTTGTCTCCTTTTCTTTTTTTTTTCCATTGAAATACTAAAGGTGGTAGCTTTGGTGAGATTAAGCTGGTACACAGGATTCTTTCTTAGCAGGATTTTAATTTGGCTACAGAGTGGATTCAGTGCCAGTTTTGATTATGGCTAGTAGAACTCACAGAAAATCCAAGCCAATAATAATAATTGTCTCAAAGTGAGAGAAGGGGGTGAAGGTATACTAGCCACCTAACACACTGTTCCCTAACGAGATCTTTATACCATTCTTGTTCGATGGTGTAATCTGTTGTAGTCCACCATTCACAGAACACAGAAAACTACCACCAGATCTGGCATTAAAAAAACCTCGTGTTTGCAGTCACAGTGGAAATACCAAAGAATCAAATCATAAAAACTAGGTTTCACAAAGTAGTAGAAAATACTTGGTAAAGAGCAATTCCACTTTGGCAGTGGAATGGAGTAGGTGACCTAATTTTTTTTTTTTTTTTTTTTCCCCATCATTACTTCTCCAATTTTTGACCAGGATTGAACTACTTTCTCACTACCAAAAATGGTTCTTGTAAAAGAAGGCTGAGTCATATGAACAAACTGCACTGAATCTTACTATTGCTCTGGCTAAACGCAGGACCAGACTCTCCAGAGTTGTGATAATGACCCTTTATGAGCACAGTTAAAAGTTAAGTGATACCATAAAAGTTAACAGCATGAAACAGTGTGGTAATATGCAGATTGAATACTTTGGCAGCTTACGTATAATTTCAAATTCCCTGTTACAGAAATAGTTTTTGAAATTGCTAAATATGTAGATTGTAGCCCAGCAATAATGCATGATTGTACCCATCTGCAGTCACAGGTCAGCTGTGGAATGCACCTCTAGCCCAGGAAACAAAGGTGCTCAGCACCATCCCAAGTCAGACCACAATGCAGAGATCTCATGCCCAGCTGCTCACAAAAGCTCAGTCTCTCATATTTTGACTTATATTTCTTCAAAATTTTAGTTGACTTATTTTTTCAAATGTATTCTGTGGTTCTGGAGAACAGAAATGACAATGTTATTATACAAGGCCACCTCTCTAAAGCAGAAGATAAGTCAATGTATCAGAGTTTTTAACACCTGGTAGACATAAGAGATTAAAAATGTATGAAGGTTTAGCTTAATGTAATAACATGCTGCTATTAGAAAATGCTGCTCAGAAAGAACTTGCACAACTGGTTTGAGTAAAAGTGAAAGTCTGGGATTCTCCTCTGTGTATGCGTATTTCTCTACTTAAGCTTATATATTCAGGACGGTTATTCGTAGATCCTGAATTCAGTTACTGGAGACAGAATGCACTAATGAAAACTCATCTGAACAGGCTGTGCATTCACTATCTTGGATGATTTGGGGATCAGTAAGACCAAAGTGATAAATGAGTTACAGTGATTCAAAACCAATAAATCCTGAGGTCCAGATGGGTTTTATCCAAGGTTGTTAAAAGATACCAAGAAGGAAGAATGTACACTGGTGGCAGTAATCCTGGAAAATAAGATTATTGTGAAGAGGTTTTGGAAGATACAGGAGGAGTAAGACTGACTTAAAAAAATGTTGTAAGCAAAACAATACAAAGTTACTTAAAATGCATGCAAAATAAATGCAAGCAATTTGTATCCAATATAAACACACATACTAAAAACACAGTTGGGTAAATAAACTTTTCCAGAAAATTAGACTTAGGTAAGGGCTTTTAACTGCAGATGTCCCGGTTTGAAAAGAAACTTCCTCCTTACCCTTACCCCCAGTTTCAACTAAGATTAACAACAAACACTTAAAAATGGTTAAACCCTATCACTGATCTGAAAGCAAGCTATCCAGGACTTTTCAGGATATTTCAATGAAAACATATTAATAGAAAGAAAAGAAAGGACTTCTGCAGCACTGTTTGAATTTCTCTCTCAGTGAAATTAAAAAATAATTAAAAATTAAATTAAAAATAAACTAAGATTTTAAAATAAGAAATAATAGGAAGAATGTAATAAAAACATCTATAAATTTTTATGCAATATCCATAGAATTATGGAACTGTTCATGTTGGGAGGGACCATAGGAGATTTGTAGTCCAACTTTGTTTGCAAAGCAGGGTCAGCCATTAGGTCAGACTAGGTCACATTTAGGTCAGACTAGGCTTGGAAGCATCAAAGGAGCTGGACAAGTCCTCTGGACCACCTGCTTCACTGCTTGACTGCTCTCCAAAATGGTTTTCCTTACATCCATGTGATAGGTCAAAGCACTACTGTGCTGATAATCTTAACAGAGATCATCTCTGGTCTGAAGAGCTATCATGACCTGTTATTCACATTGAGATGATGATGATTCTTAAATCAAGCATGAGCCTTCAGGGGAAAATAACAGCAGGGAATTACACCTTTTAAGACCCTTTAAGACAATATGGTATGAGCCAGAACAGTTTTTTTTGCATCTGTGTTTTGCAGAGAATCAGGACAGGTTCCTTTCTGTGTTTGGCAAAGAACTCAGGTATTTAAAAAAGAAGATTGCTATGTATCTCCTAAATTTTGAATGGCTTCTAAACAGGATAGTTCATCAGGATCAATCCCTGCCCACCTCTCTGTTTCAATTTACGCCTAACATCACTTGTTCTGAAGCTATGAAGAGCTTTTTCGGTAACGGGTTCATACTGAATTTTTTCTTTCCATTTGCAGTCAAGATTTTCAGTATTACTGTCTGGATTAGTACAAACAAATCTTCTACTTGGAAGCAGCTCTTGAGCTTTATTCTAGCCTTATTCATAAATCTAGAAGTGTTTGAATTGGTTTGCTTTGGACTAGCTTACAGATATTTCAGTTTATATACTGATCACTTACTGAGAATCTTAGCTAATGGTTTGTTTTTCAGTTTTATTTTGATTGCAATGATGAAAGTGTTTGCAAGACCTGTCTGTATTTTTTCAAGTGACTCTATCAGAACACCTCTTACTGTCCTGTATCTTTACTTCTTTATCTATGCACGATGAACACCATGTTGGGCATCACTGTTTTCAGCTGCCTTCCTATTAATTTTAGTGAATCCAAAGTACTAAATTTATAATTTAAGTAATAATAATAATTCTGTATAATACATATTTCAGTGAGCGTGATGAGAGTAGAACACCATGGCCACAGTATTTTAAAGAGGGTTTTCTGTGTAGCATTGTTTCTCTACCTTTAATATATGGATCTGGCATTTGATTTGCATTTTAGACCTAATATTAAGATAAGCTATTTAATTTTGTTAATGTGATCTTACTATTAGCATGTCTGAATCTACCAGAAAAATAGTAGATCATATTCACATCTCTTAACTTTGCTTCTCAGAATTACATGAGTCAAGAGACTTCCCTGAAAGTCCTCTCAAAGACAAATCATTCATATATAAAACTTGCTTTCTCAGTTCTCAAATAAAAATTAATATTTAATTATGATTTCATCATAATGGGCTTACTTTTGGGTTTGAAGGCCAAGAATAAAACCTTACCTATACATGGCTGGATGACTTTCATAAGTTATTTTTGTCAGTGGATTCTGCTTGTTTGTATGATTAGGCCTTCATAAAAATATCCTCGCATACTTAGATTGAATTTATTTTCTTTGTATTAGGGGGAGACTTTAACATGATAAAGACATGTAAAGTTGGAAGCAAGAAGGAATTCACTATTGTGACTAATCCCTGAAACTTGTGCAGCAAGTTCTTCAGACAGTGTCTTAGGTGGGAGGAATTGCTTTCTGAATGTGCCCATTTTCTCTAACTGCAGAAGTACAGGGCCTTGATAACTTGATGACACTAATAATTTATATTTTGGACAACTACAATCAGTGTTGAGAATCCCACCTAGATTCTGTAAAATGCTTTATGTTTACATTATAATGAAAATCCCATACACTTTTACGGAAGCAAATTCATCTTGGTTTCACACATCATTCTTCTCAAAACCATTGTTGCCATGAATTAATTATTTACCTGTTCTGTAATGCAGTTTAAATACAGATCTTTACCCAGAAAAAAAACATGATTTTTACGCAAAAAGAAAACTAAGAAAAAGATTGGATACATCTGTATTCTGGAGTTGTTAGCTAAGATTAAACTGCTGTGAAATAATTAATAATTACACTTGTAATGGTTAAAAAAAAATGTATTTTTGTACCTAGTTTCTGCTGCTATGTTGCCAATGACATAGATAATTATAATATTAGGGTAAGGGGATGAGCAAGTTTGGATCTGGGTGTCAGCAAATGAAAAAGGCTTTAAACTACTTTTCCTTGTGTCAGTTTAGATTAAATAATTCCATTAGCATTAATGAGAAGTAAACCCATGCAATCTCGCATGAGCCAATATCTACTCTCAGTTTTTCCAAGGTTGAAACTACAGCTACTCTAGCATTAAAGACAGGGTTTTTTTGTTGTTGTTTTGTTTTTTTTGTTTTGTTTTGTTTTTCCAGATAAATCAATTTATGGCTTACCCACACTGTCTTTTTCCAGTTAATATGGATTCAATGTGTATGGACTTTTGTTGGTGAATTGTATGTTTGTATGGATAGATACTGCTGGCAAGTTTAACAACAAAAAGACAAAAATTAGAAGTTTGACTTAGACGGATTTGTGCTATTTCAACTGAGTGGGGTTCTGGGGTAGTTAAAAGTTTTTAGATATTTGAATTTGATGAGTGTGTGTAGAAAGAAATGTAATGCTCTTTGTACAAATTATGATTATATTGGATTTAATATTTAATGGGAAATACATCCACTTTTAAAAGCAGGAAGTCCTAATTCTGCCTATTTTCCATCTTCATTTCAAGCCAGTGGTTCACATAGACAGGGTTCTGAATGAAAACACTCCTCTACCAAGTAGTCGTGTACCATTAATTTCACTAGTAAGCTGTAAGCATAGCATGGCTACCACCTTCTGTGGTGGGTCATTTTAACATGTAATTCTGGAGATCAATGCAAATTTGCCGGCCCAACTGTGTTCATGACTGTGGACTGTTTATTGTTTTGGCATTAGCATTTAACTTCTTCTTAATGAAGTAAAGCATTTGCTCCCTGAAGTTTCATATTACAGACTTAAAGCACAACACACTTCAGAGAATTCAGTAGGTCCTGGCATCACACTTTTAAGACACCAGAAATACCTGGAAATTGAGTTAATGAAGTCTTCTAAAGTAACAGGTCATACTGCAGTTATGAAAATAAGTTGATTTATCCTTTCTTGCTCATTTAATGAAATATTTGAAGAGTAAAACTTAAACTAGTTTGAGAATTCTCTCAAATGAATGAAAAAATATGAGTCAATATTTTAAAATTTTTCTGATACTTTCATGATGAAGAAGAAAACTGTTTATGCCATAGTCACATATTTATGGATGCAATCCTATGGGTGGAGAACTTAAATCTGTTCTTTGTTAGCCAGTAGAGAGAGGCAAAGATAGAGATGTACTTTCCTAAGAGAAGTACCTAACAACAGAGATATGACTTTGTTCTCAGAAATACCTGTTTCTGAAGACAATGAAGAGACTCTAAATCCCAACCTTAAAGTGGACATCCAACTTTCACTACATAGCTAAGTTTAGAAATATGTACTACATATTATCATTCAAGTATGTTATGTTGCCAAAGCCCAGTTATAGACTATAACTAACTTATAACAAGTGAAAGTTCTGTTTCTTTCCTAGTGTTAATTTTCTAATACTGTTGTCAAAGCATTACAAAAGAACCTGATGTTTTATCTGGAGAATGTTGAATGTTGAAATACCAGATATGGCAATGTGCCAAATGTTCTAGTCATGAGAATAACTTGCTCCCTGGTGTAGGTAATGGTCAGGAGACATCTCATAAATCTTGAGATTGTTTAAAAATGTTAGTGTTCACTTACCAAATAATAAACAAACAAACAAAAAACCCTTAGAAAAATATTGGTAAAGATGAATCTTAAATGTTTTGAGATAAGAAGGAAAATGTCACACTCTACCCCTCCAATTTTATGTAGAGACCTATATTTTCTAGTGCTTTGAAATGCAGTGTACATCCTGAATGCTACTACAAAGATTTTTGCATTGCATCAATATGTTCTATTACATCATATATTTGTTACACGCCTTCATTTATTAAAACTGTTGCAGTCTCTTCTCTTCCTACTTACTCTCCCTTTTCTGGGATCAAGAGCCTGACTGTTGCCTGGCCTATGGTGCAAACCGTCGGTGTCAAGTGTTTTTGCAAACTTACTGCATCTCTGTATCTCTTCGGAAAAAAATATTCCTGTAAAGTATCCATTTTTTTCCTCATTTAATGCTCTCTATAACATTAGATAAACAGCCAAGACATTTGCATAACCAATTTGCCTGTCAAGCTTATTGATGTTTATTCTTTATAGTCTGTCCTGGAAACCCGTTGCCTCTTATATCAGTGGTAATGTTTTCAGCTCCAGATCTTTTAATTCATTTATTCAAACCATGCTTACAGAAGATTCTTGATCCATCTATAAAGCCCCTAGATGTTAGTACCATAGCTGTAATAATATCAAAACCAAAAATAATTGTAGTAGAATGACTCTCAAATAACTTGATAAACAGATATTAATCACAAATTAAGGAGAAGAAAAAGATGATTTGCAAGTTGCTTTCTGAAAATTTCTAGGGAGTATGTGCTTTCTACCTTTGGCATTACCTTGATAAATACTTTGCTATGTAAGACTACTC
>VZSV01000303.1:354042-385462 GCA_013398735.1 Nothocercus julius
ACGCCGTGTTCTCGGCCCGCTTGCGGCCGAGGAAAGGGAGCTGCCTAAATTGCACGTTCTGCCCGCAGCTGTGAGCAGTCTTTTAGACAGTACGGCTGTAGTCACAGTGGTCATTAGTTTGCATGTAGCAAGAGCATGGGCATAAGTTAACAAATACATCCGTTTCTTATTCGAGCATCTTAGTCAAGATATTACAGAATGAAGTAACTTTGACATAAACTTTACTTTGGGTATTAAGTGTTGTGTTTAATTGTTTTCTACTGAGAAACTATGCAGAAAATGTGTTTTCCTAATGGTGTGGTGAGTTTGGGGTGATTAAAATTAGTATATTCATCCTTATGGCCGGACAGCCCTCTTGTCTTCTGTCATAGCAGTAGAAAGCCAATTTTTATAGTAAAACTTCTGAGAGGGTATATGAATGTGGAGCCAAACTCATCCCTTGTGTATCTTCATTAGTTCCACCAGGGATGAATATGGCCTATTGTTGCCTGTCCTGCCTCCCCTCTTTACACTAAAAGGTTGAACTAATATGAAATAAAATGGCTTAGAACTTCTAACACTAGAGGAAGACTTTGTTCCTCTGGGACGAAGAGTTTTTGTTAAGGCATCTTTGCAATACCATTTTTGTTTGTTTCATGTGGCAGGTAGTTTTTTTTCCCCTCAATTCTATATGAAACTTTGGATTCTGTTTACGTTGACTAACATTTTTGTATGTGTGTTTATTTGTGTGTCTGTGTGACAGGCCAAATGTGTGTGGCTCTAGATTTCATTCATACTGTTGCCCTGGATGGAAAACGCTCCCTGGAGGAAATCAGTGTATTGTTCGTAAGTGTCTGACTTTTAAGTTTTTACTGCCCTAAGGGTAATAATAAAAGTAAATATGCTTGTTCTTTGAGTTACTGCTCTATTTAAGATGAGAAAAGAGAATTCATCTTGTAATTAATTAGGCTAGTTGAGTCTTTTGGATTATTTAAGAAAAAAAATTACTGGCCCACATTTCCTGTAATTGAAAGATTGGCAAATTGCTGGATTTTGTCTGGTGTGTTCATAAGATATGTTTCCATTTAGTTAAAAAGTTGGGGAGAGGGGAAGTAAAAATCCCTAAATTAAATAATCAACAAGAATAACAGGAGAAAAAAATAAAGCATTTTGGTATAGAGCAAGTGAGATTGAAGTTTTATGAAACTTCTGTGGTAGGCTTGGACCTACAATCAAATGGAAAGCTTTTCTACATCTGGGGTGCTTATTCTCTTACCTGTCATTTTCAGTTGTGCTTTAATAGCTATAAAGCATGTAGACTGTGATTACTGCCTGATCATTATAAATACTGTGCTGACAGATCTGGCTGTTGACATGGCTTGGCAAGAAAGCGAAATCTACTGAATATCCTTCTTAGAAAACTTTGTCTACCTAGAAAGGAAATATAAAATTACATTAGAGTTTCTATTAGATAAAAGCTATTATGCATGCATGCATGCTTTTTATGTTACTTGAATTTTAGTGCAAGACAATACTTATTTATCCTTTCCCCATTTCTTTTATAGTATATTCAGCTTGAGAAATTACAGTCTAAATTATATTGCCTTTTGCATAAGGAGTTAAATTCCTTATAATTTGTTTGATGAAGTATTACAGACATCCTGGATTAACCTAGGGAAGGAATGGGGGGAAAAATCAAAATTTACTTAACCTAAAGGTGACTGTTGGCCTCTGCACATCTCTTCCTTTTACATGGCAAAATAAGCCTTGCTAATACTCCCTTTAAGTGTACTAGGTATCACTGATTTTCATCTAAGGTTGACCTTGGTACTTTCAAGTTTAGCTATGGAATATGGAGTAAGATGGCAGTATTAAAACCACCGTGGAGGAACCCCTCAGAATGTGCAATTTAGTGTTTATCATATCTTACATATTGACTTACTTTACTGTAAAACTTTTGAGCTTTTAAATGGATTTGTGTTGCCTAAATGCTCCATTAGTATGTAACAGGCTCTTCAAATTCAACAAGATATCTAGCTTGTTTGAAGTCAGAGAGAAAGAGTGGTTTAGGTGCTTTTGAAAATCCTGTTAGTTGTCTTTAAGGAGTGTCTAATAATGCCTGAGAAAGAGGTTGTGCTCAGGTTGCTTCCCATCTGGAATAACCTTTAACTTGCTATTAATTTATGTGCCCAAGGACACCATCTAGCTCCCTTTTAAAATAGTGGAGTTTAATGGTGGTTCTCTCAACAGTTTGAAGAGTGAGTAATTTGGCCAAACCAACAGTGAGATTGGTTTAGATGCTTTCCAAATTGTGTTTCACATGAAGGTTTAAGAGCATGAAATTCTACACTCATGTGAAACTTTTGTTGAGAGGATGGTTCCTCTAGCTAGAGCTGTTTTACTAGATAAAGCCTCCAGCAGAGGGTGATTGATGGCCAAGTTAGGAAAATTCTCAGTGAGATGATTAGTATAGATTGCAATTGATGATTTTAAAGTATTATTTCGTGGAGTGATGTCTAAGAACTATTAGTAGGTCAACAAGGTTCCATTCTGACTTTCCAGTGTTTTCAGTTGATCAGGTGGTAATGACGGCAGGTGGTCTGTGAGATATTTATGACTGAAAGTATCAGTTATCTAAAAAAAAAACCAAGGTCAGTCTGAGTTTACTTTTTACTTAAACAAAATAAACTGTTTTGGAGGAAGCATATATTACAGGTGTAGTAGAAATTTCTGTTGATACAAGGGTTATGCTCCAACAAATAAACTGACAAAAGCATCTGATGTAGACCTTGTATAAATCAGGAGATTTCAGTCCATCCTAGGATATACTAGGTAGTGACATAAGGGTTCTCTCTGTTTCTCTTGTGCTCTAAATCAGATTCCAGTCCCTTGCTTTTAAGTCAGCTCAGGGAAAAATCATTTTACATCAGTCTATGGTATGCCTCTAATTTCAGTGTTTCCATGTGATAGGTGGATCTCATTTACTTTTTCTAAATCAAAAGTAGGCTGTGAGCATTATGGGAACGGTGTTGTCTCTGTTTAGTGGACAGGTATTTTAAGAATTCAGCATTTTCTTGGCAATTTTTCTACAGGAGGAATTTGTTCTTCTGGTGAGAACCAGAACCTGAGAAGATGCGCTTCGAGATTATTTAATTCTCTCAAAACTCCAGAGTTATTCACAAAGGAACTGTGCTTCTTGCTTGTCATTTACTTTTCAAGGTGTCTCCTGCAAGATGCATACATTAGAGAGTACCCTGAGCTGTACCAGCTCTTAATGTTCTCAGGCTTTCTTTCAGTGTGTAGGCTAATCCGCCAGATTACTAAGACATGCTCATTTGGATCTCCTTCAGAATCAGGATTTAGCCCTTAACTCTTTCCTGGTCCTGTAGTTGCTTTGTGCACTGGAACTCCCTTGGCAGGTGAGCGAGGAGGGCAAGGTGTCGAATGGTAGCAGAACAGCATGCACATTGTGCACGCATTACATACTGTGGAGAGGCTTCCCTGAGAACTTGATAAAATCAGCATCTAAATGATAATGCGGAAATATTTGAGTACAGAAAAACATATTTAGGGAAACTACACAAAATCTGGCAAGCCCTGCATTTGGACATTGACATACCACAAGACAGCTTTGTGTAAAGGATGGATGATCTTGCAAAAAAAACCCAACCCTTAAAATGCTTCTAAAATAGCAATTAAAAAAAAAAAAAAAAAAGCTGTGCTGTAAACTGGGCTTTAAGAGTCGCACTGTATATATTTATTCAAAACTCAGATTCTTGCTAATGTTTTATATAGATCCTGTGATCTAAAATCTGTAATTATAATACTTTTACACTGCCTGTTTGACAGCTGACATTTCTAATTAGGAATGGAGTTAATTATCTGTTTTTAGTGGTCAGACCACCATTTAAATAGGCCATATTCTGCTTGTCTTTAAATGTATCACAGATACCAACTGCACCAAAATTTGGTTACTACTTCCACGCGTATCTATTCGATGTCTCAGTGAACTAAGGATTCTTCCTTTTATTTTGAGTTGCATAGTCTTTTGTTTTTTAAACTGTGAACATTTTTTTTTTTCCTTATGACTTATAATTGAGGGCATTGTTAGTCATTGTTTTTTTAAATGTGTTCTTCCTCAGCGATTTGTAGAAATAGCTGTGGTGATGGATTTTGTTCCCGGCCTAACATGTGCACTTGTGCAAGTGGACAGATATCACCTACTTGTGGATCAAAATCTGGTAAGACTGACTATGTTTCTTTTCATCAGAGGTTTATTTTTAAGTAACTTTCTTTATGTTTCCACTTAAAGATAACTACTTTGTGAAAACCTTCAAAATAATTTGCCATTATTGCATCCATATATATAATCTATGTTTTAATATTCTAGTATAAGATATGCTACTTCTAGAGATTAATGTCCATATGTGCATGTCTACTCTTTGTAACAGAAAAAAAAAAAAATTAAGGCAGTAATCCTGTTTAAATATATGCATGTAGCTTATGAATGGGTTTTATCTGTATTTGTTTCCTGGCATGTACTTCACATTTTAACATGCATATCTCTCTGTCTGGGTTCCACCATAGTGCAAAAGTGCAGTATCAGGTGCATGAACGGTGGTACTTGTTCAGATGATCAGTGTCAGTGCCAGAAGGGCTACATTGGAACTTACTGCGGACAGCGTAAGTAACTTCCTTGTCACATATCAGAAGAGCAGTGTAACCACAAGCTCAAGGCGTGTTTTATTCTGTTTTGTATTTGAATGAATGATAGAAGTGCTTCAGTTCAAGCTTTTGGATGCTTTTTTTTGGTTTGACATGCAAGTTAAGAAGTCGGTTATTTGCACAGCTCTATCTATCGCAGCACAGTGTTACAAAGTATGCAAATTTAATTAACAATGAAATGACTAAAGACTGCAGAAATGAAGAAATACTGGAGGACTTAGTGTATTTGTCGGGCAGCTAGTTACTAATTATCTGAGAAAGTAATTGCAGGTGATAGTCTGAAAGAAAAATAGACAAATAAAGGCAGCCTTGCAAAGAACATGTAACTTGAATAGACCATACAGAACATCTTTTTGTCTGAGTCATTTTCATAGACGCTGGAGAGAGAGGGGTCTTGTCTGGGTTTTATTTCTGTCATGATGAAATTCACTGAAATTTTAAATAATAATTGAAACTCTAAATTGTGGCTCTAGTGACAATCAGATTTCCTTTTAAGTGCTGCTAGCCCTTTCCTGCTCATTTAAAGGTGTAAGGTCAAAACCAGAATGGTGTCAGCCACTAAATGAGGTTTTGAGGTTAGAATCTTTAAACAATGACCCTAAACCTGCTCAAACTCTGATGACTGTTGTAAGTATATAGAATAGTGAATGCTTCAGGTAGGATTGAGAATTTAACTTTTAGATGCAGTATGGATTTTAGCCTCTGAAAAAAATATAGATACATTTTTATTTATTTTACTAAAATGCACTTTTTCTTAAATCTACTGTAACTAATACTCAAACAAATCAAGTGTTAATGTCCATTATTTTAGTAATGTAACACATGCACCGAAGTATCTTTTTTTTCATACAGAAGACTTGCATTCTCAGGAAAATGTTATTCATTTCTATAGTTCTTGATAAGAAGTAAGGCTTTATCATATTTCCAGGTAGCAGCATATTCTTATGGTTCCCATTGCCCTATATGGCATGTGTGCCTTTTTTTTCCATTTTGAAAGCTTTATTATCTCTAGATCCCTGACTTTTTTTGTGTTGGGTGCTCAAATACTTTATAAGCCTCATCTTTAATGTGGGGAGACCCGACCAGAAAAGCAATCTAGAAATTTTTAGACAAAAAAACTCTTTGCTGTTGCTTGGGTCAACGTAAAGAGAGCGGAACCATCTTTTAGGTGAAACCTGTTGTTTGGAATTTGTGCCAGCTGTGAACAAAGCTTCCTGGAAGCAAAGAGCCTGAAGATAGAATTGATTAAAGAACTTCTAAAATTTGTGTTCTTTTTCAAAATAACCAATGAAATTTGTTTCTCTGTCTTTCCTAGAGTCTCCATGAAAACTCTTTTTCATGGAGATAAATAGTATGTGTTAATGCACAGTACTGTAAGAGACAGTTATCTTTTCTGTCTGCATACAGCATCCATCTATACCAAGAAAAAGTTCTGGTTAGAATGTTTCAGGAAAGATAGTTTATGATAGTGCTTAAAGGTACTTTAAATTGGTGATTATTTACCCTTGCCTTAAGCACCCCTTCTTCTGGCCAGCAGTATCTATTGAGAACTGATTTATGTGTCTCTCTGCCTATTGTTTGCCTGTGAGAATTCTTGCACCTTATACCATTCTAATTCTCTTTTCTTGTTTGGTTTGCTGCTGTTGCGACTGAGTAGCTTTTACAAAAGTAGTATGTATGCCTGAGTTTATAGTTTCTGATTTCAGTGACAGATACAAGTGTTTATGATTGTGATTAGTGGTGTACAGCTGTCTTAATTTTTCTTGCAAGCAGCCGTTTAATTCGTGATATTCACCAAAGCTTCTTAGTAGATGCTTGACTTAGGTATATTTTTAAACAGGTGCAAGTGCTACTGGAATGTGACCTAAAGAGTCATTGCTGCTGCTGATGAATATTGGTGGTGGATAAGGAGATCAGTTTAATCTTAAGGTCCAGAAAGAGTTAGAGCAGTTGAGGGAAAAAATTGAATTGTGAATACCACATTTGAAAAATTTTGAAATGTCATAATGTAATTAGCTTTTTCTTTTTTCCTTTCCCTGCCTAACAGCTGTCTGTGAAAATGGCTGCCAGAATGGAGGACGGTGCATTGGTCCTAATCGCTGTGCATGTGTCTATGGATTTACCGGTCCTCAGTGTGAAAGAGGTAAGAGAAATATAAAGAAAGGAAATTATGGCTAGGTATACTGTACAAAAGTGTATGCTACACACAGGTATTTTGCACAGTAGGTTTTCCAGTAGAGTCAATAAGCTTCCGACAAGCCATTTATTATTTAAATTTTTAGGTAGTGTCTTCCTTTAGATTCTGGCAGCAGCAGCTCAGATTGACAAGTAAAAGAAATGTCACAGTTGATAGGAAGTTGAACTAATTTAGGCTGTGTATTCTGTCTGTGTGATAAGTAATGTGTGTAAAAATGAGCAACATTTTGCTCTCAGTTATTTGGGCAAAATTACAGATTGTGTTAGAATAAGTGTAACTAAAGAAATTTTTTTTTCCACATAATGTTACTTTCTCAAGATAATCTTGAGAAGTTATTTTTATAGTTAATTGTATCTTAGAGGAGCAAGGACGAGAAGAGCTAGGGGGAGAGAACCTATTACCACAATACCTGAGATCATTTCCTAGAACCATTCCTATTAATGAAACAATTTTAAACATGGCTTTACTTAAATTGTTTTTATGAACAAGAGGTTAAAGTAGTATATGACTTTAAAATTCTGTTGAAAAATGTGTTAGCCTTCTTTATGATGGGCACAGAGATCAGACAGTCACTTTTAATGACCTTTTTTTCTTTTTTTTTTTTTTTGGTATTGATAGGTCTAGCATACAAATATTCAAGGAAGTATGTCCATATGTAATGATGTAAAATAAAGCTGATGTAACTCTCAAAAATGTTTGCTTGTTGCTTTTCTGTGGTTTGAAGCCAGGAGGACTTCAGAAAAGCAGCAATGTAGAACCACTCAACATTAGACATAGAATGTATTCTATGTGCATTAGACAAACAAATGTAACGTAAATTACTGTCTAATTAGAATGGATTTTTAATGAATGGATACACCGTGGATTGCTTTTCAAAACGATAGTAAGAATTGTATGTCCTTTAGTATTAAGCTGTCACCCATAATCAAAGCTGATTCTGAAGAGTTTAGCAGAAATAGTATTCTTTGTCTTTCTCCAGTTTGGCGTATTTGCAAGTATGGGTTCTTATGAAAAAGAGTACTGAAGAACAGAGTGATGGGGTGTGAAATGTGGAATACAAGTGTACATTGTTATTTTATGCTGTTAAAATATTCAGAAGATTGTCCGTATCTCAAAAATGAGGCTCATTTACATTAACCGAAAACAAAATATAGGATGCTCATCTAACATCACATTCTTATTTCACATTAGCAGTGGAAAAGATATCCAGTCAGAGTGAAAATAGACTTCTTATAATTATAGAATACTTCAAATTGAAAGGGACTTCCAGAGACATTTAGTCCAACCCATGCTCAGATCAGGTCTAGTCAGATCAGGGTTTTCAGGGCCGTCTCCAGTTGAGTCTTGAACAGCTCCATGGATGGAGGTTCTATCACCTCCCTGGCAACCTGTTCTAGCATTTGTCCACCCTTAAGGTAAAACTTTTTCTTTGATGCCTATTCAGAATCTCACATGTTCAAACTCCTGTGTGTCGTCTCTTGTCCTATGGTTGTGATCCTCCAGGAAGAATCTCTTTCCATTTTCCATAGTTGTCAGCAGCAAAAAAGTCATCTCTTCTTAAGGCTGGACAAACCCAGTTCTGTGAGCTTCTCCTCAGAGGTCAACTGACCTGTGAGTCATAGTCATATATGAGTCATAGTCCCCTAACCGACCTGGTGGCTCTCCCTAGACTTGCCTCAGTATGTCCATGTATTTTCTTTTTTTGATGGGAGAGTCCCAATCTGGACACAGTACTCAGGATGCAGTCTTGAAGGTACCAAGTTGAGGGAAAGGATCATTTCTCTAGACCTGCTGCCTGCATTTGGCTGCCTTTGCTGCAGGGCTCATTACCTGTTTGTGTTTAACTTGCTGTCTATGAAGGCCTTGATAATCCTTTCCTGGAGAGCAGCTTTCTAGGTGGTGGACCCCAGGCTATATATATTGTTGCAATAGGAGGTCCCATTCCAAATGCTAGACTTTTCATTTGCTTTTGCTAAACCTTATGAGAATCCTGTCAGTCCCCTTCTGTAACCTGCCCTAGTCCCTCTGAATAGCATCTCTGCCTTCTCGCATGTTGACTGCTACCTCCAGTTTGGCATCCTCTGCTAGCCTGAGAAGGGGACACTCCTCATACAGATTGTTAGTGAAGACAAATAGTCATTGGAACTGGTCTTAATCCCTGAGAGCCTTCACTAGCTTGGCTTTGCACCACTGCTCACAACTCTTTGAGCCCAGCAGTCCAGCCAGTTTCCATCCACCTTACTTATCCTGTATCCTTACTATCCTGTATCTTCCCAGTCACAGTCTGTCTATGTGAGACTGTGTTAGAATCACAGAATGGTTTAGGTTGAAAGGGACATCTAGAGATCATCTAGTTCAGGCCTCTCTGCTCAAGCCCGGACACCTAGAGCACGGGGCACAGGGCGGCAGCCAGGCGGGTTGGAAGATCTCCAGAGAAGGAGCCTGCACAGCCTCTCTGGGCAGCCTGTGCCAGGGCTCTGGCACTCTCACAGGAAAGAAGTTCTTCCTCACATGGAGATGGAACTGCCTGTGTTTCAACTTGAACCCCTTACCCCTTGTCCGGTCACTGGTCACCACTGAGAAGAGTTTGGCCCCATCTTCTTTATATTCTCCCATCAGGTACTTACATATATTGATAAGATTCCCTCTCAGTCTTCTCTTCCCCAGACTAAACAAGCCCAGCTTACTCAGCCTTTCCTCATACGATAGATGCTCCAGTCCCTTAATCATCTTCATTGCTCCGTGCTGGACCCTCTCTAGAAGCTCTATGTCCCTCTTGTACTCTTTGTGAAAGTCAAGGTATTCGACATCCGGTGTTCTCTCCTTGTCCAGATTGTTGCCTTTGGATAGAAAGCAGTGAGGTTGACAAGACATGATTTGTCCTCATTTGTTTGCCCCCAAATACTTTCTTGTCCTTAATGCTTTTAGAAATGGCTTCTGAAGTGAATCCCATGTAAGTTCTGTGTTTCAAATTCTGCTCTGAGATAGAGTGCTCAGACTAACATATAAATTGTGAAAGTATCTTGCCTCATTTTAGATATTTATTGATTTTGAAAATGAAAACAAATGTCCACGATGATGAAGGAAATAATTAATCAGCCTCTTGGGGAAGCAGGAATTCCTGATTGCAGTTTGAGGCTTGTTTTGAATACCCACTAGATGTCACAAGTAACAGAGAAATGTAAAGGATGAGTTTGATTCTTTGTCTGTAATTGCTTGTTGCTTTCATTCTCAAAACCAGTTTTAGACTTCTGTTCATTACTGTTAGGCTAGTTTTTGCTGTTCTATCATCCAGCCTATTCTTTGCAGTACCTTCTTCCAAGCTGAAGGATCAATTCTCATATGTTTTGCTTATTGTGGAAAGAAATATCAGTCTGTTAGAAAATTTGGTAATATTTACAGCTGTTTAATGAAATCTCTCTCACCTTAATAAAATGGTACCTGTCTTCGAATTGAAATAAAAAGCCGACATTTCTGTTCATTGAGCATGAATTTTTAGAGGATTCTGAAGGGGCTGGATAATGTTAGGCTGCTTTGCAGTTTGAACTTAGCTCAAATGGAGACAGACTCTGGCTGTGATGATGGATTGTCATGATGGAGTTTTTATTAGGATGACTATTCTTGAAATGTTTCTGTTTCTAAAAGATTCTGTAAGTACTTAGAGGTACTGCAACTGCATTTTTGCTACGTTACAAATAAAAGCACTGCAGTCTTTCTTTGCAATTCATTATGAAACTTTAGGCAGGAGAATTCAAGCCTCTTATTTGACTTGAAGGCCTGTATTTTTGCACCCATGTTCTTTAGTTGTCTTTGAAAGACTTAGAGGTAGCTTACAGAAACCTGATATATAAAGTGTTATAGTAATATGAGGTTTAAGTTCCATTATATGATTTTTTTGGAGACTGTGTTACTTTAATTAGCAGTCTCAAGTTTGAGATAATAGGTCAGATTTGCTTCTGTTACTGTCATAGAAATACCATTGCTCCTACATCCATGGGCAGAACTATGTAAAGTTTTGCATACTCTTTTAGGCTGGATAACTCTCTCAGCTTGATCCTAATACCAAGATATTAAAGCTGTATCAAATGAGTGAAGAAGGATGTATGAGGTCAGCAAAGTTCTGGGTTTGTGATCCTTATACAACTTCAGTTACAGTAATAATTCATGCTTGTTCTGCAGTAAAACATCATGACATGAATTGGTAATATACAGTGGCAAACTGTTCGTATGTGTTTTTAACTTATTAGACATTTTTTAAGTAATGAGGAAGCCAAATGTAGATAAGGTTTTATGATTTTGTAAAATAGATATGCACATTTAATAGTGTGCTTGTCAGGTTAAATAGAAAAAGTGTACCATATTGTAACACAAATTTTGTAAGGCTTCATTTTGTTTTCCTATGGTCAGTCCTTGCTCTACAGTCAGTTCTTTTACTGTCTTTTTATGGAGGTAAGTGCAAGCTTGAATGTTTTCTGTATCTTTCCAAATATGCCATAAATATTAAAGAAAAGAAAAAGTTATGAGATCATATATATCTCTGTAAAGCATTTTGTTTATAATAATTGGAAATGTTTATTCTATATATTTTACATGAGCTGAAATACTTGAAAAATCTTTAAAAGGTATCTTAAATGATTGTTCTGTTCAATAGTAGTTTGTAATCTATACTTTTAGGCTAGTAAGCTTGTTTTACAACAAGATTCAAAAGGCACTGATTTCTTTATCTATTTATAGCAATAGGTGCCTCATTTTACTTGACAGTAAAAATGGCTTGTATAGTTTAATTTTAAACTGAGTTTAGTAGTGCTTCATAACTTTTTTAACTAAAACTTTATAGTAAAGGATATATGCAGCTTCCCTTGCAATCCACATCAGAGTTGTAAGACATATTGTTTTGTTTTGTCCTGTTTTACCTTGCTGTGTTTTAAATGCATACTTTTTATTGTTCTGTAAATTAAGTTATTTTAAATTAGGCATTTTCTGCCTAATATAGAACATATGTAGCTTTCCTTCAGATTGGCCTCACAGACTCAGCTATATGATAAAACGTGACTGCTTGTTCAGCTATCTGGGCTCCTAGCAGACTAATTTCCGGGCTGGAGACAGGAGGCTGAGCAGTAACTAATGACTGGCATGATTACAGTATTTAGCTTGAGACTTGCTGTTGGTTTAACAGGAAAGCAGAACCTGTTTTGGAGTGCCTGCCTTACTTTTTCTCATACACATATACATGTATGCAGATATATTTATGAGTTCATATAAAGAGTTCATATAAATATGAACTCTCATAGTTCATTGTATATGAACTTTTGCATTTCTTTTCAAACATGGTTTGTGGTCAGTTTCTCATCTTTGATTTGTAAACACACAAGATTCAATAATTTGATTCCTTCATCCTGTTGCAGAAGGAGAAAGAACTGCATTGCTTGCTCTATTCAGAGTATTTTATCAGCTGACTTACAAAATATGGTGGGAATCAAAGGGTCTGGAATGAGCAGAAATGCACGCAGAACTTGGGAATACCGTCCTTTAGAAAAAGGAAAAAACATTAAAGGAACACAATGGTCTAAGTCTGAGCAGGTGAGAAAGGCGGAAAAAAAGTAGAAACACAATAGCTGAATAAAAGGCGAGAACTTTTGAAAGGGGGGAGCCTTTTTTTCATGAAAATGGCTGTTAATCTAACTTGCCTCAACATTTTTGTTGGTATTCCAAGTAAGAGAGTCGGCACATTTCCTCTTGGCTGTCAGAATTTTTGCATTTCTGTCTATCAAAGGAGCTGAGTCCCTCTGCCTCATAGTAAGTGAAGGAAATCAGTGATAGGGCAACTGCCTCTACATGGATTCTTACAGGGTTCGTAGGTAAGAATCTCTGCAGATGCAGTTAACTAAGAGACGGTGGCTCTTCTCTGTACACTGCAGTATTTCTGCAATGCCTACAGGAGCGTGGCCTGAGCAATTTAAAAGTTCCTTGGAGAGTCCCAGACAGAGCAAGCAAAGGGGCCCCATGACTGGAGAAACAGGATGTTGTAGAGGAATGTGGAGGGAATCCTGACATGACAGGGCATGGGGCAGAGGATGCAACCGAAATAGAGGTTTGTTACATGGCACATAGGAAAATGTATGTGTGATATCATTGCCTCCATCTGACCCCCTCCCCCTGCAGGCAAAACATCAACGATCCTATGTCTTAAGTTCAATACAGGGGAAAAGAGAAAAAGATTTTCTTCAAGACTGGAAGAGGCTGGAGAAGTTAATAATTAGCAAAGAGAAACAGGCAGGGGGAAACAAAAAGCGTATTCATGGAAAGTGTTAAAATACACAGTAGAGGAGGTAAAACAGAAAAGAACAAAGAAACAGAACACTGAAATAGAGGTTCATTATGTGGGATTGGACGTGTTGTGTGGGGGGGGCTGCACGTGGGTGCGGCTCTGAAGAGCTAACTAGACAAAGGAAGTATTTTACTGTCTTTTCCCTGCCCCCAAACAGGCTGAAGCACAGCAAGACTGCTGCTTGTTGGAGGCTGAGCAGGAAAGCTTCTGCAGACTTAGCAATCAACCAGATTTCCTGATTCTCAGCCCAATGTTTTAACTAGGGGGTCATCCTTCTCATTTTATTTAGATCATGTAAGACTGTTGATATTTGTGTACTTCAGGAGACAGGATAATTGATAATGTATGACATTTTATGAGAAGGCAAGAAGAAAAGTAAGTCAATGGAAAGTTTTTTTTAAAAAATGTTTGTTGAACATTGCCATCAAGTTATCCTTCCAAGTTGTTCTTCCTTTCTTGCCACTGGGGCATAGTAACTTTTGATGTCCTGGTGTTTTGTGTTTGGAAGTGCAGGGTATCCAGTGCAGTTAGTGGAATATTTACCTGTGAAACACCATTTTCGTTCTTCTTCAGTCTGCTTTTAACCACTGGAACATGAAACATGGGGTGCTGAATTTCTGCAAATCTGTAAAGCTGTCACTTGGGATCTGTTGATTAAAGGAAAAAAAATTTAGTTCAGTGGTACAGCATGACTGAAGAAGTCTGTGCATGTCACAGGAGGTATTTGCCCCTGCTAAAATAACGACAGTTACACTGTCAACTTGAAATCTAGTCAACTGAACTATAAACAGTTCAGTTCAGTTAACTAAACAGTTAAAGATAGTTTAAAACTCAAGAAAAATGCAAATTATCCTAATTTTTCTGATTTTTAACAAATGTTTTCCTACCTCATTTTTTAAAATTTCTCTCAAAAACAATTTTGTCAGCTTTTACCACACAGAATGAAAGGTTGATTGTAAGCAAAATGTCATATTATAAAAAAGCTTTATTTGAAAAGAAAAATTAAAACAACAACAACCAAATCCTTTAATTAGCTTTGGTGAGAGTAAGAGAGCATACCTTACAAATGCATAAAATAATAAGGAGTAAAATATTTACTGACAGAAACATGACAATTATAAATATCTTTGGAAGTTGTCCCTAGGCCTGGAGATACCTACTTACTTTTCTGTATCTGAATCAATGAACGAGGTCAAACTATCTCTAAGATCCTGCTAGTTACTTTAATTATTTGCTTGGGACTAGAGGCATCCTCAGAGGTTTAGAAAACCTGTAATTAAATGCAATATATGTTCAGAAAACTTGCATTTTAATTCTACAAGCTCAGCTTTGAAGATATATTTGTACATATATCAAACATATTGATCCATATTGAAGATATATGATACATGAAAAGTTTCTATTGCTAGATTACTTGGTTTAGCCACAAGCAGACCAAGAACAACGTAAAGCAGGAAAGAACCTACAAGTTATCTACTGAGTATGTATTTCTTGTTAGCAGGTAGCTGAAAATTTCTGTCTTCTGGCTATGCAGAAGACTTAACATTTTGCATTTTAAAGGAAGAAGTGGGAAATGCTGAATATAGTGTTGGCAGTAATGGTTAAGAAAGTGATGAAAGCTCCATGCCCTCCTTCTCCTCTCCTTCTTTAATAATTTCAAACTCAGATGGTTAGTATCCCTTCCACTTCCTGTCCCCTTTTCCTCTGATTATATTATCACTAATATAGCGATATTTTTCATCCCAGTCACCCATTTGTTAGATGACTTTCTGGAGCAATGGATACAGCATAGTCACTTTGTACCGTAATGCTAATAATATTTAGCATGTACTTTTATGCTGAACTGTAATTCTTACAGGGAGTTTAATATTCATTATCTCTGAATGCAAAAGACCAAAGAAGGTTACGCTATCGTGTACTGAAAATGGTAGGAGACTCTGTATAATCTGAACACAGTTCTCACAGATGTAAAGTAACCATACTGCCTTAAATAACAGCAAAAGTTACTAGGAATGAAAAGAGAGATGCTTAAGTTGATTTTAAGACTTCAAGGGAAGATAACAGTGGGGAAGTGAACCTTTTAAGAGGATATGGCGGGAGCCAGGAAGAAGCCTCTGCCTTTGTTCTGCAGAGACCTGAGGTATTTGAAGAAGACAGGATCTCATTAGTTCTAACTTCTGAACATAATTTATCAGAAGTGACCACTGCTCACTTCCTTATTCAAAAATCAGTAGGAAACTATCATGAGCAGTTACAAGTTCCTTCAAAGCTGAAATGGGGAAGAATAAGGAGGAGAAAAAATAATTAAAAAAAAAAAAAACTAAAACTGTGTATATGTCTACAATACGTATCTGTCTACAAGTAAAAAACTTTTCATAACACAGATCTTTGTTTGTCTTGGGTGTTCTTTTTGACATAGCTGGTTTTGAAGCATTTGATATTGTTAAAAGTGTTTAGCTAGTTTGCACATATGACAGCAAACTAAGTGTTTTATGTGTAGGATATTTGCACTTTGTTAAAAGTAAGACTAGAAATCATATGCCTTTAATCTCTATCTACAAAAGAAGGATGAAAGCATAAGTTTGAATAACCTCAAGCTACAGGAGAACTACGAACAGAGAGTAATACAGAGCTCTTCTGCAACTTGGGACACTGGGAAAATTTTGTCTTTTTAAGCCTGTGATCTAAAAGGAAAGAAGCACTGTAGCCATAATGCTTCAAATTATGAAATAAATGAGTGAAAGAACTAGTGGAGTTATTCTATCCAGTGCTTATGGCAGAAAGGTACAATATTTTGATGACGTATTTTGTGTGTGTGCGCAGTTATATACATACATATGAAAGCTAGCATTTTCCACTAGCTAGAAGACAAAAAAGTTTAGAAGAATATGCAACATTTTTTGTTTGTTGCATCAGTGAGACTTGGCAGATGCACTTTAAAATAAACTAACATGTGTAATGTTCAACATCCTGAGAGGTTTCACTGAAAAATAAAAAAGGAAATGTGGTGTGGAGGAGAGGGAAGGTGATGACTGGGAAATTCTGTCAAATTCTGTCATGTCTTTTGTTCCTCTTTATCAAATGTGTTATGAGTTTTCTTTTGAGTTAGTTGGAGTATGGGACTGCAGGAGCTGAGCAAAGTTGCAGATGGCCTTTTGGAGCTTCAGAAAAAAATCTGCAGAAAAATGTGAGGAAAAGTTTTTATTTTCAATAAAATACTTATTTAAAAATCTCAAGAAAGTCAGCCTGAGTGGAATTAGAGACTAGAGTTTCTAATTTTAGTTGAGACGAGAATGAATGATAAGAAAAATGTACTCAACATGTGGATGTGATAGGCACTGCCTGGGAGTAGACTGTGAGAAAGGCAATCTATATTGTTTGGGAACTGCTGTTACAGAGGATAGGAAGGGCTCTGAGTAAATGGGTTCTGAAGGGGGCTCATGGGGGAAGAATATCAGTTCCTAAGCAACTTTGTAAGGAGAGCTTCCTAACTAAAAAGAGTTAATTTGCTTAATGGCAACTGTGTATATAAGAGAGAAAACAAAAATGTACAACAACGTCACTACAAGACTGAGGCGAATGCCAAAGGGTGTAAAGTCCCCCTGAAATACTCAAGTGAACAGAAAAGCTTTTGTCTAATCCAACAAGTGCTAAGGTCTAGTATCGTTTATATGGACAGTGTGTGCAGGTTTAAGACCGGTAAGAACTGAAATATTTCATTGAAAGAACCCAGATTTGAAGTACTAGGAAAATGAATTCAAAAATAAATTCTTAGCTGGTTTGCATGTAGAGTTTATTAGGACAAATTAAGACAGAGGGATGTACAGATAAATTTACAAATAGTATGTCACAGAAGGCTTGAGAGAGCCACTGGGGAATGTGGAAACATTGGAAGTTACTTTTTTACTTACCGCGCTGGTTACAAATGTTGGAAATTGTGTCTGACATTTATATTGCCTATTAGTAGTTGTTATGTTTAGTTTGGGAGAAAAAAACAGAAAAAATACTTTTTAGGCTCCAGTTGAGAAACATTTTTTACGCTGTATACAAGTTTATGATATGTAGGAATATAAGATGAGTGAAAAGAAGCTCTTTATGATGACCAGACAGGAAGACACAGCATGCATAAGAACTGGCAAACAGAGTCAGACCAGAGGGTAGTCTAGCCTTGGGTCCTGCTGCTGACAGCGGCCGACAGTAGGTGTTTAGAAGGAGAAATAATCAGTGATATTTCTACAGAACGCTTTCCCAGAGTCAGTCTGTTTTGTGTTCCAGGTGCAAGTGGTATTTTAACTGTTTTTCATAATGTCATTCATTTTTCTCCTGTGATCGTCATCAGCTTAGTTTGTCCCTTGCCCCATTTTCAAAGCCATCAAGGAAGATGTTAAAAAGCATGGATTGCAACACAGATCCCTGTACAATTCCTTTCCATTCCTTCTAACACGAAAATCAATTATATGCTCCTTATTCCCCTTTCCAGTTACTTACGTGTATGAGGAAATTTTCTTGTTTCACTTGACTGTGTTTTCTTGGGGAGCCTTTTGTTGAGATGCATTTGCAAACCAGGCAGACTCTGTCAGCCTCCCTCTTTATGGGCTGTTGATTCAGTAGTTATGCAGCGTGTGATTTTTTTTTTTTTTTTACACTAGGTAGATAAAAAACTAATTATTGAACAAAGGCGACTTAGGACTGATGTCATGGCTCTGATATATACATAATACCAATGGATGTATGGGTGGTTTAAAAAGGAAGCCACAGGAATTCTGTAGTTTCTTGCATATCTTTTGCATTTGAAAAAAAATATTTTCTGTGAACTCAGTGTGATCTGACTTTGGTGGAGGGGTCTGTTTCTTCCTGTAACCTTCTGACTTCAATTACTTTGTGAGGTTCTATTAATGTCTTGTTTGTAAATTGCAGTAATGAATGGAGTGTTTTTATGTGAAAGTGGCACCTCCTCCAGCTCTTCTGTATGAACATGCTTTCATTGCTAATATCATATTTTTAAGCGATACTTTTGTTTTTAGTTGGAAATCTATTATCTGTCCTTAGAATACAGCATGGAACAGCCAGAACATGATTTTCAGTATTTTCCAACCTGTTTTATTACAACTTGCAAGTCTTGATCAGATAAATCAAAAGGTAATTTATTCTCCCTTCTTTAATGAGTTGTTGACGTATATGGTGGGAGTATCCACAAAAAGCAGTTGTTGTAAATATGGGAACGGGATAGAGGCCATCAGTCCAAACATTCAGTGGTTTGGGTTGTAGCCTCAGAATATTCAAAATGTGAAAGCAAACCAAGTAGCTATGACAAAGTTCCCCAAACAATATATATTTATAGGACTCCTTTTATTTTAAAAAGGAAAGGAATTGATACAAATTTCATTTACAACACCAAACTGAAAAGCAAATTAATTAATCTTAAAATTCAAATTAATAAAATCTAAAATGTAATTTAATTATTGGCGCAGCATAGGAAATGGAAAACAAATTATAATGTCATTGCTATTGGATGCATCTAATCTAAAGTTTTATACAACAGTCTTGTGTTTATACAATAAGGATAAGCATTGGTGTCCTGAATTTGTTCTGTATTGACAGTTTCAGATTGTCTCCTAACTACAGATCCTACTGTGTTGTGTGTGTAATTTGACATTTGTATTCTTAACAAATGACTGAAGGGGGGAGAGTTAAACTTTATTTCACTTGTAACCACACAATAATTCTCACATAATCAAGTATCTGAATTCTTGTATAAAACTGGGAAGATTCAACAGTGTTTGTTCCAAAAATAGTGAAGTAATGGTGTTTTCCTAATGATTACACCTTTTCAAGCTTATGTGAGGTGATGCGGGGCCTCTTCTTTTTCTTCTAACTGCCAGAGCTTGTGCTTGTGCTTTGCTGTAACAAGGACATTTTCACAGAGAGAAGTCTAAGTGATTCTTTTAAATTATGTGCTGAATATTTATTATAGCACTGGTCAGCTTATGCAGTTCATAATATTTGATTGTTCTGTGAACTCTGTAGTTTGATGTCAATGCATTTATCTGTTGCTTTAGGTATTGATGAACAACTACCCAGAAGTATCATAAGCCTTTTTACTGTTCCTTTGGAACAATATTAAGTATATTGGTTCAATATTGAATATATTTCTTGTATAGTTATGACTTTTTGTTGCCTATTAAAGCTAGAACAAAATTGATATTTTGGACAAATATCTGTTCAAGAAAAGAAAAAGGACCTTTTGCTAAACTTTTCATAGGGTGGATTTTTCATTCTTAAATCACTACCTTAAGTTAGCCACCTAGTTGCCAATGATATGCAAAATGTTCAAAGGAAAAAAGCCCAAAAGAAAAAGAAACGAAAGGTCAACGGTGGTGATAAAGTGGGAGCTGAAATGTTCATTGTGAAGAAATGAGCTGTTGAAAACAGAGGAAACAAAACAAAATCAAGAATTAAATTGAATAAAATAGAAGAAGTTTGGATAAAGGACAAAACGTGTGCAGGACAGGAATTGGCAGAAAGTGTCTTATCAAGTCCCCGGGAGAATGAAGACATTTGTGTGTAAGGTCAGTTCATAAAGAGTTCATGAAGAGTCAGCACCATGTCATTTCACAGTAGTAGGCACTACAAGTCTCCTCGAACACTATCAGCACATCTGAAAAAGCCATAGTGAAAATATTGGCAGGAAAGTTTGGCATGCTGCTAAACACACTGAGGCGTTAAAAGCAGTGTAGCAATGTTTTCAGATAAATTTTAAAGAAGACAGACGTTAGTCAAATCCATCCTTGTTAGTTTTAAATTGGAATCCTGATGAAATCCTGATGAAGGAAATATTACTAGAAATCTATTGGCGCTGAGCTGCCTGCTACACTCTGATTCTTTTGCTGTTGTGTGTTGGCTATCTTCAGCATGCAGCCTACTGGTACTGGTACTGGTAAGAATTCTTGCATTCTTTTTTTTCTTTTTCTTTTCTTTTTTTTTTCTTTTAACTAAGTTTTCCAGCATGTTCAGTTCTTATGCTGTGGCATCAAGAATGACATTTCCATTTTCAGCCTAAAAGTAAAATCAAACTTCTAAAGGAAATAATGATGCAAAAGATTAGAAGTCACTTTAACTTGCAGATAGTACTACTAAACATTTGCAAACCAAGGGCGAGCCTTGCTGAGAATCCGAGCAATTTTACCATGAGCACCACAGCCACATGTTTATAGGAGTGGGCTGTAAGAGGCAGTGGGCTTATTCATCAGTTTCACCATTGAGATGTGGAATTTATTTTCAAAAAAGAAGCCTTTGGCTATTTGTGCTAATAGGCAAATCTGTACTATGTCTGTTTTGTCATCTTCACATTTAAGCAAACATTTCCTTATGATCATATTTTTGATATGCAGCTTAATACACAATACAGATTTTCCCAATATGTTCACAACTTTGCATTTTATGTTAACATTCAGCTGTTTTTCAAATAGGATATGGTTTACATTATGTATTCTAAACAAATGGTTGATGATAAAAATTGCCTTACTCCAGTCAGTGGCTTAAAAAATGTACTCCATTACTATTTCTCAGTATTGAGGGTGGATCTATAGCAACGTGTGGCCTATTGTCTGCTTGTTTTTTCCTCTTTGGGAACAGGTGTGTAATGCCATTTTGATACGAGTACAGCATTAGAGTAGCTAACATTGTCTGCCTAGAAAAGCTATTTTACGTCTGTCTCACATTTTACGGATTCTTAGCCTGTCGGAATCAAGAAAGATTAAGCATCCGAGTTTTAAAAGGTGATGAATATCCGCCTCTCTTGCTGACTTTAATAGGAGCTCCAGATGCTTTTTGAAATTCAGGCTGTAATATAAGTAACAGGCTTGCAGAGTATATCTGATTCATTGAGCTTTCAAAGAGTGCAAGTCGACAAGGAAAAATATATGTACAGCTGGTGTCCAGACCTTCCCTTCATACCTTTACATTGTCAAATAAACTGAGACTATTCCTTGTATAGGAATCATTGCTTCCTTTCTCCATGCTACGTAGCTATAATCCTCTGGCTTCTGAGAAACTCTTTCTTATCTTCCATGCCTAAAAAGAAGCAGTTTGCTACCACTGCGATAATGCAGCCCCATAGCCTGCTTTTGCTTTCTCTCTGCCCATTCCTTTCTTTCCTGATGTTTTCCCTCCTGTTGGGGTGGGGTGCAGGAGGCTGTTTCTGTTCTCTTCGCTGTAGTTTCTGTGCAGCTGAATAGTTCCAGGACAAGCATTCTTCAGTTCCCTTGCATTACTTTGAAGATGTAGTTTTGTTTGTTTTGTTCTGAAGACTTGACAGTAGAACAGTTGAATTGTATCTATTCTTGATAGTTTTGAGACTTAGTTTATATGGTAGATAAAGACAGTAATTTTAGATTTTTTCAGACTTTATTTCTTGCAGCATGAAGTGCAGGAAAAATAGACAAAGAGAGCCCTTGTTAAATTTTGACCTCATTGACCTCATTTATGCTATTTTGAGTAATAGACATTGTACTAACTGACACAGGTACCTACCTTAGCAGTACTGCTGAAGTACTTCTGACACATGTACTGCTACACTTAGCAGTGTGGTGCCCCCAAAAGTTCACTGCTTGTGAGTATTTGTGTAATGCAAGTTTAATCTGGAGTATCTACAGTAAATGGAAAGTTTAAGAAAGGCCTCCCAACTAAATCAAAAACATCTGAAAATAATAAAATGAAACAATGGAAGAGCCTTTCTGAAACTATAAAATATTTTCTTTTCTGAGAAACAAGTCTGTTTGAAACACTGGCTGATTGAAAAGTTGGAGGTCTGTAATACAAAATTGAGTCTCAGACTGTGCACTTCTAGGATCTGGTCTTGCAGGTAAAGGATCCTTTGTTTATTTGACTGCATTATACAAATGTTACATTTTAGGCATGTGCATAAAAAGGTGTAACCTCTCCATTTTGGAATCAAAATATATAATGCAAAGTTCTTGATAGATTAAATTTAATTGCAATATATTAACCTAATTTTTTCACTTTTTATGATTTTGTAGAGCAGGAACAAATGTTTCTACTTTTAATCTCCTTGTCTAGACCCTTTCATTTGCTTATTCTAAATTCAGATTGTGCTATGTTACTTTGAACATCTCTGGAGTGATAATGATCCCTGAGGCCATTGCAATCTTGCCAGTGGAAGAATTTTCACAGCAAGATGCAATTACTATTTTATTACTGTAAAGCAACTTAAATTGTCCTTGTATTTCCCTGCCTCTTGCACTCAGAAAAGGCATTTTGACTAAGGTAGAAGAGGAGGTTTGGGTAAGTGATGCATATAATTTCTGACAGTTGCTGGAGCAATCTTTCACAATCATAAACACATATAGGTAAGCTGATTAATGCTGTTTTAACTTTGCTAGACGTTAACTTGCTAACAAATGAATCAGGATAATAACCAATGCAAACCTATCCTTTTATGGTCCCCATGGCAAAGTATCCAAAACACAGTTTGAGTATGGCACTGTGAATTGCTGTAGTTATTTTCTCCTTTTTTTGCCTGGAGGATCTTCATTTCTATTAGCATATCTTACGTGACAAGAACCTTTACAATTTGTTAAGTAGTTTACAGGGTTTAAAACAATGCAACAATATCTTCTGGTGGATTTATATTTCAATACATTTCTCATTGTCAGAAAATGTGCTCCAGTGTGCTCCAAAGACATCATTGCTCTATGGCGTACCTGTCTGAATTCTCTCTTCTCTTTATTGCCAATCATCTGCCTAAGTTAGTCTGCTTTCTGTCTAAATTAAATACATAAGGTTCAAAACTAAAGTGAACAAAACCATATGCATAGATTCTGAAATACATACCTGTTTGTAAAGTATTTAACACCAAAATAAGCAGTAACTGTTAAATACTTTCTTACATTAAGATTCATATGTGCTTTAAAAATACAGCTATGCCATGTTTCACATGGGCAGATTTGTGATAATTTCAGTGGAGTTAATTAAGCATCCTGAGGAGGGAAGGAAAAGCCTTTGAACATATGAGATAAGATTTTTCTTCTGTATTGTTTCTAATATCATTTGAAAATATACTGACATATAGATGCTGACTCAAGCATACTTACAGAGATGATTTCTTAAGGAAGAGCTGGAGAGAAGATACCTCTTTCTAGACTGGTTTATGTAATTAGATAAGACATGCAAGGCGTAAACCTTGTTAGATAAGGCAACCCACATCCTAACTGTTTTTCCATTTTTCTGCGACTGTGTCAGCTTTATTTAATGACTTATTTATCTTTGCTTATTCTTTACTAATTCTTACTAATTAAGAAGTAATTCTTTAAAGATACTGCTTTGATTAAACCAGCCAACCAACCAACTCATCCTCATCAACAGTGCTAATTCTACTTTCAAAGCTGGAAACATGAAGTGATGGAAATGTCGTAAAGACTGAAGAAGCTTGAAGAGTGCACGTTTGTCCTGTGATATTTTCAGCTTTAAGTGAGGCCTTAATTTATGCTTTGTTGCCTTATTTATCATGAGTGTTTAAAGAAAGACAGAAAATTTTGAACCATATTACATAGATTGCTAGTTAAGTTGAAATTGCTTTGTAGCAGAAGAGGTCATGGAGGAAAAAGTGAATCACAAGCAGCAAACAGAGCCCTTTATTTTTAGGGCGCAGGCAATTAGAATTTCAAATAATATAGCGGTATCTTTTTTTTTTTTCTAATATTGGTAGCAAGTTTCTTGTAATGCGAAAAGTTCAATTATCTGTCCCATATTGAAAAAATTAGCCTGCTAAACTTTGAAACAGATGGGAAATTTAAACTTAGAGCCAAAAGAAAAAGCAGCACATTGTCAGTAGATTTAGAGAGAATTTTATTGTCTAACCATTCAGATTTGCAGGGTATATTGGTAGCATCAATTATGTGATTTTTCAGGACTGTAGTTTCTGTATAGTTATTCCCAAAACCTTACACAAGATTGTTCAAGCAAGAATATTATAGACAGGCTAATCTGCTGTACAGTTGGCAGTTATATGTGTGTAACTATGTGTTTTCACACATGTATATGAAATAAATTTTACATGTACTTATATATAAATATGTATATTAATATATGCTTATGCTTAGAGATGGAGAGACAGACACATAGTACTACCATCACACAGAGTGCCTCTTTTAGAGCCGATGAAGAAAGTTATCATACAGTTGTATAACTGTTGTTTTACTTAGGGTAAATGTATGTGTAGCCTATGTATGCAGCAATACCAAATCAAGAGTTTAAAAGAGGACTTTGAATATTCCTTTCTGTTTTCTTTTGAAATATTGTACTGGGGTTCAACATTTGATGGAAGATACAAATACAAAATAAAAGATCCAAAATATGAATACTGTTTAATAATGCCTAAACACCTTTTCAAAGTAGGAAATAATCATGGGAATTTGAGAAGTAAAAACTGGGAAGATCTTTTTCAGTTTATTTACATTTCTCTTAAAGGGAATAGCAATTCAATATAAACTTCATATTTGTTCTGAGTAATAAAAAAGGAGTTTAATAAAAATGTCTAAATGTTGAGCCCTCAGGATCAGTGTGGAGAACATTAAACTATGTGTGTCTCTAATGAATTTCTACAGTTGGGGTTAGACAGAGAGTTTTGCATCCAGAACATGCAGATTGCCTTAGGTCTGCCAGATGTCCGATACCCAGAAATAACTTTCTTTTTCTATTTTCTCCCATGTGTTCTGCACTGTGTTGTATTTCTCGCTATGTGTATGTATTCTGCCAACAAATTGTATTCTGCCTAGCATATTTTTTCTTAAATATGAGATTTTACAAAATGCAGGGGCTCATAGCAGCCTTTCGGTCTAGTCCAATAAAATACTAACTTTGGAGTATCTTTCACACATACTTCTGGTGAGGATGAAATACATAGAGAATTTGCCCTTCCCCTTTGCCATGACTTCATTGCCTGTCCCTTGGTTCATTCCTCCCCTGGCATGGAGTGCCCTTCATGATGTGAATAGTATTGCACTCCTCACTCGTTGTGTTGGCAGAGAAATTAGGGTCTTCTGTCTCTGCAGGTTCCCAGGGAGTAATTGCAGCCAATGAAATCAGAATTTTGGGGTTCAGTTCTGCACTACTAAATCTGGCAGAAATCCCAGGGAAGCTACTGAGAGTTCTGATTAAGAACAGAATGCAAATTTAGGGTTGCTGTTTGGATTTAAATACAGATCTTCTGCTTTTGCTACCTGAAGCATTGTGTATTAGAAAGTGAAATGGAAAAATAGAGAGCTTGAAATAGGCAAAAAGCAAGCATAGTGTATCTGGTGAAAAATGTAATGAAGTTTTAATAATTTTGACAGTGAAGTATGGCGTAGCAATCATATGTTAGAAAGAAAACTTTTAATGCAAAACTATTCTTCAATTCAGAAGGAATTAAATACAAAGGTTCTAAATTCTTTAAACTTTATCTGGTTTAAATTCTCAGCCATATCTGTCCTCATTAGCAACGTCTAGGCAATATCTTAAAAACTGTAAATACGCTAGTTAAATTTTATGGGGAAGAGTTATCCAAGTATCATCAGGGCTCTAGCTTTCTGAAGCCAATAAATAGAATGTAGCTCCCAGGCTTGAAAGATACTGGAGTGTACTGGATATTGGAGAGGGAAATCTGCTTCCTCCCACTTGAAAGTGGCTAATGGATGAGAAATGTGTTCATCAAGATCAGAGCTAAATACTCTGAACTAAAAGCAGAGATTGAAGAATAGGGAACTATACTTATGCCAGTCCACAGAAGGAACTGTAGTAAATAGTAACTGCCTGGGTTCATAATATATTATCAACTGCAGCTAAGTATCAGGATAGTCTAGACAGTCATCTGAGGAAACGTTTCTTGCTAGCTAAATATAATGTTTCAATATCCGTGCATGAAACAGTGTTTTGTTTTGTTTTTCCATTACATTAACAAAAGAATTCATGCATGTCTGTGGTTTTTATAGGGCTTCTCATCTGCTAAGGCTTTTTGATGTTGCATGCTTTTCTTAATTTACACAGGAATTGTTTCAGAAATAATCTCTCTTCTTTTTTTGGAATATGGATGCATTTCGAAGACCTTGTTAATGGCAACAGAAAAGAACACATTGAATGGAAAAGGCTGTGGCTACATTAGATTGTTAGTTCACTTTCAGTCCTTCTATTTATGCATTACACATAATTTGAGGCTTCACTTTGCATAATGCCTATGGGGTGTGGGTGACTAAGGACTAACACGTAGACGTTGTCTTCCTTTTCGGCTTTATTTTTGACCTGATGTCATCGCATACTGATTGCCAGAGGCTTAAAATAAACAAGACACTTTGCCACCTACTACAAAAATATAAGTTACATTTAGCTGGGTTTGAGTTTTACCTTTGTAGGAAAAAGGAAAAAAAAAAAGAAAAAGAAGCGTTTGTAGTCCTATATTGTTCTCAATGCTATTTTGCATTTAGCTAAAAATGTCCCAATATGACATGGAGAGATCAGAGTTCCTGAGAATAGTTAAATATTCACTATTCAATGGTTAAAAGTTCACTGAACCTTCTCTGCAAACCTTTCCCCTTGTAGATGGGGAAATCCTCACTTTCATTAGTGAGAGTGATTACTGTCATGAATAATGATTCTGAACTCCAAAGTGGGAGTTTTACACTACTTCTTCCATGCTCTTAAAACTTTATATCCCCTGCAAACCTGAATCTTTACATTTAAATCTTTGCTGACAAGGGATTATGTTCCTTTGACGTTGAACTGTACTGAATAGCACTGATTTTCTGGAAAAAAAAGAAGAAGAAAAAAAAGAAAAGAAAAAGAAAGAAAAAGAAAAGACTGTAGAAGGTGTTTAATTCAAGTTTAAATATTATGATCCAGAAAAGTTTTCTTTCAGGAATATAGCCAAGGCATTGCCTTCTTCAGTTGTTGAAATATGAAGGAATTCAGGAGTATGATACGCATTTCCCTGGCTTTTCGGAGTCCATATTTTAACAAGTAATATCTTTTTATCATACGGAAAAAACTTTTTGATGAAATCTAAATACCAGGGTTTGTGCAGAGGATAGATTTTCCACAAAGGTAAGGGCATTCCTTTGTGTCGTGGATGCTCAAATGTCCAGCTGTCAGTATCTAGTAAAGAATTGGTCTGCCCTCGTCGCCCATGTGTGAAGCTATTCATGATATAGCATGCTCTCCCAGTGAAATAAACCTGGATTTACTCTAGCTGAACTACAGAACCTGAGAAAATGGTGAGAAAGGCACAAATTTTTTGAGGATTGCTTTCTCTCTGCTGTAGAGATACCCTTAGAAAGACCCTGATGTTAAAAGGACCCAGGAAGATTCTGGCTTTAACGTTTTGTTATAGAGGCAGCAAAGTACTGTTGGCATTTGCTCTGGTGCAGATATGAAATTGACATAAATGGTCTTAGCTTCATTTTTTTTTTTTTTTTTTTTTAGTATTGCTGAACTTAAGTCATATCTTGTAGACTGCATGATAGGAGAATCGCTCTTTTCCCTTCCATTAGAACTGGTTTTAATTTGGTAGACATCTCCACTAAGACTTAAGAAGAGATTAACATTAGGAGAGCAGATAAGAATTGCTGAATGGGGAACCTTGCAAAAAGTTATTACTATAATTTCTTTCTACTATGTACATTTTTCCCTATGGTAATTCAGTCTATAACTTGTGGTAATAGCAGGTGATAAGAATTTCCTTCTGTGTCAGCTTGCATATTAAGTTTTTGATCACAGAAGTGTTGTGTTAGAGTCCAAGATTCAAACTCAGATGAAAACTTTATATAGTAACAGTGGTCATAGAATTATAAGGAAATATATACACTTACATATTCACAAAAGTGAAGTCTTCATCATAGTCAAGATTTAGAGATTTTTATTTCCAAATTTTTATTCTACATAGTAGCAGTCAGTGGACAGTACTGCAGTTGTATATGGCAAAAAGTTTCTTCGAAGTTCTCCCACCATTATTTTTGTATTTATGAGTTTTATTTGCTCTCAGAAACAAAATATTTCCGTGTATGTTTTTCTTTATACATAGATTTATAAAATGCTTTTTGAACTGTGAGTTTCTTGTCGTATTAGATGCATTTGCTTTAATGTTCATATTAATTAGAAAATATTGCCTTTTATTTCAGAAATAAAGCTGAGTGCTTGGTTTCTTTCTTTACTCATGTGCTATGTATGATTTTTAATTGAAAAAATGAGCTTTCTGATCTGCAGGTGATATGAAACTTCTACTATTCTTTTTCCGCTTAAACTGACATAATATCAATTATGTTAAAATGGGTGTGCAAACTCTGGAATGTTGTTTTTGGAAAACATTTTGCTTTCTCTGTTCCAGCAAGAGGAAAATGAGAATGTGTTTAAAATGGATATGACAGCAGTAGTGGTAGAAACTAGAATTTTGCTAAAAGCGACACAACCCACGTGGACTGCTGCACTAAACATGCTTTTTTTCTTTATTTTAAAGCTGCCTCACACCCCCTTTTTAATTGCCATGTGTATATTAAGTGGCTTAATCAATCACAGGAGTCTTTGTGATGGAAAGTATTGCATCAGAGGAGTCAGTTAGAAACAGTCATGTAGGACCAGTAGAATAGCAGTAAAAATTCAATCTGAAAATTAAAGCTGTCAACTGTATAAAAATGTTCAAGGCTTCAGAATGTATTTAGCATACATATTCAACAACTTTTTCAACTAAAGCACTTTTCTTGAATATTACATATCAAATAAATTTTATTAAAATCCTTGTTTCAGATGATGATGGCCAAGGAACCTTTAGGGATCCTCCTAGAGATTTGTCTCAACATATTTGCATTTTCCAAAAAAATTATTTTAAAGACATTTGTGTTAATTATCATGTCTTTTATGTGGCTAATAAACTTAATTGTATGGAAAGCTTAACTAAGGGCATGACACAAATTTTCTTTAAAAAAGTGGAGGGGAGGGTAGCCAGACTCTACTACCGAGGCTTTCGTTTATGTGAACAACTTAGTCTAAATAGTGGTACTGACCAGAGACTATTTTTTCCAAGAGAAATTAATAGCCTTGCCAAGTCTCTTTCATTTTCCAAGAGACTAGTTCTCGTTTTCAGCCAACAATCTTTTCTCCTCAACTTGTTGGATGTCACCTTTTAAAAAAATGCTTTTTATTTATATCAAGCCTGAATCAGTACGATCCATCTAACTTCTTGTTTTAAACAGATGAAACATCTATTATGTCAAACGCTCAGCATTGGTAGCTAAGCATTACTGCAAAAAGAGTAATTTTCCATATTAGCACAATTAAAAGATGGAAGGAAAAACAATTTTAGATAATCTGTAATAAAACAAACGCATGTACCTTTGTAATGTTTAAATTTCTTTTTGCATACTGTGGCTTATGATCTGCAGATGAAGCAGAGTTGAGCACGAAGGATAATATTTGCATGTGCATACATTTCAGATTTGTGGTCTGAACTCAAGTATATCTATCAGTATTATCAACCTTTGCTTTCATACTGAGATAAAAGTTAATCCAGGAAAAGCCCACCTCTCCCATTTTTTTGGAAACACAAAGTTTCTGGCAGGGCTGTCATCTATGCAGGATTAGTGGGAAAATGGGGTATGCCTTGCACTGCCAATCTTGATGATTGTGCGGTGGAGTCACCATCATAAGAACATAAAGCATGATAATTCTTTTAAATATCAAAGCATCTAGGGTTCATTGCAAAGGGTTCAGCTGAGCTCCTGTCTTTTGGAAAATCGATCATCATGGAGGAGGTTTTGCAACAAGCAGTGAAAGCAAACTTAAGACTTCTGGAGCTATTTGAAGGTTAGTGGAAAGTGTTGGGAAATTTGCCACTGCATCCTATCAAAAGTGTAATAAAGACAGTTGCTGCTGCAGCATATTTCTTGTTGAAGCATCTTCTAGCATGGCGGATTTTAACTTCAGATCTTTTCCAATACAGACTTAATGACTGTACCTTGGAAGTTCCCCTACACAAGGTCCAGTTTCCTGGACTTTCTGAAATTCCATCAGCTGGAATTACTCCATACCATTTTAATTTTGGAATAGAATAAATTTCCTTATGAACTTTAATGACAGAAACTGCTTTTCCAGCCTTCAGATCCAAGATTTGTCATATATTAAATTGGTCAGCCCATAATGCATGAAGCGGATTTTTGAGGTATCAGTACTAAAAAAGCTGTTTACTATTGTTAAGCCTACAGAGTGAAGGTAGAGGTTAAAATGATTTATTTTCTCATTCCTTCATTAATTATTGCATCTGTGAGATATCATACTTGTAAGAAAGGCTCTGTAAAAAAAAAGCCCTTCAGAAGGGCAAATGTGAAACAGATTTAAATGTTAGGTTTGGTCTTTAATTTGGTCTTTAATTGCTAAAAGCGAGGATGTGTTAGACTTCATTAAATTCTTTACTCCTCATATGATTGAGACTGATCAGCATGCTTAATGTTTTCAGTATCTTATTTTTAGGAATAAAAGTATCAACATTCCAAATAGCTTATGGTTAAAAATATTCATTTGCAAAGACACACTGCTTCCTTATTTTGTTAGGGTTATGTGGAGTTTTGTTTAAATGAAATGATGGGAGAGATTTCATAGTTCCTTCCTGCTAATCTTTCTAGCACTCATAGACATGAAATAGAGGATTTATCAAATTATGTTGCTCCAACACTGCAGACTATGTCCTCTTCGCCTTCTGGAACTATTATCTGGGCTTTATGTAGGCATGGGGAAACTACCACTGCACAACCAGTAGTAATTATGTGTGTGGCCAATAGGGCTTTATGAAGAAAAAATATTCTGGTGTTAGGAGCCTTTAGCGAAATTATAGTCTGTGCTTTCCTATCAGAAGAAAATTCACAGTTTAGTATTCTTCAAGACAACTTGTAATGGACTATCCAAAACATCAAGGTACATTTTTCCTTCCCTTTTTTTCCTTCTGGCTCTTGTTTTTACTTTTTCGTTACTTGAGGAGAAATAAAGATGGTACAGTCAAGAGCAGTTAGGAGTTTCTACCATATGAAACTGTGGAGGTTGAATGACGAAATCCAGGTAGAAATTGAATCTGTGTATTTGAATCCAAACATCTTAATTTCTTGTTCTTAGTAAAAACAAGTATAAGTTGGGATGTTAAACATTGTGTTTCAGGGCTT
>VZSV01000303.1:397089-409447 GCA_013398735.1 Nothocercus julius
CTTCACAGAGGAAAAGTTTGCTTTCCAAGTAAATTGGTTCATGCCAAGCACTAGCTATTTAAAAGAAAAATGGTTCCAAAAAGTTTATGCCTCCAATGAAGTCCTTAAATAATTCACATCTAACTGACGCATTTGGACACCGTGCTATGCTAACTAAATCAGCACAGCTTCAGGAACAAAATATGGACATTTCCAGCAAATGTGCTTACAAATAAGTCTTATAAATAAATTAAAAAACATAATTTAAAAAGTTAAAAAGTTATGACTTTTCTTGTTATAAGAAATCATGTCTGCTGAAAGGGGAGAGCTGGTGACTGGGCAAGCATATATTGTATGGCCGAGGAAATGTTAACATCCACTAGCACAGGTAAAATTTGAGTGTCTTTAAGAGCTTCAGATAATGAGCATCCCTCTGAAAAGAGCTCTTCCGTTCAGTTTTAATACTCTACACCATCTGTATTTCTATTTTTCCTAGTTTCATAGTGGCAAAGAACTGGCTGTGGTAGGAAAAAAGGTAGAAAAAAACAAACATGAAAGCAAAGAAGAAAAGGATGCTTTCTTACGCATTTTAAATAATGCTTTACCAGCTGCTTCATTTAATAGTGCAACTATTTTTAATAGGTATATATTTAATAGGTAACTGACTAAAAATGAAAAATATTGTAACAATTAAAATTTGATATTCTTTTGGCACCTAAAGGCTTAAATGCACTCGCAAAACATCAGGAAAAATGATTATATTTTATATCTATCTATCTATCTATCTATCTATCTATCTATCTATCTATCTATAAATGCTTTTAAAATATAATAATCTTAAATAGGTATTTTAATCAAAATAGAGGAAAGCATGACATAAAAGTGTGGCTTTTAAAAAAGCAGTGTATTACTTTAACATTATAATTGCATTCCACATTTAATTGTAATTTGAGAAGGTAAAATGATAGAAATTTGACCTCATCACAACAAGAATTATTTGGAAGCTCTGTGACCTCTTTTTCTATGACTTAAAAAGGCTATTCTCTTGATTTCTGTTGCATACTTTGGACAGCTAGCAAAAGCTGCTAGTTCTTCTTACTTCTTCTGTGAAATGCTAAACTGTTTGACTAGAAAAATTACTCAAAGCGTTTCTCACATAAGAGCTTCTGGAGTTTTTGGAGCAAAACTTTCAACCCTCCGCTACCCTATGAGTATTTAGAAATATGTTGTACATGTTTACAACATACAAATTTTTTTTGTAAAAGAATTACTCTAGATGTAACTCTGACTGGCTACTCTAGATTATCTAAACTAAACTAAATAGTCATAGTTAGGACTATTGAGAAGCTAAATATTGAAGTATAAATAAATAAATAAATCTATAGGTATGTACGCGTATGAAAATTAAATTAGTCAGATGCCTGTTCTCCTTTTCTTTTTGCACAGAGTTTCACTGTCTGCTTTAGCATTAGTATTTTATAAAGTACTCATAGATGCTCTGTATTATTTTAACTGCCCATTAGCACTTACACAGAGTCATGTGATAGTTTTTATAAAAACTTGCGGAAATACAGGATGTTTTATATATAAACAAATGAGAGTGGGGAAAAAACACAGTTTGCAGTGGAAATAGCACATATTAAAACACAAACAGAAATTACTGAAAGTCAGCTGTAAAGCAAGCATGGCAAATATATTTTCTAAGCAGATTCATTGAAAGTCCATTGAAAGTCCAGCCTGAAAAAATATCTGTTAAATTCTAATCTTTCTTATTACTTCGGTAATTACAAACTATGCAGATAGGTTGCAATACCACCTAATGCTGGTTGACTAGACCACGTTTTCTGTTGGCTTCAGTAGTGTGATTTTTGTCCAGAAATAATATCCTGCAAAATTATCACATATAGTTAAGGCTGGCATTACGGTAGTCCATATGCATGGATAAAGGTGCTTTCAAAAAAAGAATCTGCATATGTTGATGACCATACATAAGGAATGATCTGAGGGCAAAGGATATCATGAATAAGTAGTATAACTTTGACTTAGGTGAGTTTCTGTATTTGAAATCATGTAAATCCAAAGTCAATACATAGAAAATTTAGCACTTATTTGAAATGGAATAAAACATGTGTGAAGATCAAAGTCATATTAGTTTTGTTATTGCCATGTCATATGGTGGTGCGGAATTGGAGAAATGTGCAGGGGCGGGCTTGTTGCGGTTATTTTTAAGAATAATTTCAGAGGTACAGCTGTTTATCTATCAGGAGGAATCATGATGAGATTTTGTATTTTATGTCCAATAATCTTCTTTTCTGTCCTTGTAGATGTTGATGAATGCCAAGCTATCCCAGGAGTCTGCCAAGGAGGAAATTGTATTAATACAGTTGGTTCTTATGAGTGCAAGTGTCCTGCTGGTCACAAACAGAATGAAGCAACTCAGAAATGTGATGGTAAGTGAAAATTAGTAGAGCCCTTATACAAAATGGGGCAAGTAAAGCATCACTTAGCAGTATTTTAGAGTCATCATTAAAGCTCTCTGATAATGAGAGATAAAATTCTGAACAGTTGCAATGTCTGATCTGGATAGCCATAACAACATTGTTCTGTGCTTTTTGTTTCTTTGCAGTCATCATCTGTTTTTTATTTTGTTGTTCATACTTTGTGTTAGAGATTTTTTCTGTCTGACTTGTCAGATTGGGTAAAGACAATGTTTATCCTGTTTCTAAATTTAAAAGTATGCATAAAGTGAATCTGCAAACAGCAAGTATTACCAGTAACTGGCTATTAGAATTTTTTTTTTCATAAATGCCCCAAATATTCTAGTATGGATACATATTGTCAACCTACTGACCACAGTATAGAAAGAAAATATGGCTGATTTGGTAAAAGGCTTAAGAAACTACTCATACATGCAATTTGTGTTGTAGAAGAGTTTGGGTAAATAAAAAGTACCTAGTAAATATCCTCTTTGAGATACAAGCAGTGGTTTGTGCTTTATTTTACAGATCAAATACAGCAGGTTTATTCAGTAAATATATTGATTTAACTAACAGCAAAAATCTTGTGTAGTTTAAAGCAATGTAACAGAAAAATGGTGAGTTCTTGTGGTTTTGATGAAGACTTCAGTGTTATAATTTGAGCTGTTCATCTGAGAGATACTGCAGTAGTTTTCATAGGTTAGATATTTATAGCAATGAAATTTTCAAGAATTATACATTACCTTTGAATGTACATAACTGTTTTGTGATGTGAGTTAACTTGATACACCTCCAAAAGAGGCTAAAACTATGGAAGTTTATCCAAACCAATCAATGAAGATCAATTCATTGATCAATGAGGTAAGAAGACTGCTTTGGCTAGTGGGTAGGCAGCAATTTAAATATGCTACCAGATTGTATTATACTTGGATTCAGGTTTAATCAAACACATGCATTGTAGCTTATTTCTGATGCTGCCTCAGACTTTTGCCTACAATGCAGACTTCTATTATGTTTTAGGGCAAGCATATGTTATTCCTCTTTTCAAAACTCCACAAGAAAATATTTACAAAAAAATAGAGTTCGTGACATAGAAATAGAGCTGTAAAGACTTTCCTTATGGCTGAGGAGAAACAGAAGCAGCCATATGTGCCATATTTAATTGTGCATGCGTGTGGTGACAGATGTCAAGCAAATGCACAAAGGTTGAGGGCTCTGCAACCAGGGTACGCAGGGTACCAGAGGGATTCATGAGGATACATATGGTCTATTTGACCTATTTTACAAGGTAGGAAATACCAAGAGCCTTTCTGAGACTCTGGGAAAAGAACCTCCCCTACCTTGGCCTGTGTAGAGCAGTAGGACAAAATGACTCCACCTCTATAACCTTTTGTGGAGTCTAGGGAGAACCCAGAAGGCATCTTTTAAGAGGAAGAATCCTTGGGAATTCTTTGAAATTTCAGGGTTTTTTTTTTTTTTCAAATTCTAGTTGTTAATTTTGGTAACGTGCTGTCAGTTTCAAAATGCTTAGAATTTTTATAATACTAATTTAATGATGTTACAGAATACCATTTACCTTTTGTGATGAATAGTTACTTATCATGGTTCATTAGAAGTGGACTTAATTGTTTGAGTCTCTTAATCATGAGTAACTTGTACCACAGGAGAAGGGCAACAGAACTTTTGCCAAGGCAAGTTCTGCAGTGTTGGTTCCCCCCAAAAACATATATTTCTAATATGATAAAAGAGAGCATCAGGGCAATGGCAAAACAGTTATCTGTGTTGATGTGCTACCTGCTTTCAAATCAATAAATGATATGACTGTTCAGCTGATGTTTGTAATCATCCTATGTTTTGTGTTCATGTCTTTTTGCTGTTAACCCTAAAACTTAGGAAGGACATCTGTTGCCTTCTTCTACCAGGCAGGATGGTTGACTTAAATACATCAAATGGATTTATTCATGGAGGCCCAAAAACTGTTGGTCTTCCATGATGCAGGTCAGGTCCAACACTATTCTAAGGGGGTGACTCTAGTATGGTACGTCAGATGGATCATTGGAATAAATGAGATGTGGTGGTGACTTGCATGTATGGCTGGAGTTCTGTGATGGAGTGACACAGACACTTCAGTTAAGGCAGGCAGGAGAGAAGAGGAGGAAGAATTTGCCTTTTACACAGAACAGCAGGTTGAATGCAGTTCCTCCTGCCATGAAACAGGCAGGAGGCTAGTTGGAAGCTTGTGGGTCACGGATCAGGGATGAGGCAATGAAAGGATAACATTGCAGTTAACGTTTGCTATAGATCACTTGGTCAGGATGAGGCAGTAGATGAACTTTTAGCAATTCTAGATGACAGTTGCTGCTTGTTATAGGAGACTAACCTCCCTGAAGTCTACTGGAATGACAACATTGTGGGACATGAGCAATCGAGAGTTTTTTGGATGGTGTTGGAGCCAACATCTTCATGCAGATGCTAGGTGGTTCTAGCAGGGGTGACAGTCTCATGGGGCTGTTACTCAGCAAGCAAGAAAGAACTGTGTGAGAATGTGATGCGGTAGCCTTGGCTGTAGTGACCAGGAAATAATGAACTTCAAGATCTTGATGATATTGAGGAAGAAGAGTATCAGAGTACAGAACCCGGAAAGGTTTTTTTGCTCTTTTGTTCTGAAAGAAACTGAAGGGAGCTGGTCGTTCTTTAATAACAAGCTCCTTCAAGCATGAGAATGGTCATCCTAATACTCACTAGAATGAACAGACTTATTAGGAAGTCAGCATGGCTAAAAAGGGACCTCATGACTAAACTCCATTTCAGAAATTTGTATTGGAGGTGGAAACAGGAACTAGCATTACTAAGTAGGAAATCAGAAACACACAGGAATTATGTTAGAAAAAGCAACTCTTAACTAAATTTGAAGCTGCTGGAGGAGCATCAAGGGTATCAAGGACAACTTCTTCTACATTAGCAGTAATAAGAGTGAAAAAGGAAAAGTGGGCCAGCTGCTGAGTGGCGTATGAGATTCTGTGGCAGTGGATGCAGATAAGGCTTGAGATGTTCAGTGATGTCTTTGCCTCATTCTTCACCGATAATCATCCACGCCTATGTGCCTGTAGACAGGTTCAAGCAGGAGAGAAACTACCAGTCTCATGTGAGAACTTAAGTTCTCACAAGTTCTTGGGAACTGATGAGCTGCTTGTAAGGGGGCATCTCATCAGTTTTGCTGGTGACACCAAACTATGTGTGGGGAAACAGTCAGTATGCTCTTGGCTGTTGTTAAGAGGGATGCAGGCAGGCTGGAGAAATGGGGTGATAGAAAATCCAAGGAGTTCAGCTGGACAGTGACAGGTCCTGCACCTAGGGCATTTCGTGTTTTTAGTTGGTTGTTTTTTTACTGATGTTTTAGAGAGGCAATTTTTTCAGCCTATTTTGGTAAGTGTAGCTTGGTGTTGGCATATTGTTAGTTACTCTGGATGCCACTGTATACAAGTAATTGTAAGAGTTTAAATTGGCTGGTTGTAAATCAGTATTCTGCACATGCTACATTTCTGCCTGGCATCAGCTGAAGTGTTTTGATGCCAGCTCTGTTTAACCATTAAAAATTGTATTCAATAGTTCTCCCTGAGAGCATCCACAGCAAAAAACAAATATACCTTTAACACATATCTGGTTAAAAATCTGTGATACTTGGGTGATATACATGAAAGAAGTGAAACATCACGTGTGTTTGAAATTTCTGTAGCTGAGTAATCTGTGGTGTTTGATTTCCTGATTGTCTGATTTCCTGCTTTCCTACAGGCCAAGCAGGACCTGTACTGCAGGTCCTGTACTGCAGGTCAGTGCAGAACAGGTCATACACCTTGGCTTTATTCCATGCAAGGCCTTGCCACTTCACTCTGTGGCAGAAATTAGAAACTGGTTAGTCCCTGGGCCCAGCTTCCCACAGAGGCTTATGTGGAGGAAGGAAAATAAATAAATAAAGCAATAAGCAAAACCAAACAACAACAAAAACAACAAACCACAGTACCCACGTTGCGCTGTATTTTCTATAACATTAATGAAACTGCTACTTGTATGTTTCCCAGTGCTTCACAGCCAAAATACTTGTGCCAGGATAAAAGCATGATAATACCAGGCTAATGGTAGGCTTAGATATTTCCAAGAATGCTGCAGCAGAAATTAAAAGCAAAGCCATTGTTCTACTTTTTTTTAAGGCTTTAATAGTTCATCATCTGTCAGTGTGAGATTTATAGGGTAAAACAATGCCCAGTCCTTCAAATGATAACATTTTAAATTAGTGAGATATGTAAAGTGAATGAAGTTACTCACAGGGTTTGTGTAATTGTAGATTGGGCTTTTAGGAAAGATGCAGAGAGCTGGTTTGCTCTATGTTAGAACCTGTACTCAGAAAACTGATTTAATAGAAACTTCGTTGTTTTAATGATGATTTTGACTTCGTTGTTTTAATGATGATTTTGATGTAAAATACTGTAGAGAACAGATTGTACTACTGAGTATTCTGCCCACTCCTTTCCCTTCCTTAAGTACAGAAAACAAGACCAAACACAATTTACTGGTTACAAAGGACAAAATCCAAGCTGGAGCCAGTAACTAGGCAAGGCTCCAGAGGTTTTCAGAGGGAGAGACTAGAATCCTACATTGACTCCGCAGGCCTTTCAGACTCACTGCTACAACCTTTGGCCTTAAACATCCAGATGTACTTTTGTGGTTTTTTTTTTTCTTTCCCCTTTTTTTTTTTTTTCTCCTGGAAACAATAACTAGAATAAGCAGGAATGTTAATGTCATGCTTTTTGTGCCATAATGGATATTGTTAGGGTTATGCCAAACAATAAACAATTGTTATTTTGCTAGATAGGCTATTTGCTTGCATTATATTTGTGTGTTTCAGTAGAGCTCAGTAAATAGAGATGTATTCTGCTTGACAGATAAATGTTGAGCCTCAGATTACAGTTCAATGACACTAGAATTACCAAAATTAATGGCAATTTTACATCAGTTAAAAATATTTAAATGTCTAATGTTTCCAAAGCACATGTGACAGCTTGTGCTTGCAAATGTATGCATATGCTTTCATAGGTAGAAATTTAAGTAGATAGCTTAGGATACTTCGGAAAATGTGACCTTTAAAATGAATCCACCTCAGGGTTCTGACATTACTGCTTTTATTTATAACCTGTTCTATGTTCCTGATTTATAGGCTTTCCACAGTATGAAGTCTTTCCACTACTGGGCAAGTCAGGGAGGATCCAAGCAACAGGCACAGTATGAAAAATTTTGGAAAAGTCTTGTACCAGATTCCAGATCTCCCAAGCTTTAGATGTCTTAATTAGCAAAAATACCCCTTTCTCTCTCCTTTTTGCCCTAAAAGTGCAATATATTGAGTTCTCTTTTCTTTTTATAGGAATGGATTACTGCCTATTTTTAGTACGTTGACTTCCAGTATTAATGGTACTTATGGGTGTTGCTTGCCCAGAGATGGACTTTTTAGAGAGAAACAGAGAGGAAAAATAATCTTTCCATTGTGCTTGTCTGGTTTACATGCAAAGTAGTCTAATGCTTTTTTATACCCTAAAAGTTTAATAAATGTGTCCTAATTATTCCTCTGAAGTTGAAGATATGCCATACTCCTTGACTCCTTATGTATGATACCTTTGTAGTCAAAGGCACCCGAGGAGGTAGGATCCCTCTCATCATCTCCCAAAGAGGTCTGGCACTCTACTATTGACTCGAAAGAGTTTGGGCTTTATGATACAGGCTAACTCTTTTTCATTATCAAAATGCAAGGAAGCTTTTCAAAAATACCTTTCTACTTCTAGTCTTCCTCCTTTAGTAACATCCAATTGTACTGCATAAGTGTAATTCAGATTGCATGCTGCAATGGATTAGTATAGATCGAGAACATTTTCAGGAGACACTTTTTCAGAATTCAGAAGTCGAGACCCCCTTTCCTGTTACTTTTAATCCAGTTATTCATAAAATTCTGCTTACTGTTGCAGTAAAAATCATGAATCCTGGGTGACAAGTAGCCAGCCTAGGTTTCTTGGCAGACAGCTCATACTCACACCTGTAAAATTTATTCTACACAGTTAAAATTAGTTTGCACACTGGATGTGACCAGCTTTCCCATCTTAAGGGTGACATCGGATCTTTGGAGCCTTTTCCCCAAGACTGTTAATTATGCCTCTTTTGGAGGGGGGAAGGGAAGAAATTGCATATTTTTTTCAATCAGCTGTGCTAAAAATAGCTCTTTCTGAGGTAAAGTCTCAGAATTTCCAGTCAGAATTGACAGGGATCTTGTTAAAAGGACTGTATATGGAAGAACCAGGTTGGGGGAAAGAGAAGAAGGTTTAACTCAAAAAATTGGTGAAACCAAAAAATCCACTAACTTGATATTGCTCCAATAAATAGGAAGATTATATTATCACAAAGGTTCTCCATATTAGCTGATTACAAAGAGTGTTTTCCTCATCCAAACGAGGAGACTGCAGATCCAGTCTTCCAGTCTGACTAGCTGCCCAGATTTCGAGAAGGTGCTTCCTCGGTTTCCAGCTCTTTGTTGTTCTTGGACAACATCTGCAGGAAAGAGAGTCCTAAATTGCATGAAATGTCTGAGCATGTAGCTAGGTGAGAGGGTTGACCTGTGTCGTGCAGCTCTGCCACCTTGCCAGTACTGAAAACTCCCCCTACCCATTACCTAAATGGACTTTGTGAACAAGGAGGCTGGATTTCATTTTCCTTTGATAGAAGATCTAGTGTTGCATTCCTGTAATAAAGTTAACTGTCTTTAAAGTGGCAAGTACTTGTGCCAGAGTGAAAATGCATGAGAAACACACTTTTCAAAAGCCCACGATTCTGGGTAGTCAGATGTTTATATTTTTCTTGTTAGTTGCAAAATATTTTGCTATTCTTTTGCCTTAGGACTGCTGTTGCATTTCAGTTATATTAAAAAAAATAATTGCTATTAAAACAGCAAAATTAATACCCTGGGAAATAAAATCAGAGAAATATGCTTTAAAAATGTAAAATGAACGAGTATTAACATAGGGATTTCTGCATTTAATTGTGCCATCCCATTCATTCAGACAGCATTTCAATGCTGATTGTTCTCTTTATCAAAGTTTGGGTGCTTCTGGACTTTAGAATTGGTTTTGAATATATTTTCAGACCTGCTACGGTAGTAAAGAAGAAGAGTAGTTTCAAGTATTTCCTTGAGATGGAAGGCATACTTCAGAAGATGGTAAAACAAGGGAGTTTTCTTACAAGAACATTCAGTGACTCTGACGAAAAAAAGGTGTTGCGTCCCAGAAAATGTAATCTTTTCCTATAGAATCCTGCTTTAGTCCAGTTTTCTTGCCTTTCTGGCGCAGTGTCTCAGATTTTGTGTGTGTGTAGAAAAGATGGTGTTCTTGTTTAGAAGAGTTATAGCTTGTGAAAAATGTGCACTGCATGAAAGATCTCAACAAGGCATGCACCAGGTTCCGGTTCTGTTTTGATTTACACACATGGTTGCATTTCATTGGATTAAATCAGATGGTAAGCAGCTCACCACATTATATATATTGCCTTTAATATAGTAAATTAATGCAAGATTTTAGAGATTTCCTGGGGGATTATTTGGTTTTGATTTATAACATCATTTGGAATTCTGGAATCTCTGCAGCTATGAAGTCTTTTGTGAAAGAATAATTTGTTTTGATTTACTAAAAATGACCCTTTCTTTTGTACATACTTAAAAAGAATAGATACCCAAAATGTGGAGAATAATTTCTTAACAATTTTAATTTAAAATTCTAACTTTTGGAGTCCTCCAAAATACTTAAAAGATAAATTATTAAAAAGATAAAATTTTCACTTCCTTTGATTGCTCTTCTTGGTATAAAACACAGAAACAAAGTTTCCAGGATATTTTTATGTTTAAGCTACTTCAAAATTTTGAAGCAATGTTACATGTAAGATAAATGGACTTTGCTATAATGACACGCAAAATGATACAACAGTTTTCAGTGTTTTTTTTTAAGATGTATATTCGGTTCATGCATGTGAATGTTTTAATAACATGTTCATATTTTAACAGCAAAATATACTTTTTCACACAAAATGGTGTTGTGCAAAACTGACTTTTCCTTTCCAGAACTTGAATGTTATCTGTAGATTCACATCTAAAGGGAGTTCTTTGTGTGGACCTTCCCATGGTAGGGAGTTACCTTTTAATGTAATCCCTGTGCATGCCAGATCTTTTTGGCATTCTTCCCTTGCTTTGAGTTTTCAGTGTGGGGAGTGGGTATGGAAGCACAGTATTCAACACATAAATGACTCCTAATAAACAGCACAGGCTAAATTTCCTCATCTCTAGAGTAATGGCCAAGGAAATGTTAAGTCTCTGTAAAAGTGCAGTGAACAGTCTGTAGGACCTCAGATTAGTTCCTTATAGGGAATGGAAAAACCTTTTCTGTGTCATCACAAGAATATTTCTGACATATGCTTTTCTGATGCTTCTTCTGCATTATTGGTCATGAGAGAGAGAATCTGGGTTATAAAAATTTCTTTTTTACCTTGTTTTACAGTACAAAAGAGTCTTAAATTTGTTTTGCACCACTGCTTTCAGTGGTCTTAAATTTGTTCTGCACTTAGATATTTAGAAATAAATTGAGCCAAAATGCTAAATCTGTGGCTACCTGTGACTACCTTTGGGGGAAAAACCATACAAAACCTGCTATCATATATTCTAACTGGAAAACATAATTCATCTCAAGCCATACCATACTTGGGAAGTTGGACCATACTTTTCTGTGTTTTCTCAGAATTCCTCCCGGGTTAAACCTGGGCCACACTTCATATTTATTGAAAGTCACTCAGAAAGCTGAATATGCAGAGGTCACTTAAAAACAAAATTAGATTTCTAAAATGACTGTAAAAATATTTCAGTATCTGAAGAGTGTTACAGCAGTAGAATCATATGATTACTTAAAATAGTTCCTTTTTATATACATGATTATACCAATTCCCATTGGCATTTCTTCAATTCTGGCTTGCTCCACTGTACTTCTCACATTGAACATTACAGTCAGGCTATTGCCTGAGTCCTGTTGCCTCTTACTGAGTGAGAAGCTCCCTGTGTGATTCAGTGAGCACTGGACACCACCACTGCACCACCAGAGCACTGGACACCACCACTGAGCTCCCTAGCAGCCTCTCGTTACATACAGCAGCTCATTTAGGAACTTGATAATATCTAAGTTTATATGTATTTGTGTGGAAAACGAAGTGTTCAGACGTGACCACTGCTTTCACTTAGCAGAAACATTTGAATGGATTAAAAATAACTGGGAAAAAAAGAAAAAAATAAGGTACAAATAAGACATTTGATCTGTAGTTCTGAAGAGAACTACAAAATAATCTCTACAGTCAGAATGTTACAAGAAAGCTATAAAGTAGTTAGATCTGAGGAACAAATTTTTTGTGGTCACAGAAGCTCTGAGCAGATGCAGAGCTGTCGTGCTTGACTGCTATACGATCTCCATTCGGCTTAAAGCAGAATGGGTATTTTGGTATACGCTGTAGCTGTTACACGTTTCCTGATGATCTCGCTCCGTATGTGTCGTTCCGAGGTAGTCCTTGACTGCTCTAACATACGCTAGGACTTGGAGTGGTGTGCAGGTTGAACAGGTAAGGAAAGCTTGCATTAGCTGGCGGAATACATGACTTGCAAATACTTCCTTGACAGCAGCTTCCAAACAACTGCAATGCATTATTAAATCTGAGCTGAATACAATTTTAATTTCAAAAAAAACTCTTCCCTTCTTATTTTTTAAAGCAATATGTGCAAATGTTTTATACTCATCCTATCTCTTCCTTTTTTTGTTAGATATTGATGAATGCAGCATCAT
>VZSV01000303.1:410538-424113 GCA_013398735.1 Nothocercus julius
GTTTGCAATTCTTAGGAAAGCAGAATTAAATCCTGATTAATATAGTTGTTTCCTTTTTCCCAGTTTAAGACAAATATTTGCTTTTAATCAAAATACTAAGATATACTTAGTTATTGTAATTAGTCTTGTGTCTTCCTAAATTTATTGATGTTTTTTTCCTAGTCAGCACTCGGGAGTATGATAGTAGATGATGCAGGACATGCCCTTGGAGGAACTGGGATATGATAAACACTGACATGCTTATAAAGAAATTTTTTCACATTATACCAGTAAAAACTTGGTTGTACATTTAGTCTGCTGTTAGCACATACATGGTCCCCACTCAAAGTTATCAGAGCTGAAGACATATTCAAAGAGAATATAAGTGGGCTGATTTCTTTCTGGCATATTAAAATTCTGCATTCCTTCATTTAGTTGTTAAAACTACCCACTGAACATGTTATTACTTACAGTCTCTCTCTATAATGGCTGCTTGTGGACACTCACTAGAGTTCATGGCAGTCCTGGAAACATTCTTCTAGGATTAGATTTTTAAGATAAGACTGGATGCCAGTTCTTCAGTCAGATGAGGATACTCCAAGGCAAAAATCATTAAATGAGAAAGTTGCTGATGTATTTTTCGTATTAGCCCTTTAGTTTGAGCACTCTTGAGATGTTATGCGCATTGCTAATAGCTGAGGATGGGACTTGAGGGAAGCCGTTTATCCATGTGCACCTCGCGTACTTACATGTGCACAAGGCGGGCGGGAGGGGTCGGCCTTTTTTTGGCCGAGGCTCAAGTCGAGGTGGTCTGAGTGCAAGCAGCCTGTCCGGTGAGCAAAGGTACTGCCGGGGGCTGTCCGGGCATTTAGGATGTGTGCAAAGCCTGCTGCGGCTGCTTGGCCTGCTCAGCCTCTGCTACTGAAGCACTGGCGCGTCCCTTTAACCTTGTAAGGTTAGACAGAGCAATTTTTCAGTCCTCAATGGTTAGATGTTTGCAATTGAATGAATAACCCTTTAACTTGCTGAAATAAGAAGCTGGAAAGGGAATTTTTTTTGTGTGCCCCAAGCCTTCTGCAGCACGCATTTTGTAGTGGTGAGCTCCTTGTTTTACATTCTAGAGCCTTTTTCAGTAACATCTTTTGGCCTTTTTCTTATTTTAAATCTGAATAAAACTTCCTGTTCTCAGCAGAATTGTTCAAAAGATATCTTAGACATAGTTTTCAGAGTGAAGTGAGGGTGGGCCCATGATCTCAAAAATATTAGTCCTTAAAATTTACATTCTTGGTGTTACTGATTGTTTGTCTATGTTGCTTATGTGGATTTAGGTCAGATTTCAAGGCTTCTTATCTTCCGTCTCTTCTGTACTATTTTGTTTTATTGCGCTTATTAAACGTTGAAAGGACTTTGAAAATGAATAGCTGATTTGTGTTGCGCTTTTTTGTCTATTTTTTTTTGTTTAAATGTTAATTTCATTGAAGTGACTCATGGAAAGGGTACTATTCAAAAAATCTGGCTATTTTTTCATAAAGAGTATTATGGCATTAGCATGATGCTGCACTTGATGTGAATTTCACAGAAATGAACTGCTTGGATTTATTTTTTCTTCTTGTTATAATCATTTGCCTGTATAACTTTGTCTTTTATACTAAATTGATTTCCTTGAACAGTTCTGTCTGGAACTTTTTGAAGTGAATGAAGCAAAGTGCACTTGATGCATTTTCCAAGGGCCTAGTTCTGGGTACCTGCAGTAGCCATTCTGAGATATATATATTTTCAGCTATAATATGAGCAAAAAATTACAATTAGGTCAATTAAGTTTTTTTTTTTTTTTGATAAAAAGAACATATGTTTATCATAGCATAACACTGGTGACAGACATTTTTTTTCCCCAAGGATTTTGTTTAGCCAACCGAAAATATAGTAATCATTTTATTGCCATCACACTGAAACATGTACTTTACACTCAATTTTGATTGTTCCGTAGCAGAGTGGGCTCTGACATACAATATTTAGTTGCTGATCACTTTTTTCGTTTAATTGACTTAGCTTTGTTTTTATACAAGCTGAATAATTTTGTGCTGATCTCAGTGATGTTATTAGCAGCTGCTATCCACTGTGATTGAAGAAAGATATGAACTAGACCGCAATATGGTTTTAGTAAAGGAGAATGGATCACTGTTCCGGGCCTTTACATATACTGCTATACTCCCAATATAAGAGATTCCTTATTCAGTAGTTTCTCTGAAGAAAGGGGTATTTGGTTTCATCTAAATACTAATCCACGAAGTCTGAATTGGCAGTGTGTGGCCTCCAAAGACTTTTTGTTCCTTCCAGTATTGCTGCACTGGTCTTTTAGCAGGCCACTAGAGATAAAAATGCACAGTCCATTTTGCAAAGTATTTTATAACGGGAATTATGTTTTTCGTAACTGAAAGATGAATTTAACAATTACTTTCCAGATTAAGGGAAGGTTAATGCCATGGGAAGTACGTAATCCTGCATTAAACCAAATGTGGAATGGGTTGGTTGTGGGTGTTTTCTTTTTTAAAAAATACAACTTTTTAAACATTTTATATTTAGGTGAGATAAATAAGGCAAAGACATACAGGGACTCATTTTATTGCTTTTGATTTTCTTTTTAAACTAATGTCCAGATCAAAGGGCAAGTACGTGTTTCTCCAGCCTGGTAAATGGTCGCTGCGCACAGGAGCTTCCTGGCAGGTTCACCAAGCCGCAGTGCTGCTGTGAGTCTGGCCGGTGCTGGGCCATCGGGTCTGTTCCAGAGGTGTGTCCCATTAGAGGATCTAGTGAGTGCCTTGTTTGTTTTGCTGCTTCTTACTGCCCATTCTAGTTGGGATGGAGGTCACTGGAATATTTTAAATGGCTTTAATATGTAGGCTAAAAGGAAAGTCAAGAACTACATTAGCATTCATTCTTGTGATTTTAATGCGGATGCTTCCATCTGTGAACCATTTTTTTCTGGTCCATTATTATTTGGGACTAGTTTCTTTAACCTACTTTTGTTGACATTGGAAATAGTTCTTGGGAAATGGGGAAGATTTTGTGGTCAAGCTCGAAGAGGAAATGACTCCGAGGGTCCATAGTTCATTTCGATTTGAAGGAACAGCTGCTCTCTCCATAAAATTTCGTGTTACTTTGAACTGGAAATGGATCAGTATTTCATTTATTCTTTCAACACTGTGCTCGCATGAGCACAGTGAAATGTATTTTCAGTCTATCTATCCCAACATCTCCAAGAGACCTGGGAGTTACAGTGCTTTTGGCAGTGCACCAACAAAAATGTTTCAACAAATAGCTAGGCGTAAATTATAATTTTTCTATTATTATTCTGACTATTCTTCCTTAAATTGTGTAATCCCTCAAGTGTAGGAGTGGTGTAGAGAAGATACAACATCAAAGAAATGAGAAGCCAGTATTGTGTTTTTTTGCAGTACAAAGATCTGTATCTTCCTTATAAGCTGACTTTGGTGAAAGGTTGATTTACTTTCTGCCTTTCTGTGCTTTATTGTTTAATAGATGAATACCGCAGACTTTGCATAGATGGAGTTCCTGCTGGAGGTGGTTCCAGGGGTGCTGGGACTGGAGGAAATGGATTCCTTCCCATGGGCAATGGAAATGGCTATGGCCCAGGAGGAGCAGGATTCATTCCCATCCCTGGCAACAATGGTTTCTCCCCAGGTGTAGGGGGAGCAGGGGTAGGGACAGGTGGTCAGAGTCCCGCTGGAAATGGCCCAATAATTACTGGACTAAGTAAGTATTCATGTTTTTGAGACTTGTTTCCTTCTTGTTTTGATTCCTCATATTTTTTACTTTTTTTTTCTGCTCAGTTTCTAGTCTGAAAATGATATAGTGTCCTCAATACATAAAAAAATGTCTTTGCATTTGAGCACAGCTAGTTAATACTTTAAGAAGGTTAGGAGCCTGTCCCCACTTTTTGTTCTTCTGCATTTCAGGTGTAGAGTAATTTTCTTAAGCCTTTAGCCACTTTCGGGATCTCTTTTTATGAGTTAATTTCACTTGTCAGTCATGTTTGCCACTATTTAGTGATTTTCTCATGAAATCGTATGCCTGTTGTGACCTCAGTCTTGCATGACTGCTCTAAAAAATGACTGAAAGACTGTAAAAGTTTCTAAAAAGGACTATCAGTCTGTAATTCTCTTCATTCAGTAAAAGATGTACATTCAGTTAATGTTCATGAATGTAGTATGTTTACCACATCTACTTCTGTAACATATATATTCTATGTACATGTGCATATAGGTTTTATTTTAATGTTCTAAAACGTAGAAGCAGCTTTGGCTATCAGACATTAAAAATAATCAAAAGATTCAAATCAAAGATTTTATTTTTTTTTTAGGATCATCCTCTTCTCTTCCTGCCCATATGTGGATTTTCCTTCCTTCTGTTGTCAACCAAAGGCCAATCTACCTATTCATTTTCAATCTGGGATTCTTAATAAAGCAGTATCTCTTACTGTCTTTGTTTATGTCTTAATTTCATTCACATCATTAAGGTGTGTGATCTTAAAATCTGACAGTTCTATAGGAAAGCATATCCTGCTGTGAAAAAAGGGATTTTTCTTGCTTCCTAGTGTATACCTAACACTTACTTCCAAGACCTGGAAAGTTTAGTATAGAAGACTTTGAAACTTCGATGTGTGCGTGTGTGTGCATCTGCACGAGTGTGCACATGCACATTTTTAAGTAGTGATGTGTGAATGTATGTGCATATATATATATATATCATATTTAACTATTTTAACTTGGAAGAGATGCATTATTTTGGGATTTACTACTTGTTTTAAACTTTTACTGCCTTTAATTTTGTTTTTCCCTCAGCCTTGCACAATTATGGTGTCTCGTTCTTTAGAGAGCTAATTCCACTTCTCTTAAGTAAAGTCTTACAGTAGAGTTTTCAGGTACTTTGAGACAATATTCATGAAGGTGGCATGATTTAAATCTTTTTGTTGATTCCCCCTGCTTTTGACACCATTAAGTTTTGTTTTTAGCACAGTATCCTGGTGGTAGGGTTTTTACCATCTTTGCTATCATATATTACCTTTATGTCAGTTTATCTACTGGTAATATCCACATGATTGAGATTATTATGAGAGAGCTGGGCCTATTCAGCCTGGAGAAGAGAAGGCTGAGAGGAGACCTGATCAGTGTATACAAGTACCTCAAGGGAGGCAGTGAGGAGGATGGGGCCGGCCTCTTCTCAGTGGTGGCCACTGATAGGACTAGAGGAAACGGCCACAAACTGAAGCACCAAAAGTTCCACAGGAACTTNTTTCTAGTCTGGAAATCATACAGTGTCCTCAATACATAAAAATGCCTTTACATCTGAACACATGTAAGATGCTTCATATACTTATAAGTAGTTTATCCTTTAGGAAGGTTGGGAGACCCTTTGAGCCTTTTTTTCTTTATCATTTCAGTTGTAATTTTCTCAAGCATTTAGCCACTTTCCGGATCTCTTTTTATGAGTTAATTTCCCTCATCGGTCATGTTTGCCACTATTGAGTGATTTTCCTATGAAATTGTGTGCCCGCGGTGTTCTCAGTTTTGCCTGACTGCTCTAAAAACTGATGAAAGGTCCGTAATTCTGCAAAATATTCCTTAAAAAAAAAAAAAAAAGACTAACAGGCTATAATTTCCTTCATTCAGTAAAAAAAGTGTGTTCACTTAGTGTTCATGACTGTAATGTGTGTTTACCAAATCCATTTCTGTAAGATATGTATTCTATGTAATTTACACATAGATTGTTATTTTAATGGTCCAAACCTACATGCAGCTTTGGCAATCAGATATTAAAAAGTAATCAAAATATTTAAAAAATATTATTCATTTATTTATTTATTAGGGTCATCCCTATCTGTTCCCACCTCTGCGTGTTTGCCTTCCTTCTGTCGCTGACCAAAGGCCAATTCACCTATTCATTTTAAATCTGGGAGCCTTAATCAATCAGTATCTTGCAGTATCTCTTGCTGTCTTATTTTATGTCTTCGTTTCACATCATTAGGGTGTGTGATCCTAAAATTTGCCAGTTCTATAGGAAAGCATATCCTGCTATGAGAAAAAGAAGTTTTCTTGCTTCCTAGTGTATACCTACCACTTACTTCGAAGACCTGGAAAGCCTGGCATATACTTTTAAACCTCTGTGTGTGTGTGTGCGTGGCAGGAGGTGTGCACATGCACACTTTTACATAGAGGTGTGAGTATATGAGTATCATATTTAAGTATTTTAAGTTGGAAAATATGTTTTTTGAGGGAAGAAAGGTTTAATACTTGTTTTAAACTTTTATTGCCTTTGTTTTCACCTCAGCCTTGCAAAATTGTGCTTTCTCATGTTTTTCATACACCAAGTCCCACTTCTTAAGTCTTACACTATAGTTTTCAGTTATTTAGAGACAATATTCATGAAGGTGTCATGTTTTAAATCATTTTGTTGATTCCCTCTGCTTTTGACACCTTTAAATTTTATTTTTAGAACAGTATCCTGATGTTCTTTGTATTGAGCTATCCTATATTACATTTATGTTGGTTTATCTACCAATAATATCCGTAGTACAAGTTGGTTTCCTACTTCACCATGAAACTTTGAATTTTTTGCTTGTGCTTTGCCTATTGACTTGTCTTAGTACTAATAAAACATCAGGTTTTAAAAGGCAACAAAAAGACAACAGCATTTATAATAAACTTTTTGCTTTTCTTGTCTTCCAAGAATAAAACTTACCCCTCCTGCAGAAATATTGCCTTGCCCCAAAGCCCGAGATGAATAATATTCAGAAGGATGTCTCCCTTGTATGAAGTTATTTATAACATGTGTAAGTGTCTGCAGGATCAGAATAATTTTCAGTAAAATGCAAGGAGTATTAAGATAGGTCCACAGAAATAATAAAACTCATGGGAACAGATTTGCTTCAATCTACATACAAATGATGGTCTATTTATGGGATCTCTTATGATCCCATGAGGCTCTAAGCACAAGAGTGGTAAACTGTAATCAAGACTGTTCTGTCCCTCGTGGCTTTTTGTTTGTTTGTGGTTGCTGCTTGCATTTGTTAATTTACTACAAAATCAGTTGCTTAGAAAATGTCATGATTTCATGGATTTTTTTATGCATCTCAAAACCAAACATACTTTCTGAAGCCAAATGTAATCTTCATATTCACTTCTATTTGAATATATGAATATATGAGTTTTTTTCATGTTCTTTTTTTTTTTTTTACCAGCAATACTCAATCAGACAACAGACATCTGTAAGCACCATCCCAATCTTTGTTTAAATGGACACTGTATACCAACCATTTCCAGTTACCGATGTGAGTGCAACATGGGATACAAGCAAGATGCAAACGGAGATTGTATTGGTAAGCAGGCATTTCTAAATTTTTTTTTCATTTTTTGAATACTAATATTCTTCCATTTAATGCCTTTGATCCAAAAACAAACGCATGTTCATATTATTCTTCCCCCTTTGTATTTATTTTAATAATATTGGTCTTGTTAAGGAGAGTTCAGGGACCATGATGATGATAATGTAAAATCATCATAAAAGAACCTTTCTTATTTGTCAGCTGCCTAAAAAATCTTGTCTTACAAATATGGGCATTAATGATCACTCTGCTTGAATATGCTACATTTTTGTATTTACCTTTAGTGAGTTAAATTCTGCTGTTTTACTCATATGCTATGTTTATGTAACTCTCTTTCTATCAAAGGCGTTAGTCTCAAGTTTATTCATGATACCAAAGAAAATAATTTATGTTCTACTTATAAATATGAATGACATTTTAAAGATGTCAGATCATTAATAGAATGAATTCACTTTTGGTTTCGCTCATATTGTTTATTAAAATACTGAACACTAATGTCTTAAAACAGGAACTGAATTTAGGATTCTGTGCTTTTGTTCAGTTACTGTGGTCTTCACCCTTACAGTGTAAAAAGGTCATCAACGATTTCAGAGAAATAAGCAAAATGTGAGAGTGTTTGTGATTGGGAGCTGTGTGGTGAAGAATTTTGTATTCAGGATATATTTTTATAACCATCTAGGTTCCTAAATAGAAAGCTCTGGTTCTGTTTCTGATTGAACATTAACGTATTGATTCTTTATAAAGAGATCTGAGATCTGTGAATGAAAAATACTATTTAAGAGCTTTATAGATATATGCTTTTCTGGCTGAAAATACACATTTCGATCTCATTTTCTAGCATGCCTGTGGATTAAAGGAACGCACAGAAAGAAAGGGGCAGGGCAAATCACAGCCAGAACAGACCCGAAAAAGATCTTCTAATACAAGATGAGACAACATATAGCTTTAAGTGAGAATAGTAGAGGCAGATTTTGAATTGCATGCAGCAGAGTGGGTATCAACCAGCAGCTGGAACCTCAATGAGTTGCAAATTCTTCCACATCTCTCAAGGACACTCCTGGCTAGGCACCGTGCCTTCTGCAGAAGTGAAACGTGACAGCTACTGCTTTTCCTTGGAGAAGTTCTTTCCCCCCTCCCTTATATTAAAGCAAAATAAATGTACAATAGAAAGCCCTGTGATTAAGACATTAGTTGAATGTTCCTGTAAATAGGTGATTTAGAGTTTGACGTACTGTTAGTAGATCTATGTCAGTGTTTATTACTGCATTTAGGCTCTGAGTTTTCCTTTCTCAAGTCAACTTGATACACCACCCCTGAAAGATTGCTGTCCCCTTAGCTACTCCGTAGGGCCACGGGGTGATCAATTATACTCAAGTTATTCGTGGAAGTGTTTGTGTAACTCATTCTTAAAAACTGTCAGTGATAGAGACTCCACTGCTTACTTGGACAGCTGAGCTGCCAGTTTCAGAGCTTCACTAGCTATACTGCCAGATAGCTTTTTCGAATTTCCAGTCTAGTTTAAATACAATTTTGCAAAAACATCAACTCATCATCTCTTGTCCTATCCACAGTGTATGAGGAAGGTAGTTCTCTCTTTAAATGTACCTATGTGCGTTCGAAGACTGTCATGCTTCCTTTCCTGAGTGACCTCTTTCATATAACAAGCCTAAGTTTTTAAAGCCTTTTGCCTTTAGGTAAAACTTTCCAGGGCTTCTGACCTATCCCTGGGAAATTCAGCAGGTTTGTTCTTGTTACTCATCCTTGTGCCTCAGGCATTACTGTCAGTGGGGAGAGAGAGTTTTATCCTAAGTGTGCCTTGCTGAGAATATAGGTATCCTTTGTTTATTTTATGCGGTGAGTATATGGAGTATATGGAGAATCTTGACACTTCTGTTCCCAACACTACATTTCCATCACTGAAATTAATATTCTTAACTATGGCAGATTCCAACTGTCTTAAACTGTGCTAAACTTCTGAAAGCTGATGTCTTAAAATAAAGACTTCAGAAAACCTTGGGAGACAATTTAGTCTTTTGTCTAACAAATTCTCACTAAGTGAAAGCTTCCAAGCTTCCAAGGAGGAAGCTAGAAATGATGAATGATTCTTTAATAGAGTTAAAGAAAAGTCTTATTTCAGAAGGATCCTGCCAAAACAAAAGAGAATGGAGTTACCCACTACTTCACTACTTCCTGACCTCACTTTCTGTGCTTTTGCATTTGTGAAGGAATATTGACTTGTGTAAGAACCACAGGCAGAGACAGAATGATTAATGTAAACTGATGGACAACTGTAGTATTATGATTACCTTTCCCTATATGGTTCTGTTCCTAAAAACTCTGCATAGGTGTAGAGACTTTGAAAGAGTCAGCAAGCCCATAGCTGTAATGTTTGGGGTTTTATATTTGTAAAACGGCTAGAGTGCTGTGTTTCACATTCTGATATTTGTCTTGAAATTCAGCACAGTAGTTCTTAAGGGGGCTTGTGAAAGTTCCATACTGTGTCTAGTGAAATTTTGACATGCGTTGCAGATGAAACATTGAGAAGTGTAGATATGTGTGATGCAAGTGGTGAAAGGGAAATATTTAACACTGAAGAGGGGTGTAGTGTGAGGCTGAATGAAATGGGTTAAGTATATCTGTCTCAGATGTTTCCTCTTTATGCTGCTGGGATATGCATGCTTGAAACACCAACTCGAAGCCAAGAACTTCTTTATACTAACACATACATGTCATTTCCTCTTTTATCAACAGCTTATTAAAAAAAAAAGAACATCTTAGGGTTCATATTTTATGTATAAATTGTCTGATGTGCATGGCTTTGAGGATTTTCTAAGCTTAAGTTGCCTATCTCATAGAGCAGTATTGCAATCCTGCTGTAGAATATGTGCATTAATTTGCAGTGAGGTCTGCTTTTAGCATGCACGTATTTTCTTTTAACAGTTTTAGCAAGTTTAAGCCCACATCATAATCTTAAAAAAGTCATAAATGACATCCTCTGTAGGAAAACTAAACAAAATGGGAGCTTTGACATATCTATTGTTTATAAGATAAAATCCTCCCTTCCATCCTCCCTTATATTAAAGCAGAATGAGTGTACAATAGAAATCCCTGTGATTAAGATATTTGATGAATGTTTCTGCAAAAATGTGAATTAGAGTTTAATGTACTGTTAGTAGAACTATAGTTCAGGTCTTTTATTGTGAAAGAATTATGTGTCATTCTCTTCAGGTCTCTACACACACAACATCCAACCTAGCACACATGAGAAAAGAGCGTTGCAATGGCTGGGCACTGCAGAGAAGTGTCACAGCAAGAAGCTGCTATTGTACCTATTGTACCTATAAATAGATGCAATCTCCTGCAGTATGAAGAGTAGTAAAGCTACTTGCAGGTAGCCAAGATAAAAAAAAACAGATACAGTTACTGTTTTCTTCATTGTATTTAACACACTGCATTTCTCTTTTCTTTATCTTGCTTCATTCTTGTGGTTTTACTGGATTGGTGTTGTCAGCTGCCAGTGCAAATGTGAATGAGATAAACAGGTTTTTGCATGAGAGGAGGTATTTGATTCTTCCATTTTGCTTGCATTTATTCATGTAACTGTTTACCCCAAAAGGTCTGATTGTATCTAGGCACCAGCAGTGCTATAAATCAGCTCACTGAATCATCGTTTTGGGTAAGCCCAGATCTCTTTGACATGTATATGAATGCTGTTTGTTTTAATTGTGTGTGCATTCACACGTTAAATCTTGTGAAATGTACAGTGTTTTTAATGCTTTAGGTAGAACAAAACTAACCTTTTGCCATTACCTTTTGCCATTTTTAGATTCAAGTCATCCATGGTACAACATTTCTGGTACACATTTTTTAACATAGGAATAAATCTGGTTATAGGTGTAATATTTCTTTTTATCCAGATATTTTGAAGATCAAATAAAAAAAAAGAAAAAAAGAAGAGATGAATACAAATGATAAGCAAAACTAATCCAGGGAAAACTACCCACTGGTTTTCCAGAATTTTTAACAGCTTACATTGCAAAGTGCATGGTGAATTTGTCGTTGCTGAGAACTGACTGGGGGCGGCTAGACTTAGACCTTGCTTCCTATGTTAGCTTGTCAGTAGCATGGTTTCCAAGAAGACAAACAAAGCAGCATTGTCTTTGTGGTTTTAAAGCCCACATAGAGGGAGAGAAGAGACCACTCTAGACCTGTAAATGAAACCAGGGACCTAGCTGAGGGGAAAGGTCAAATTAGCACAGGTGAGTGATAGAGAAAGGATAAAACTATGTACAGAGAGTTTTCATCTTGGATCTGTTCAGTTTGTAACCCATGAACATATCTCACAGGGAGAAGCTTCTCAAGTCATCCTCTGATAGCTGCAGGGAAGATGCTGAGCAGGCATTCCCCCCCTGCCAGAACAGAGGGCTTCATTTACTCTGGTCCCAGAGAGCCTGTTAGGATTAAAGAAAGCAGGGAACAGGGACCTCCAAGAGCTTTACAGACAGCTTTAGGGGAATGTAATTGGAAGCAACAATCAGTGTTATTTTAGGGTTGGGAATAGCCAGGCCAGGCCAAAGTAACAGCTGCCTCATTGCAAGCCAGCAGGGATCGAATCTGGGAAGGGTTCATGAAAGGAGTGAAGATTTCAGAGCGATGTGTCAAGTGGATGAAAATTCTGAGCAGTTACGTAAGGTTTAAGGTGGTTAAAGTGTGTACGTAAATACTAAGAACATTTGGAAAGCAAAATAAGGTTATGGGGGAAGGCTAGGTTAAATCTAGCACCACTCACATGCAAAGGCTGGGGTTGAGGATGCAGTGCGGCATAAATAATTGAGATGTTTATACAGCTTGTGGTCTCATTAAGAATCCCTCCTGCTGCTTTGTGGCTCCTCCTCACATTTCTACCATAAACTCTCAATTTAATAGCTTTTTTTTTTTTTTTTTTTTTNGATTGTATCTAGGCACCAGCAGTGCTATAAATCAGCTCACTGAATCATCGTTTTGGGTAAGCCCAGATCTCTTTGACATGTATATGAATGCTGTTGGTTTTAATTGTGTATACATTCACATGTTAAATCCTATGAAATGTGCAATCTTGTGTATGCTTTAGTTAGAACAAAGCTAACATTTTGCCATTACTTTTTGCCATTTTTAGATTCAAGGTATCCATGGTATAACACTTTTGGTACAGGTAAATTGCTTATAGGTGCAATTTATCATGCTATCCAATTATTTTGAACATCTAATGAAAAAAAAAATCAAACTAGACCTGATAAGGGTTGAATACAAATGATCAGCAAAGCTAATCCAGGGGAAAAACTACCCATTGGTTTTCTGGAATTTTTGGTGTCTTAAACTGAAAGGTGCAGGGTAAACTTGTCATTACTGAGAACTGATCAGGTGTGGTCTGACTTAGACCTTGCTTCCAATGTCAGCTTGTCAGTAGAATGGTTTCCAAGAACCTACACAAATCAGCATTGGCTTTGTGATGTTAAAGCCCATGCAAATGAAGAGAGTAGACCATTTTGGACCTATAAATGAAATGGAGGGCCTAGTTGGGGGAAAAGGTCAAATTAGCAAAGGTGAGTGGTAGAGAAAGGACAAAAATATGTACAGGCAGTTTTCATCACAGGATCCATTCAGTTTGTAACCTGTGAATGTATCTGTAAGGGAGAAGCTGCTCAGGTCATCCTTTGGTAGCTGCAGGACGGATTGATGAGCAGGTGGTCCCCCCTGTCAAAATGGAGGGCTGCATTTACTCTACCCTCAGAGAGCCAGTTAGGATTAAGGAAAGCAGGGAATAGGGACCTCCAAGAGTTTACAGATGGGTTTAGGGGAATATAATTAATTTGAGTAGCTGATACCCCAGAGGGCTGTGCTGCCATCCAGAGGGACCTGGACAGACTGGACAACTGGGTGGAGAGAAACCTCATGAAGTTCAACAAGGGCAAGTGCAAGGTGCTGCACCTGGGGAGGAATAACCCCATGCATCAGTACAGGCTGGGGACTGACCTTCTGGAGAGCAGCTCTGCAGAGAGGGACCTGGGCGTCATGGTGGATGACAAGTTGACCATGAGGCAGCAGTGCGCCCTCGTGGCCAAGAAGGCCAATGGGATCCTGGGGTGCATTAGGAAGAGCGTCTCCAGCAGGTCGAGGGAGGGGATCCTGCCCCTCTACTCAGCCCTGGTGAGGCC
>VZSV01000303.1:449051-465933 GCA_013398735.1 Nothocercus julius
CTTTGCTTAGTTTGCTTAGATTTCCTGTAGCATCACTGGCTTGTACAGTTTAGTATTGCTTTTGTTCTCTTTTACATCAGTACATTTTTGTGATATATCCATACTAGATTACACAGCTTTTGTACTGTTTATTTTTAATATTTGTCCTGTTCTCACATCCAAAGGTGATGTAAGTTCATTATGGGCATAATTGTAGCTATGGTCTGGGTTTACTTTACAGGGCAATTCTACTATAATGCTTACAGAGTGTGGTCTTATTCAGCCTGAGTAATGAATAAAACAAAAATTAAGCAAAATAAACATTTGAACAGTCAGAGTAAAACTTTAATGACAGGAGCCACTGTGAGTCTAATCATGTCATCATTCATGTTGACCAACATTCTCCCAGGAGAAGTTTTCTGTACTGCAAGTGAAAGTATGCTGGGACAGAAGAATCCAAAGTACAGATAAAGTTAAAAAAAAATATGGATCTCTGCAGTTAGAATAAGATGTTGGCAAAATTCCTGTTACAATTTGCAGTGATGAAAGAAGGGCAGACTGACATATTAAATTGTGAGTAAGGAGTTGAAGACTATAAGTAATTTTTTATGTGAAAAACTTACAAAACACTCTTGTCAAAGATATGCTGTCTTAAACCTCTACAACAGAGAAAGATGTGTCCTCACATTACCTCTGCAAAGGCTTGTTTACTGAATGCATTTTCCCTAATTTTCTTAGCTGCTTGCTCCTGCGAAGTGTTATTGTAGCATCAGATACAGTGTTTGTGCCGACATAGAAGTTGGCACAAAACCAACAAAAATGGTTTCTGACATACGAATATGTCGGCTTGATTCTGACCCTTCTGTAGTTTTACTTTGATTCCTAAATTTTTGGTATTAGAGGTGAGAGTAAGTCTTACATTATTTTTCCTTTCTTTAGTTCATGGTAAGGTATTTAGCTTAAAAATAATATAAATTTTATCAATAAAATCAAATGACAACAGTAGTGCAATGAAAAAGACGAGCACTGCATGGCCGTTTATTGTGCTTTTACAATTTATTGCTGATGTATTTACTCTGCTAGTTAGCCTTATTGTGGATTTTCACTGCAGTTTTACATATTGAAGTAGTATCTGAGACACATTAAACTCATTTTGCCTATGTGCGACATAGATATATCATCGTGTCTATGTCACCATGTCTGTGTCACACATAGAGACATGGAGAATTGTGTGACTGATGGATGGTTATCTATTCAGATTTTGAACAGAGGACTTAAGTCTGCGAGTAGCTCTGGTTTCTTTGCTCAGTCTGCTCAGTAATAAGGTTGTGGAACTGAGTGGTTTGAGCCATTTATATCCATTTAACATGCAGAAATTGAGCATGGATGTAAGCCATTTGTCTCTTTCTGTGCCCTTCTAAAGGTACAGGAAAAAATGACTTGTTCCAGTTACAGCGAGGGTTCAAGACACAATATTTGGACCCAGAATTGAGCTCAGACCTCTAGTAAATATATGAGCTTTGCAGTTACAGCAAAAACATTCAACATAAATCTTGATTAATGTTGCATTCCTTTTGCTTTTACATCAACATATTTGCAATACTGAGGTAGAACTCTCCTTGGATTTGAGGAGTGGAATTGGTTTTGAATCACACCTGTTTCAGGTACAAGTGTTGCATTGCCGTTTTGAGAATTGCACATATATGGTGCAATTATATGGTGTACATAGTGATACTGCCAATGTAGCATTTTTACTTCATATTTGTGAAGTTCATACAGTGGACAAAGCAGTAGACTGCCATCTGCCAATAGTATGCATATATTCTTCTTCAAGGCAGAATCAAAGGGATGGGAGCAGCAGAAGGAATGCTTTGATGCTGGATAATGAATATTTCACCAAAGAAAAAGACACAGTGACTGCCCTTTGTAAATTTTGTCTGAACTAGAAGAGATTGTGTAAAATAAAGGAAATTAACTCATAGCCTGAACGAAGATAAGACAAGTAGACTTTGGCAAGATCATCTAGGCACAGCTGGTGTGAGCAAAATCACTTGCTAATTGTATAGTTTAAATCATTTTTGAGGTACTGTTTTGACTTTTTGGTCCTATAAAGTTGTCTACTAAAAATGAATAACATTGTGTTCAAGACATTTCTAGTGAATGAAGCAATGGAAGCATTCACATTTTGATAATATAAAGCAGAACCATTCAATGTATGGACCACAGCCTACATTCAGCTTAAAATAGCAGTTCAAGGCTCTTTACTCCCTGCAAGTCCTCCAAATGTGGGACATCTGAGAAGAGGGCACATATCTGTTCAATGACTAGCCAAGAGCAGATGCTCTCAGTCACTTTCTGCATTATGTCTTCCTTTAATCTTGTAATAGTGATCCTCTGGGGATGTTAACCCTCATCTGGACTATTAGCTAAAGGCAGATTGAGCACTGGGAAAATTGCCTTTTGCACTCTGCCCTGTCCCTCATTGGTTTGTGCACTTATTTAGTTGTGATGTTCTGCTCTGCATGTCTGAGACCAACATTAATTTTTATAAATAAATACAACTGTTCTATACTCCACTATTCACAAAGTACATTGCCCAGTTTCTTGGACTGGTTCCAGTCACATTCTTGGGCCACGTTCTCCTATTACTTTAGCTAGGGAATGGCTGTACTGTCTGTGATCTAAATAGTTCTATAACATGCCAGTTTTGAGGACAAGCTCAAATTTTTGAAAAAAGTACACTGAAATGGTTCTCTCTTAAGCACCATGTTCTTAAACATAAGGTATCAGTAATATCAATCAACACCACCTTATAGATGTTCTGCCCTTTTTATATATATATATATATGTTATACTTAAACCCTAAAAGCCAAATCCTATTCATCTCACATTAGTCATCTCATTAAATTCATCTGGGCCACTTGCTCAGCTTTGAACCCTAAACATGCACATGCATTTAAACCTTTTCCAGGCTGACCTCCAAATCTAGGTTAGATCTTTACAGACTGCTTTTGCTATGTGGTCACAAAGACTGTTCCCTCCTTCAAGATACATTTTACCATTTCATGTGTAGAATCACTAAATGTCCTGAGCATAACTGCTATGGATAGAACTTTAAAAAGTACCTGAATTAGGATCTAGCTTTGATTTTGAAAAGTAGCTTAGGTCCTGAAAGTATAACTTTTAAGACTTGAAGATTTAGGTGCCTAAAATAGAATTTCAGAGGATTTCAGGCAGCAGAGCTTACATGTGACTGAAAATCTCTGCTCAGTGGCAGTTTAGCCTGGGCAACAGTCAGGAAGTGCTACTTGATTTGGCAGGACATGGGCTGTAATTAATTTGTGTTGAGCTACTCAGGACTCAAAACCTGGGAATCCGTTTCATGACTCTGGAATTCAGTGTGCTGTGGCTGAGTTCTCAGGAGCAAAGGGTGGACGATAATCCAGTGGGCATGTTCAAAGCCCACCTGATACACCACCAGCAGGACTGCACCTTTAAAAGAATATAGCTCTACCCTGTTCCCCCCCCCCCTTTTTTTTTCCTGACAAACCTGCAAGGTTAACTGAGTCACACAGAGGTGAGGGCATCTGGATTTCATAACCCAGTGGTTTGCCAGTGAACTGCGAGGGAGATTCGCAAGTTCTGATCCCTGCTTTCAGCGGTATTTATTTAATTTAGATCGAACAACTGCTAGATGAAAAGGAGAAAAAAGATATCCACGGTATTTTCTATAAGATCTGTGCTACCTGTAGGACTTGGAATATAGAATATCTCTAGCAGTGCTCTCTGTTAATGACTTTTAACTGATAGTGCTTTTCTCCTCCCGTTCTAAAATAGAATGTATATAAAATGATCCCTATTAATGTCTTCCCTGAAAAGGTGGCCTGTGTTTCCGTGGTACTCTGGCTACGAGTGGGCACAAGGAGATAGCAGCTGTTTGCTTTGACGGTTCCATGTTGTTTTCTGTTCCGCTGCAGATAGCCTGAAGGGGACGTGCTGGCTTAACATCCAGGACAGCCGTTGTGAAGTCAACATCAATGGTGCTACACTGAAATCTGAATGCTGTGCTACGCTAGGCGCAGCATGGGGCAGCCCCTGTGAGCAGTGTGAATTAGGTATGGTGCTGTGCTTTCATATCCTGCAGCTTTTGGGAGAAGAGTGGACGTATCACTAGGTAGATTCTCATCAGTGTATTTTTTTGTGTTTAAAAAAAAATAAGGATGTCTTATTTAGCATGTCTTGTGATCTCCATCATCTGTGGAGCTATTTTCAAAAACAGAACTTTTATACAATTATGTACAGTTAGTACTCTTAGTAACTGCAGCTACTATGATTAGCATTACTGTTTGATCACATGGATGGGGCTAGATACTGGGAGCAGTAGTGCTAAATGTGCCCTGTAGTTTTTGGAAAAGAGATTTTTTTGAAAGAGAGCCTATAAGGTCTGAATAATGACCACTGATCCAGCATCAGGATATCTTAACCTTTGTTTTTGAATTGGAACAATAACTGCAGATGTGTATCCTATCTAACAAACATGATGCTAAGAACATTTAACAGAGCTCTAACTGTGCAGTGAACCACCGTCATCAGCATATAAGAAAGAAATGGATAAAAATCTAATTTCTTAAGCTATTCTCTTGTTTCAGGTAACACATATGAAGAAGTAGTTTCCTTGATTGATGTCAGGGCCTTTCCCACCGTATACAAAGGCTAAAGTGCATAGGAAAATGCACTTTAGGAAAAAAAAGTACATTTGTTTTTATGTTTCTATAATTCTGAAGCAGTAATAAATCTTTCTGTCTTCATTCCAGATGCAGCGTGCTCAAGAGGATTTGCCAGAGTTAAGGGTGTAACTTGTGAAGGTGAAGTTGTTGCTTTTTACTCAGGATGGCATTTTTTTCCCCTCTAGAAATGGGATAATGGGGATTAATTATGTGGTTTTTATCTATTTATTTTTCTTCTATCGGGCATAATTGCATTCACCTGAGGCAATTGCCATCACAGACAGTTATTGACTCTGTTAGGAAGTACTGAATGGAGGTTATCAAGAGGATATACGACAGATGAAACTGCTCCTTCAAAAAGTGTTTAATTCTTCCTCTCAACCATTTCCAACATCCTGCAAAATGTCTTACTTAGAAATGTGTCATTTTTATGCCCAGTGGCTTGCAGATCTGAAAATAGACCCTTCAGGTCACTGGTAGCCAGGCACTCACTCAGAACAGTGCTCCGATCTCAGTATGCATGACAGAGTCCTGCTTTATTTCACATATTTTAACTTACCAGTAAAGCTGCCTCCTGCTGCTCAGGAGATGTAGCATGCTGTTAAGAAACTTCTCTCAACTCTCCCTTTCCCAACAGATGTAAATGAGTGCGATGTTTTCCCGGGGGTTTGTCCCAATGGGCGATGTGTTAACAGCAGAGGCTCTTTCCACTGCGAGTGCCCTGAAGGACTGACCTTGGATGGAACTGGGCGAGTGTGTTTAGGTAAGAGCACAGTCAACTCCGGCAGTCCTTTAGCTGTCTAAAGCAATTGTCTGATAATGATTTTACGAGTGTGCAGGGATGGTTTGTTTGTTTCTGAACTGTTTTTTGAAGTGGTTTTTGAAAATATACATGTTTTAATTTATGTTTACTTACTTCTCAAACACTTTCTGCCAGCTCAGGGTAGACTTATTAATCACTTGAGGGATCATTTTCTCTATGGCCAGTCCAGTCATTTTTGTGAAACTCGGGTACTGTTTGGTAGCACAACTATCCTGGCACAAACAGTTCTCTTCAAGTGGTGTCAAACTGAACGTAGGTAAAGTGCAGTTTTCATTTTGTTGTAGTGTTGTACGGTACATTAGTGTCTTACACAAACAGAAAATGATGTCTGCTAAGAAAATAGTGCTCTCTACCAGAAAGACTTCAGATATAAAAAATACTGGACTACATATAAATTAAAGAAAACAAAAATATCCTTTAGCAAGTGTATGTAGGGTGGTTAATCTGTTAAGCTTTCTATATTGGCATGGAAATGAGGAAAGACTCAATTATTGAGGTTGTAGGATGTAGGTATGTAGGGCAGTAAGAAGAGATTCACCACAACTCCTACACTATCACTTAGCACCTTAGCAACCCTATCTCTTTTTTGCAACTGTTTTTGAAGTGGGGAAATGCAGAGGTAAATGTGTCCTAGCGCTTATTACTATTTTGGGGCATTTATATAAAGTCATATTTCTGTGGCATTAAATATCGCATATTTCGTTTAGAATGATGTATTAAATTACAGGAAAAAAAAAAACATGGATTTATTATGATTTGTAACATGTTACATAACTGTGTGTATTTTAACTGAAATGATTCTGTGCTCGGCGCAGCTTCTTCATCTAGGCACTCATTGTTCTGTAGCAGATGTTTTGGACTGACTTCAATGCTTTTTGAAGTCTTCAGAAAACGATGGTCAGAGGTGAAGAAAGATACAGACAAGCAAGTGAAGTTTTACAATAGATTCTGGAATTTGTGTTATTTTCTTAATCAGTTCTAAGAACTGTAAATATGTGAATTCTGGCAACATCTGATTTCTTTTAAGAAGATAGAACAAAAGAGCAATTAAAGTTTTTCAACCCTTGCTTCATGTCAGCCAAAGATTTGTCTGCCTCTAATCCTCTTTTTTTTTTTTTTTTTTTTTTTTAATTTGCAACAATGGCTCAATCCATTCCTCAAACAGATTCAAGGTCAAGACAGCAGTTTTCATCTAGTTGCACTATGCCCAAGCAGTAGGCGGTACAAACGCTTGATAGGTTTTTCAAATTTTTTAATTTTAATTCTAATTTTAATGTATAGTTATAGAGACTTCTTAAAAATAACCAGAACTTTCAAGAGGAAGGGGTTTGCGTGATAGATATAAATGTCTATAGAAAAAAGAAACATTGCAAAACAGACTACCTATATGCTTGTGTCTGTTTATATACGCACGTTATTGTAAGCTGTTGTGTATTTAGATTTTACTTCCCCCCCTCCCCCTACTTAGTGAAACTGTTGCCAGCCATGTTTTCTGTGGTTGTCAGCACTGTATTACTTCTCATTGAGAAGTCTGATAAGGAAAATGCGAATTTAGGTGTGCTTGATAGTAATAAGGAAAGGTTGGATCTATTTTCAAGCCACGTACTCAATTCCTTTACTCTCAAATCCATGCTCCACTTTCACATTTTAATAAAACCTGTCCTTTTGTGTTACAAGATACATGCATTCTCTTATGGTACATACAAGAATATGACTCTGGACTATGTAATATATGTCTCAAATATGTTTAGTTCCTGCAGAACACACTACAGTGGTTTTAGCGAAAACAAATATTTATTAGCAGTGTATTTGCTGAATATCTTGAAATGAAAATAAATATGATCTTAATGTGGAATAGTTTACAGGAAACCATGAGTATTTTTTAAATAATTTCCACTTCTTGTACTTGATTCTAAATTGTTTAACTTCAGATGTGTATAGAGTAAATTTGTATTGTAAATTAGCACATCTTTGAAGGACTTGTATGGCAAATAGTTCAGCAGCTCATCTGTGTTATGTTTAGATCTTGCATCTCCTCCAAAGCTTTTTTGTGCTAAGCATTTGGAAGAGTTACGTTAGATTGGCTGAAGCCTAACTAGCAATAGCTACTATAGCATCCTATAGTAGGAAAAGTCTATGCCATATATTTATTCTGAAAATACTTTTTGGTAAGTTGTGTTATCGGACGCTACACTGTCCTTACGATCTTCCTTACATGCTAAAATTAACTATGTTTTCCTGGAACTACACACTGTTTCTTAAAAGTCTCAATTTTTTTCCTGTTAATCTTCTTGAGAATCTTTCCCTTGACCTCAGTGGGAATTGGACTGAGCTTTTAATTATCAGTGGCCAAAAGTGTGTTCTCCTTAAAAGTATTAATTCAACTGTCATGTTACAAAAAAGACGTCTTACAACGTAAGTTTGTAGGAGAAATGAGTACTGGAGAAATACAGTGATACAAACCTCGAAAAGTTAAGCAGTCATTGATCCTATCTGGCTACCTCTGCGGAGTGAAATAAAAGCAGAAATTTGTCTCAAAGAAACAAAGCCTCATGCATACATGTACAGAAGAAGTAGCTGCTTTTGCGAAACACACAAGTGAAGCAAAGGGTAAAATTCCGCTTTTTTGTTGTGAAATGAGCAGATGTCCGCATGGAGCAATGCTACCTGCGGTGGGATGAAGATGAGTGCATTCAGTCTGTGCCTGGCAAGTTTCGTCTGGACGCCTGCTGCTGCGCGGTGGGAGCGGCCTGGGGCTCCGACTGCGAGGAGTGTCCCAAGCCTGGCACCAAGGAGTACGAGGCTCTGTGTCCCCGCGGTCCTGGCTTTTCCAACAGGGGAGATATCCTGACTGGCAGGCCCTTTTATAAAGGTAAGAAGTCATTTTTGCCTGGTAAAAAGGTAAGAAGGGATGGGTAGGTTACCACTGAATAAAGTTTACTGTTAAACACTTGAGAATACTGTTTTCTTCTGTTTTTTATTTTATAGATATCAATGAATGTAAAGTATTCCCTGGTATGTGCATGAATGGTAAATGCAGAAATGCAATCAGAAGTTTCAAATGTAAATGCAACAGTGGATTTGTTTTAGATATGGAGGAAAGAAGCTGTACAGGTAAGTCTTCTATTTCCCCCAGTTTTTACAAGAACTTGTGCTTGTTGCATAGCTTGGTGATTGGAAATATAATGTCATTCATTTCCTTTCACTTCGGAAAGCTCTCTAATAAATATAACTTTTTTTTTTTCTGATACATATACATTAGAAATTTGGTAATTGCTGTTAAATTTGCTCAAATCATGCCCTATCAGTACAACCTTTAAAAAACAATAAGGATCCACCAGCAAAGTCAAGTTCAATGTTTTAACATGCCAATTAATTTAACTTACATTCTTTACTCTCAAGACATTTTATTATCAAATGAACTGAGAGACTTTACTGCAAAGACTGTAATCCATTTAGACTGGATTACAAAGCACCCACACAAGCACAACTGCAACTCTGACATCATTGCAGCGTTTACTTGAGACATGCATTTCATTTAAAAGTTTAATAATTTGTTCTTTACTGTCTGGAAAAAAATGGAATTGAAGATACGTTTGATAGTTTTCTGGTTGTGAGGACCTGGATGCCTGCATTGCGGGTGGCTGTGTGCAGAAATGAAGGAGGTTTTGTTCTACAGTTTAGAAGTGTATAAGTGTGTCTAAGTAATACGAAGTGTGGGTGGTAAGGCATGTGAATTGAGGTTGGTCTGGATGTTAATGTTGCCCTAACTGGTGATTTCCTTGTTTTTATAGTGATTGCATTGATGAGAAATGCATTTAAGTAACTTTATTTCTATATTAACAAGAGCAGGTCAGAGAACTTCTCCCTAGGTTTCATTTAAACCTTGTTCTGGTGAAAGTGTTCCACTGACCAGCCTTAGAGGCCCAGATTTTATTAAATCGGAGAGTTTTTGTGCTTTAAATTAACAAGACCTTTCATAAAGCCTTTAGTAGGCCGGATACCTTCTGACTCTCCAGGCTCACCACAGACCTCCGTGCTTGTGCGTGAGGACTGAACTCTCTTTGCCGGCAGTGATGGGGAGTGACACAGAGGGAGGGAGAAACATCTCTGAGACTATAGGTGAAAAATGGCACTCGTATTTGTTCATACTGTCCTAGTTTCCTGGAGCTACTTGCACAAATCAGTCTCCAGGCCACCTCTGCCTCACCCCGAGACATACTCATGCTGTGTGTGCTGTGCTACTTCTTGCTCCCCAGACTGGGCGAGGATCAGAAGCAGTTCTGTGCTGTACTGGGCTAAGCTTGTCATCATTTTAAGCACTGTTATTTGTATTCCCTGCGACTTCCCTTATGACCTGTAGCTCTTAAAAAAACACTTGCCACAATAGTAAATGGAGCTAAAGGTAGAGGGGGTAGTGGAGTACATAGTATGAGACAAAGAAGGTAAACTAAGAGGAGACACATGATGAGGAACAAATTAAGGCAAAAGAGAAGACTGGAAAAAATGAGAGGAGATCCAGAGGAATAAATTATCCAGCTCTTCTTTCCAGCTATTTCCTTCCTGGTCTGTTTCACAGGATCATATCCATACGACGAGTTTCTCTTGAGCTACCTGACTCACTACCAAGTGCCTTACAAAAATACCTTCCAAACCATTTTCTCTTCTCTTTTTCTTCTCCTGCAGACTTGAAATGGCTTTTCAGAATAAGTTACTTCCAGAATAAGTTACTTCAGAATAAGTTGCATACAAATAATTATAAATGTTTAACAGTTACTGGCCTTAGCAAAGTAACTGTAAATTGCACTTACTTACGCTAAAGTTTACTCTCTGCGTGAGAAATCTGAAAGTATTGCTTTATAAATCTTTCATAAACAGTTTATGTAATCATGCTTTTAAAATTTAAATGAAATACATGTTTCTTTACTGCTTTATAACCTGTATCTATGTCTGATTCCTGTGGAATTCATTTGCTACAGCCATATCTTCATTTTTGTGAAAAGTGGGATAACCTTAAAGTCTAATTTTTATTCCTCTATTTACTGCAAAATAGACATTGATGAGTGCAGGATCTCCCCAGACTTATGTGGAAGTGGTACCTGTGTCAACACTCCTGGAAGCTTTGAGTGTGAGTGCTTTGATGGTTATGAAAGTGGATTTATGATGATGAAAAACTGCATGGGTAAGTGTTGCCAGCATGACCTGGAGTCTTTCCATTTGCTTTACAAAGCCTGCCTGTACTCTGTATTGTACTAAGTTCTGCACCACTGAACACTTCATGAACAAATGAGACAGATATATTGTTTATAGGACAAATAGCTGGATTGTGCATATAACTTTGATTGTTCCTTTTACTAATTTCATTAATGTATTTTCTGTATAAATAATTCTAGAATGTCAGCAACTAGGCATGCATGTAATGGCTAAGAAGTTATCCAGACACTTGGTAAAACTAAGAAAAGAAGAATGGTGTTTCAAAAATAACAAGTGATTTATGTTTTCTTGGGGTTTTTATAGGCCTTAAGACATTATGAGAACACTTTCTGAAAATAATATTCCTCTAAAGTGTCTGAATTTGCAAGAACAGAAACTCAGGTACCAGAAGCTACTAGGTACCCTCAAAAGTTTGTGAGGTTCTTATGTACAGACCATAAGATTTTCTTGGATGAATCCTCATATTCCTTTTTTATTCATTTTTATTATTGTGTCTATAAAAGCTAACTTTTTTCTTTTTATTATGCAAATATTCTTTGATGATAAGGGCATTTATGAAAAATCCATATAAAGAAAACAACGCTCCTTTGCTCAGAGGTTACTGAAACAGAATCAGAGGATAGCTGAGGCTGGAAAGGACCTTTGGAGATGGTCTTGTCCAACCTCCATGTCAAATCAGAGCCAGGTGAAACGGGTCACCCAGGACTGTGTCCAGTCAGGTTTTGAATTTCTCTAGGGATGGAGATTCTCTGGGCGGGCTGTTCCAGGTCTTCAGTTACCCCAACAGTAAGAAAGTTTCTTCTTTTGTTGAAATGGAAGTTCTTTTATTTTTTGATTTGTTCCCTTTGCCTCTCACTCTGTCACGCTTCCTAAGACAACTGAGGGATACTACTGCCTTCTTTGTTGCTAGAACATGTCGGTGGCTCATGGTCTGTTGGTACTCAGCAGGATGTCAGGTCTTTTTTGCAAGCTGCTTTCTAGCCAGTCATCCTGCAACCTCTACTGCTGCATGAGATTTTTCTTCCCCAGTTACAGGACTTTGCTATTCCAATTTTTGAAGTTCTCAAAGTTCCTGTCAATCAATTTCTCCAGGCTATCAATGTCCCTCTGAATGATAGCATTCCTATCTGGTGCATCAGCCCAGTGCATCCTCCCAGTGTTGTATTTTCTGCAAACTTTCTAAAGGTGTACTCAATCTCGTCAACCACATAATTGATGAAGATGTTGGACATTTACTGGGACCAGTATCAACCTCTGGGTACACCAGTTGTGACTGGTTTCCATGCAGTCTTCATAATTTTGACCAGAACACTTTCAGGCTGGTGAGGCATGGTTTCTCCTTCATAAATCCATGCTGACTATTCACAGTCCTCTTTTTATCCTTCATATGTTGACTGGCCTATAGTTCCTCAGATCCTCCTTTTTGCCCTTCTTGAAGATAGGAGTGCCATTAGCTTTCTGACAGTCCTCAGAAACTTCCCATGACCATTACTACGTTTTACCTTTCAAAGACTGTTGAGAGTGGCCTCATGCTGACATTGCCTGTCTTCCTTGGCACCTTTGGGAGCATCCCATTGAAGTCCATGGACTTGCTTTTTTCCAGTTTGTTTCAAAGCTGCCTAACCTGATTTTATCCAATTTGTTTAAATGCTACCTAATCTGATCCTTCTTGACTGAAAAGAAGTTTTCATTACTCCGACCTCCCCACTGGTCTTAGGAATCTAGGATTCTTAAAGGCCAATCATGGCAATAAAGAAGGCACTGAGTGGCTCAGCCTCTTCTGTGTTGTTTGTTACCTGGTCTCACTCAGCAACAGACTCACATTTTCTTTAGTCTTCCTTTGACTGCTGCTATACCTGAAAAAGCCCTTGTTGCCCTTCCTGTGTCTTCTCAGGGTCAATTCCATGTGAGCTTTGACTTTTTCTAACCCCATCCCTGTAGCCCAGACAATGTCTCTGTCTTTCTCCTGGGTCACTTGTTCCCAACTCTGTGTCTTCTATGCTCCTTTTGTTTTAAGTTTAGTCAGCAGCTTCCTGGGCTCTTGACAAAGGGGCTCAGCACAGGAAAGTCCTGACTAAACTCAGACATAATCCAGTGGTCCAGAAGGCCATGCAGACCATGCAGGCAGTGCAGGCTTCCTGTCATCTTTGATTGATTTCCTGCAGATTGGGGTGGACTGTTGGACATTTGCAGGCTCAGAAAGTTCCTGAAGCTGAATAGCCTTCATGAGGGACAGAGTACAAGTGCAGTGTCAGAGATATGTCATCTGAGAGACAGAAGCAGGAAAACAAATGTCAGATAAGTAAACAGAGAGAATAAGAAGAAGTGAAGTTACTTTTTGAAGGCCTTTTGCAAAAACTAAGAAAGGAAGGCGTAGTGCTGGATAGAAACATTTTGGAGTTGTGAGGGTGATGCAAGCAAGAATATATCAGAGATGTTTGATTCTATCATAAGGCAGTTTTTCCTCTAACATGATTAACTTGCAGGACCCTATGATGTCTTTCCTAATCTCTGAGACTGGAAAAAAGTAACACTTGTCTGTCTAAATAAACAAAACTCTCCAATTTCAAGGATAGCTGGCCGTAAGGCTCTCTAGGACTCTGAAAGTATGGATACATCTTAATGTCTTTTGTTCATTATTTCTGTTCACCCATAACTATTGTGTTAGCTGTTTTGATCTGTTTTGAGCCAACATGATAAGTTGCAGCAAACTATAATGTCTGAGCAACGTTATAAGTCGCAGCAAACATTTCTCAACCACACCCCCCCATATATGGTAGTTATTGAATGGAAAAACCACTTGGTTAAAAGTTTACATGCACTTCTCTTATTACCTGCATCTGTGGTCAACAATAGCAATGGATGTGTAAATGGACTTATAGTTGCATTAAGAAGCTACTTTTTTGAGTATTACATCATATTAATTCATTATTCAGTAACCAACTAAATATATGCTATTTTTTTGGTTTCTAATTTCTCTTAAGATATTTAGTTCTGAATAATGAGTTGAGGGGAAAAACCTTCTTCAGATTATTGACTACTCTTTTGCCTAATTATGCAGCATAAGGAAAGGAGGAACATTGCTACAATAAAATCATCCTTTTATTTGTGATCCCCAGACTTTGAGTCACCTATAATGAGATAGCTTTCTGCTTAGTAACGGTTTTGTACGTGTTTATCGTATTTTCTTTCCAGATATTGATGAATGTGAACGCAACCCTCTGCTGTGTAGAGGTGGCACGTGTGTGAACACAGAAGGTAGTTTTGAGTGTGACTGTCCCTTGGGACATGAGCTGTCACCATCACGTGAGGAATGCATAGGTGAGCTTCTGGTAACAACAGCAGTTTGAGCTTTCTAAGATCAGTCTGTGATTCTGTTGTGTTATGGAAACATCTTGTCACTGACAAGAATGAAGGCTCAGGAATAGCCCATACAAATCAATGCTCCTTCTTTATAAGAATACCCTCAAATTAAGAGTTTAAGAGAGAATTAGAAAATCTCAAGTGCTATTGACTTCAAAGAAGAGTATTTTATCAGGGCCTTATCAAGGCTGGGGTGTTTTAAGAAGCTCAAAGGAGTATGCCACTGAGGCTGGCAACTTTCAATTAAAATACATAAAAGCAACAGTGAGCTATGTTTTCCTACAGGCAAAAAAAAAAAAGTTTTGTCACTCAGTGTAACACAGGTCCCCTTTTTGTACATGCTTCATTGAAATGATGAAATGATGAAAGAAATGTATAAAGCAGACCACCTCTTGGTTTTCTGTTTGGTGCTTATTCACTGCAAGAGTTAGTTCAAAACAGTGGGCTGTAGTTCCATGAACTATTTCTGTAAGGGTCTACGAATTTAATGTTCACAGACAAGAAACTCAGAAAATAAGTCTACTGTCACTGGCTTAAACATGCTGTTCAGACATTCGGACCTTGACTGAACACACTAAGAACGAGAAATTGTAACTGTGTGGAAGCCACTGGTTCAAAATATTATCACTCACCCTCATTTCTCTGGCATTTATATACTTAGAATCTCCTTTCTGAGTGGTAAGAAGTTGTTATGAACTATTCTTTTCCAGATGTAAATGAATGCTCATTGAGTGACAGTCTCTGCAGAAATGGCAAGTGTGTGAACATGATTGGAACATACCAGTGCTCCTGTAACTCTGGATACCAGGCCACGCTGGACAGACAAGGCTGCATCGGCAAGTCCTGTATACCTTCACTTAAGTGTTTTTATTTCAACGTGTATTTTTTCATCTATCCTTATTTTCATTTCATTTCATATTCTCCTTCAGAAACAAAACATCTTTTATTAGCTATATCATGAACTGTAAGGGACTTCTTTCTAAAGGTCCCCTTGAGATGTGAGTGATTGTTGTTTTATTGAACTCTGTAAAGAACTAAGAGAAAAAAAATCTCCGATGATACTACTTCATTAAAATTGAGTTGAGCTAATATGCAGAAAATGTTGTTCAGTTTCTTGATCAAAGCAACAAGGAGCCCCATGCATTGATAGTTTTTCTTTATTTTTTTTCCTTACTGCATACATTTCTAAAATCCTAGACTAACTTTGACTAAGCTATGACAGCTTTCAGCACATTGACAAGAGGAAGAGAGGGTGTGGGCAGCTTTATATTTGTTGGTTTTGTTTATTTCTTGCAAAACTATAGATCTGTACTACATTTCAAGCTTTCACAAAGCCTTAATTTTTCAAGGGCTTTTCTTTCTACATGCTGTCTTTTACTTTTCTGATTCTTTTACTGCTGTTAATACATAGCAATAGAATCAACAACTTAAAGGTAGCCACTTGCTTCCGCAGACAGAAGTACGGCTGAAATAAGGAAGGCTGAACAAAGTGTAAATCAGAGAGCCTAGAATGAGAATAAAAATTCCAAATCACATTGCTGTTAAGCTGTTTCATCTGCTAAGTGAAATGACAAAAGAAGGTGATTCTCCTTACAGAAGCAGAGTTGCTAAATAACCTAGTACTAATGTTATTTTCCAGATATTGATGAGCATATGATAATGAATGGAGGCTGTGACACGCACTGTACCAACTCAGAAGGCAGCTATGAATGTAGCTGCAGTGATGGCTATGCTCTCATGCCAGATGTCAGGACATGTGCATGTAGGTTTTAATATCTTTATGAGATTTCATTAAAAAATAAAAGTTCAAGAATCATCTTTTCGATAATGTGAATATGGTGCTCTTAGCCAATTCCTGCTAGTGTGACAGTATTATTATCTGTTCTTGTTCCAGATATTGATGAATGTGAAAACAATCCAGATATCTGTGATGGTGGACAGTGTACTAATATTCCTGGGGAGTATCGTTGCCTTTGTTATGATGGATTTATGGCTTCTATGGACATGAAAACTTGTATTGGTAAGTAGCTGTATGTACCAAATCTAGTTTAGCTCTAAAACCCTGAAAGCAGGCTTCACTATGTTTATAAATTACAGAAGACAGAGATTTACAGATTGTCCTTGCATATCAGTATAGATGATAGGAAGGATCCATAAAGATGTTAGGACTTAAGGATGAGCCAAATCATAGAATTCGAAAAACAGAAGTGATTTAATCATAACTGTATAATTCCTACAAAGCAGCACTACTCAAAAGAGATTATTGAGTTGCCCCATCATTTTATTCTAATTTCACATTTGTGCATAGGCACACTCAGACAGGAGAAACTAGTTAAAGGAATTGCTGACCAAAGCTGTCCTAACCTGTTTGTGCCTCCTTTCCTCCAGAGTTGAAGCTAAGATTTTCCTTCACTTTTAAGTCAGACCAGGTTTTTGCCTTCAGTTTGGGCTTATGCTTCATATTTACCTGGCCAACTTAAAAGTTATAATAGACCTAATGTTTCAATGATAATGTTTTCCACATTAGCTGTGTTAGTAGCTATAAAAAGAGCACAACAATTTTTATTTTATAAACCACTCCTTTTAACTGTTCTTCTCTTAAAAGATAAAAACTTAAATCTATGGTTGGGTTCTGCAGTGAGGAAGAGTGTTTCTTCTAGGAAGCAATTGGTTTCATAGTCTAATAATTAACATTTCAATCTAATTAGAAAATATTGAGGTGATCGGACTGTAGATTCTTCCTTACTTGTTTTTCTTTTATTTAAAAGAATGCAGA
>VZSV01000303.1:469830-489641 GCA_013398735.1 Nothocercus julius
TTTTTAATTTATTTCCACTTTAATGATAGAAACCTCTTAGGAAATTTAAATGCTTTATGAGACATTAAAAATAGATACCAAAAACATTCTCTCTAAAATTTGTTTCATAACTTGGCGTGTTCAAATAAACATGCATGTATATATTAATGAATCAGCTTTCTAAGACTAGCAGAATTGCAGAGGCTTCTGAAAAAATGATCTGTGCAAGTCTTGTGGTCAGATCTGTTACAGTTACCGAGTTTTGTTGCCTGACATAGTGAATTTCTCAATGCAGCGCATTTAGCCATTTTATAATCATACTAATAAATAAAAAAATGCCTCCAAATATCAATCCATATTGTAAAAAACAAGAAGTTATCATTCTTGTGACAGCAGTGAACCAGCAGTCAGCTTTTCAGTTGGTCCAAAATGATGCTCTGAAAAGTAAATTGGAGAATTTGAAAAAAAATCTAGGTATATTGCTGTGGTTTCAACAGAAATCTGAAAGCATTCTGTAGATTAAATTATGTTGTGGGAAAGCTGGAAAATTTGAGTGCCCAATATATATTTAAAAAAGAAAAGAGAATGTAGCAATTTGTCCTATTGGAGTTGTCTCTTGGTCTGATTTCTGATATGAAGGAATAAAATCCAGTGCTTTGAATTGATACAAAAAATATGATGTGATTAGTGATTCAGTTTCCTCTGAAATGTCCTTAGAATTTCAATACACTAGCTTCTCAACAACACAATCCTTTCCGTAAATTTGTAAGGGTCATCTTAAAATAATTTATGGACCTAGAAGTGATATGGAGATCATTTTGTGGCTATACTCTACAGGTATTTATGTACCTTCCTCTAATTTCAACTTCAAATTTACTCAGGACCATTAGATTTTAGGCCCTTATCTTAAATCTATTTTTCCCTTTACTCGAATAATTATTTCACTCCTCTTGAGAGTTACCCATTCTTGCAATGTTTCTATACAGATGCATTATATCACTTTACAAGCTTTGTTTAGAGCAAGCAAGCCAAGTTCACAACAGATACTTACTTTCTCATTTTAATATCCCTTTTTTACACCTACTCCATTTTTAGTTCATCATTCTGTAACAGAGAACTGCACACAGTATTCCAAATGAAGTTTTATCTGTGCTTCTGTAAAACATTAGTTCTTTCCTGTCCTTTCTAAAAATAACTAATGGATGCACGATAGACTTGCATTAAGCTTTTGCACAGCTGCTCTATTTTGGCATCTTGCAGATCTTGCAGTCAGACAGTACCTCCAGACTTTCTTCCTCTTTAAGTTACTTACCTTCATCTTTAAGTCATACATAGTTTGACTTTGAACACATGACTTCTCACTTTGTTCTGTTATAGTCAACTCTCCTCCTAGCACTGTGGTCGAAAAGGCCATTATATTCTTAATATTATTTGGATTCAGTCAGTGTCTTTCAATTTTACTGCATCTTGATTTTTCACAAGCATACAGACAGTCCTTTACATGCATTTTAGCCCAGTGATACAAAACTACATATTAGTGTTGCACCATTGTGTTTTGGACCTGGGATACTTTGTGCGTAGCATCCAGTGCTGTTAAATCACAAAATATGTATGCAATTGTTTTTTTTTTCTAGTTTAACCATCCTCTATTGAAATTATTTTAATGTAGTCTTGAAAAATCACAGGTAATTCTTATTCCCTCTGTTCCCTTCACTTAAATTCCTTTTCCAAGGAGATACAAGTAACTGAGGACACCTATTCCATCTCCTTCTTTTAAACATACTTCTCTTTGGGAAAAATGTTTTGAAAATCTTAAATGCCTTTACTAATAAGCCTTGCAAACTGAGCTAGCAAGTGACTGGTCGCTTTGTTACACTTCTGCTTAATGCATGTTTTGAAAGGGACTTACTGACCTTTTGATTTAGCTTTCATTGGGAGTCCTGAGAATTCAATTTTCCTTTTAAATACAAATTATGAAAAGTTTATTGTATCAAGTAAAGTGTATTATATCAAGTGAAAGAAGAACGTATATTGAGTAGGATTAATAATACCTCACAAACTTATGACTATAACTTTCTAAACAAAAAGTAATGAATACTCACAGATGTTACGTCTGATGCAGTTATAACACATTATTGTAATCCTGTTATGGTAACCATATGGAACTTACTGTTCTTTATATATTCTTTCAGATATCGATGAATGCTCCTTTCAGAATATATGTGTATTTGGTACCTGCAATAACCTACCAGGAATGTTTCATTGTATCTGTGATGATGGCTATGAACTAGATAGAACGGGGGGAAACTGTACAGGTATGTTTCTTTCATTCAGAAATATGGCAAGACTTAAGTATTTTTAATTGTACCAAACTCATTGAAAAATGAGTTTATAAAATGTGCATTTTGTTCTCTTACAACAGCTTATACTGGATATTCTTTCTCCACTAAAAAAGCAATGTTTATGATTTAATGGTTTGGGAAAAGTAAAGAATGAAATAAAAAAAAATGGTTTCTTAAATACGCAGCTGTAGAAAGGCTATTACTAAATGTCTGATAAGTTGTTAGCAGCTATTCATTTCCATTTCAACTAGAAATAGCTTATATTTGAAATGTTCTTGAGCATTTGGTCCTAAAAAGTAAAGTGATACATCTTTTCTGTCCAGTGAACAGATTTATGAATGTCACCTTCCCATTTTAGATATCGATGAATGTGCTGATCCCATTAATTGCGTTAATGGTCTCTGTGTAAATACCCCTGGGAGATATGAATGTAATTGTCCTCCAGACTTCCAGCTGAATCCTACTGGAGTGGGTTGTGTGGGTAAGTGAAAGCTACCTGAAGTATTATCACAGAAATCGCATGAAGAAATCTGTTGGATACTAGATGTGTTAAACATGGATAATTTGGCCTCTTTTTAAAGCCAAAGAGACTGTATTGATGCAAATGAGGATAGCCCAATTCAAGAATTACATTTTCACATGCTGCATATAGTCTTCAAGAGATGGATTTAGTTAAAACTGCTTAATGACATTTTTAATTTCTTTAAAATACATATTTCTTTTATTTGCTCAACCGTATTACAGTGTTACTGGTTCCATTCTCCTCCCAGTCAGCAATTCTTGTTTTAATAATTGAATTTTTAAATCCAAGACTTGTCTTAGGGCTGATTTATGCTTTTTCTGAGATACATGGTCAATGTTTGAATTTAAACTTGAATTAAAACTGCTTGTGGCAGCTGTTTGGCTGGAAAAAAGCTGCAAAAGATGCAGTTCACTGTAGTTTATGTAATTCCCTCTGTCTTACGCAGGCTTACAGTGAATTTTCGTTACTTTTTTACCATTGCCACTTGAGATAGAAGGACTGTCATGTGATACTGCTAGTATATTCTAACAGTCAGTGTGTCTTGGCAAAGGGAGAGTTGAGAAAAGGGACTCTGAGTCAGCTATAATGCTTTGCATCTGTGACTCCTTTGTCTGTGACTACTTGGAGAAAAGCCTTTTTATTTTATTGTCTTGGAAGGCTTAGGCTCTGTTAAGTTTCTACTCAGATCTTCATCCATTTTCTAAATGTTTACAATATTAGTATAAAGTGATGGCAAATAAATATATTCTAAGTAAAGATTAGTGAAAAAATAACACATCAGAACAGATTTTACTATTCATCTTTTATTTATTTATTTATTTCTCTATTTTCTGTCTTTGTCTATTCTGTGTTGCTTCTTTGGATGCTAGAAGCGGGTCCTATTTGAGACTTTCAGATGTCCCCAGTCTTGACCAGTTTCTTCTAAAAGTTTAAGATAACATTTTAAAGAAAAAATTATGCAAACTAGTCCCTTTGAGCTGGAAATCTGTTTCCATCTCCATAGTATCTTTTGAAAATGCCTGCTTCCATAACTTTCTCTTACAGTTGCAGTCTGATTTAAGCATTAAGCTTTGCCTCAGCTGAAGACTCAGTTGGAACACTGAAATCCTGCTCTTGGGCACAACTTCTGCAGCATGTAACACTCAAATCCTGATTATTTCCTACCAGATGCTGTGTCTCCTCAGTTGTGCAAGCCCTGAAACATGACCACCATCTTATGTTGGCTTGAAAGAAGCTTACGTTGACTTTTGTTTTGCTGAATAATAAGAATTCAAGTTGGAACTCCACTTTGGGACCTACTGTCCCCGAAACATATTGGGCAGGAGCCTCAGTTTTCCTCAAGCGCTCCACACTGGAGGGGAACCTAGCAACTCTCCCAAATGGCAGTTATGTCCCTCTCTGAGGAAAAAAAAGTGCTTAATAAGATTCAAACTATAAAGAGTAGTATTTAACCTTTAAAATAAAAGGTCAAAACTTCTTTGATCATTCTGCATTTCTGTCCGGAGGAAATATTTTAAGAACTCTGTCTACTCTACAAGATTTTTTTTTTTTTTTTTTTAACCAGCACTAGAGAGAGACAGTATGGAAAATAGGCATGCTGAGTCCAATGCCATACCAATGCAGCTGTACTAATTCTTGTTGCAGAGGTAATACAGTTTGGTGTCAACTTTAATGACTTACACAGTCCAAAGAGGTCTGTGGTTCACTTTGCTTACAATCCATCTCAGTCTCAGGACTGCAAGTCCAAATTGCATCTTTACTGTCAATGAAATTTGTGCAACTTGCTGCTCCTACGTGCTGACAGGTGGAGTGCCCATTGCCAGGGCAAGTGGGGGCCTGGAGATGGTGCACCAGAGCACAAATTCAGCCTTGCTTCCAGTAGGAGGGAGATGTCTCTGATCTCGCCACTTGTGCACAGAGTGTGTACCTCGACTCCAATCAAAGCCAAATTTGCATGAAAGCAAACTCATACCACCAACAACTGTTCCTCCCTCACGCTGTATCGTTAATGTAGATGTACTTTTAGAGCTGTCTGCAGAGATGCTGTATAAATGTAGTGCTGGTAGACCACATTTCTCTGCCTGTGAACACAGGGGGAACATGGTAAAACCTTACAAAGTTTTCCCTGTAAGCCTGTAGTCACTTGGAAAATAAAACACCAAGACTAGTAGACCTCACCAAGAGAAAGGATGTTTCTTGCTTCTGAAATGCACAAGTTGTGCTGAAAAAAATGTTCCAGAAACAACTTCTCAGAGGACAGCAGCTTCTGGTTCTCTTCAATAGCACTATCTCTTGCATGCTTGAACAAACAAGGAGGAGAAATTTAAATTCCAATTCCTCTCAAAAGTAACAGAAATATTGTCCCTGGCAAAGAACATGGTGCTTTGTCAAGACAGTTAATGCAAAGAACAAACTGAAACCTAAAACCCGTGATAGACACAATATCAATATTCTGCTAGAGAATTTCATGCTCTGCCCTCTTTCCAGTGACTATCATCTCCTGTTGTTTTTAATAGGCCTGATGTCTTAGGCTGAAGACATTTTCAAAAATGGTCATTGTTTTTCACTTTTCTTACGGAAAATGAAGCCAAATATCTTGCTGGCTTCTCTTAAAAAGGCAAATGTCTTGTGCTATCACAAATGGAGAGAGGGATGCAGTTCCTGTAGGAGCAAGAGGAGTTGGTATTTGCAGAGTAACCACACTGGAGTTGTCTCAGCTGAAGACCTAAGAAAAACGGGGAGCGAAGCTGTTTAGAAAAGTCAGTTTATGTTACCTTCTTGTAACATCAAATCTTGCCACTAGAGAGTTTAAGCTATCCTGCTTGAACTTTTTTTGTTTTCTATCAGAGGCTCAGAGGTACAAAATCATAAGTGTTTATGTTGTTGCTGCTCAGTTGTGAATCAAATGGTTTAACTCTACCGCAGTGGATGTTTGTGTTGAGATTTGTTGTAGAATATCTAGGCAAAGAACATCAATATTGTGCTACTACTCACCCAAACTTGTCTATTAGCCCTTAAATTTGAATATATTTAAATTGTTTGGGAAGTTTGAAGAGATCACCTATTGATTGATTGAAAGAACAAAAATTCCCTGCAAAAATTAATGCCATACTGGCTTAACTAGCCAAGCTGAAAAAGTAGGCCTTGAGAACAACCAATTCTTAGTAATACAGTTTTCTTTAAGCTTTTATATAGATATAGATGATACAGGTATAGATACAGATATGACCCAAACAACATCAGCAAAATTTAAAAGGCCATGTTATAACAAGTCATTTGTAATGCTCTAAGATTTCAAAAGGGTGAAATACCCACATTTATCATACACGGTTCATCTCATTCTGTGCAGAATTCTAAAGCTGTAGTTTCTGGTCCTTGCTGCAGTCTGTGAGTTTAAAATGTGTTATCTCTTGGTAAAATATACATTTGGGAAATAGTTCAAAAATCATTTGTAAGTTTTCTTATGATACTATTAACAGAAATTGTTTTGAACAAAATATGCAGAAAAATATGTCAGCTTTTAGAGAGTTAACGAATCACAGTTTTCTAGAGTGAGTTTCTGCTCTTCTCCAGAGGCATCCTTCAATAGCAAGTTATTTCATAGGCATGCTTTCTAAAATTACAGAGTTAATATTGAAGAAATAAATATTTTTCCTATTTGACTGGAATATTAACAATAACTGACTATTTATCATCTCCATTCTTGCATTTACAACTCACTGCTAGCTGTTTTCCATTTTTAAATAATGAACAAATAATCTATGCAGCAGAAAACTCTTAGCTTTACTTCGCTGAGTAAAGTTCTTCCCTCTCATTATACCAATGCCAGCAATTGTCTGAATGGCTAAGTTACAGTTTGAGCAAACTAAGAAACAATTTTTACTCAAAGCTACTGCACATTTCAATCATATAGATCAGTTATTTCAATATTAATAATGGAGAATTTCTTTGAAATGGGAGAACTCTTCCAGTTACTTGATAGGTGGGACTTCATTCTATAATTCCAAAGAAAAATAGTTTTAAATTTCCAACGACAGTTGTAGCCTAGTCAAAACAAAATATGGAGATGAATTACTAACAGATAATTACAGCAAGATGTCTGATCTTTTCTAGATTAAAAAATGGGAAGGGTGAAGTGCTACATTAGAGTATTGTGTGATTTTTCAAACCGCTTTAAACTTCTCTAGCTGTTTCAGAGACTGAGGCTATTGCTTCACCCTGCCGTCTCTCGGAATCAGTAACCATCAGTCTCTGTGAGCATTTTCAGCTTGCCAGTGACTTTAAAAAAATGATTGGTTACCTGCTTTTAAATGTGAAAGTTAAAAATGAATGCCTGATGTTGTTTTGTGCAGACCATTGAGTACAGCTGTGTAATCCTACATTTTCTGTGTGTAGATAATCGTGTTGGCAACTGCTACCTGAAGTACGGTCCACGAGGTGATGGGAGTCTGTCTTGCAATACAGAAATTGGAGTGGGAGTCAGTCGTTCCTCATGCTGCTGTTCTTTGGGAAAGGCATGGGGAAATCCCTGTGAGACTTGTCCCCCTCTAAACAGCAGTAAGGAAATCTTCCTTTTTTTTTTTTTCCCTTCCTCCTATGAAAGTGAAACGAAGAAGTGTATGAAATCTTTTACTGTATTACTAAAAGTTTATCATCAAAAGAACTAACGAGTTACTTCTTAAGGTTGTGTTCTGGGACAGTTGTAACAGGAGGATGCAGAGGCTTTGTAGTTTAGTATTTTAATGTCTGACCTGGAGCCTGTTATCACACTGTTGAAATCAGTGGGAACTTCAGAAGGTGCTTCCCACTTGACCAGGCCCCCATACTGTGGGTAACTGTGGGCACATCATTTTACTTTACTTGGCTTTACTTTTGTTTAGTTGCTAATGTGCCTTAGGAGTAGAGTACACATATCGGTTAGAAATTTGTATTTGTTGGTAGGGAAATATATTAATAGTGCTTAGAACTGGAGTTGTACCTTTAATCTGATAAACTGTAGTAGTTCACAAAGGAGAGATAAGTCTTTGGGATAACTATTTCTAAATACTCTGAATACTGAAGTACTTTCAGAAATGTTATCCGGGGATACTTAGCACCTCTGTAGGCATTTAAAGTTCTTTAAATTAATAAGGCAAAAGAAATATTAAGTATGTTTTGTCTAATAACATTGTAGTATGCATTCAATTTTAGCGCTTATATTGCAGAAAGAAAGACTCATCAAAACCCAAAGTGGATGATATATAAATGCCATTATTTAGGTACATTATGTGGAAAGCTGTGTTTTCCCAGTTATGATACTCTTTTAATCAGGGCTTTCAATCCTACCTTTATTTTCTGCAGAGACTAGTGCATTTGCTTTATGCACTGTCAATAGGCTAATAAGAGTTTCAAGCTAATGAGTGTTTGGAAAAAGAAACATTAAAACCACAAGTGGGATTTTAATTTCTGAAACTGTGTTTCTATTATTAGCATTTTATTCTTCACATAACAAATATTCTGTCTTTTATTACATTTTACTTCAGCGGAATATAATACTCTTTGTCCGGGAGGGGAAGGATTTAGACCAAATCCAATCACTATTATTTTAGAAGGTAAGTTCATCCTAAATGACTGTTATTATTGGCAATAAAAAAAGTGCCATCTTTGAAAGAATCTACACAGAAACTAAATTATGAAGTTGTTACATTTACAGCAAAGCAAAACCTTTGTATTAATGTGAATTCAATGTTGTGATGAAAAGGAGTATAGTAAAAGAACCTTGGAAAAGTCCAACATTGTGTCAGCTGGAGAATAAGCTGCTGCATACCTTTTGTGTGCCTCCTTCCTTGGACGGGCCTTTGAAAATGTCCCCTGAAGAATAAGTCATTTATGAAAATTATAGGTTATCAGTGGAAGGGTTAAGCTTCAGAAAATATTCATTGGACGACGAAATTCTGGTTCCAAGGAGCATGTCAGAATGAGAAATTAGATGCCAGATTTCTGTGAACAGTAATGGTAGTTGAAATCCATCATGCCAAAATGTGCTCCAATAAAGCTTAATGCTGCAGAATGAACATCTCATCCATGCTTTCATGAACTGCTATTTAGAGGCAAAACAATCCATGTGCCAGAAGATGCTAGTTGGTAACATTTCAGGGGAGTACTTAAAGGCTCTTGTTTTTTTTCATTCTGTAATGAAAATAAGGCTTTTCTCTGTTTTTCAGACATTGATGAGTGTCAGGAGTTGCCAGGTCTCTGCCAAGGTGGAAATTGCATCAATACTTTTGGCAGCTTCCAGTGTGAATGTCCAAAAGGATACTACCTCAGTGAAGAGACAAGAATCTGTGAAGGTTGTGTCCCTTAGATTTTTCTTCTCTAATACAGTGCAGTGTGTTTGGAACTGAAAAAGATATGTTCTTTTCTGGGCTTTTATCCGTAAAGTGGATATGTTATCTTATATAGAAGCACTGGTCTTTAGTAATAGCAATATGATTTAGCTAACCTTGAAATATTAAATTTGGACCTACTAATATTTATTTTTATATACTAGGTCTCAGGTAGGTATGTTCAGTTAGGGTAGGGTAGTATTCATGATTTCTGGGTCCTCTTTCCAACACCTAGGTTTGACTGCTAGCTTCATGAGGCCTCTGCTCTTGTAAATGAGGGAAGCTGTCCTCTCCATGGCAGTTCAGAGTAGCAGTAGTGTGGTGGGAACTCTATTGAGTGTGTCATTTGTGTCTTCCAATTCTCTTTGAGAATTGTCATGAAAGTTAGACCCCAAAAACAGAATTAGCAAATAAACTGCTTTATTTATAAATGGGCCTGCCATTCTTAATTCATTTGGCAGAAAGAAACACATCTTCTTTCAAAACAGAATGAGTGAGTTCTGTGGCTTTGCTAAGCTTCGGTGACAAAAACAGACAAAAATAGGTTTGCAGTTACATTATTTATAAATGTGGGGAAGAAAGGATCACATGCAAAATAACTGCAGAAAGAAGGAACAGGACTAGAGCAGCAAGATTACATAGATTCGCAGGTTTCATATTTCTATGTAGTATTTTTAAAACATAAACATATTTTGCTTCCCAAAGGGGAAATGGAAGGGAATTTTACAGGGAATTTTAAAAGAAAGAGTAGCCATTTTTGCAGTGCAGCAGAGAGGACATTAGCAGAACTGCAAAGGGGCGGTACATTCCCGTGGAAATGTAGCACCCTACTGAGGTGTTAGGACTTTCGTCTTCTCTGAAGCTAATAGGACTCCAGTTTCACTAATACCTTCAGCAATTTTAATTAGGGTGTTTTCTTGCACAGGGTGGGCTTAGTTTGGGCTATTACTGCTTAGCAGCAGTTATTAGAATAGCTGCTTACTATTTAACTGAATTCCAAACTATCATTTAAAAGAAACTTGTCTTGAGGTATTTTAATGTAGGTATACTTCCTAGAAATATTTACTAGGGCTTGCTCCTCCTATCGTTTTGTTAACCGTAGTGCTTTGGCTTGGTCTGTAGATATTGATGAGTGTGTTGTGCATCCTGGAGTCTGCGGTCCTGGGACCTGCTACAATACCTTGGGGAACTACACCTGCATTTGTCCACCTGAATACATGCAGGTGAACGGAGGACATAACTGCATGGGTATGTGAAATGTTGTATTTGCTAGATATGGCTGTTGTGAAACTAAGCTTAAGATAGACTGCTTTGGGGCCAAACTCTGCCGAGAAGTTCTTTATGGGCAAAGCTGATTACAGAGTCTTCAAAATGCGCTGTCTGAACACTGAGCTTCACAGCATTGGACTTGAAGATGTTCATGTTCTTGATGAGCTGAAGTTCTTGTGTTGCATTTGCCTGCCTTTAACTCCCAGACAGTTGTACCTCACAGTCAGTACCTCCCAATGGCTGCCATGCTGCATTTAGTGCTGTTACTCTGTAGCAGAACTCAGAAATGAGTTTTTCGGTTTCATCAACCAAGTTCAAAAGCCATGCCTTACTAAGCAAATGGACCTGGTGAGCATGCACATTTTGTCTTTGATTTTGGTGGAGGGCTTTTTCTTCCCTTTGTGACTTGGAATGAAAATGAAAATATGTAAATTTCAGACAAATACGTTAGGTCAAAGAGAGGAGATGACTTCAATCTTCGTGTTATTTTTAAATGCATCTGTGCACATGCTCAGGTTGCATTCCAAAGCCAGACTTAATGGATCAGTGTCTCGGTCATTAGGGGAGTTAGTATTTACTTAAGTGAGTGTGCTGGTTATTTTGTTTCCTTACAAAAGTACTTTGTCATTCTTACCTCACATCTAGACATGAGAAAGAGCTTTTGCTACAGAAGCTATAATGGGACCTCCTGTGAAAATGAGTTGCCCTTCAATGTGACCAAGAGGATGTGTTGCTGCACATACAATGTTGGCAAAGCCTGGAACAAGCCTTGTGAACCATGTCCAACTCCAGGAACAGGTGAAACCTACTATAATCATCCCATTTTGTTACTTTCTTTAACGTGTTAGCTGAAGCTAAAATGTCATTCCCAGCACAGTAACACTGCTCTTGCCCCAAAGCAAGAGTCAGTACTCCACTGGCTGTCACTTGCAGGATTAATCTGGCTTGCTGTGCTACATTCTGCTATTGCAGTATTAGTAATAAGTGTTTCTTCCACTATTAAGTGAAAGAAATAGTCCATGGTAAGTGGAAAGATACAGCTGGATTAGCCCTGTGATTTACAAAGTTGATCTAGAAATGAGTATGCTGTGTCATTTTGTTGTTTTTAACAAATATTAAGGTTTGCAGAGATCTCGTATGGACATAAGTTACTTTCAGATGTATAGATTTGTGTTAAAAATAAATAAACTTACTTCGTGTAAGTAGGAGCCACCAAGGTGGTAATAGCAGGCCATAAGCAAGTCTTCTAAGTACATGACTACAAAACTCCCATCGCTAAAATAGCCGCTGGAGACTTTTGGAAAAGCAGTCGCCAGTCAGTAGAGTAGAGTTGGTGACTCAGACCGAAAGGAGGTACTTTATGGCTGTCTTACAAGACAATTAATTTAGGACAGTCTAACTTGGTAAGTATATCAGAGCAAACTGATCTCACAGCTAAATACTGTGTTTCATGACCGAGTACGTTGCCACTCTAGATCTTCAGTTATTCCCTCACATCTGACTGAGATCTCCTCAGCTGGTTTTGCGATTCCTTCGCTGAAGATGGTGAACTAGTAAAAAGCTTGGTAAGCAGGGAAGTGCAGAGGAAAGTAAAACTTTGCTTTTGTAAGGAAAGAAAAAATAATATGATAGCCATTCCTGAGTCAGTTAGCCTTTGTGTAGTGTCTTGCCTGGAATGTGACACCCTGGAAAGAGTTGAGAAACGCAATTCAGGAGAATCATTGTCAGGAAAAATTTGTCACCAAATTTGAAATTCAACCTTATTTCTCTCCCATTTGTAAAATAGCAGAAGAAATAACTGTTTACTGCAAATATATTTCATTGTGTAAGTGATTTGCCCCAAGCTGAGCTCTGGTGCTGCATAGTTTGTGGCATTAGTGTAACTAACACCTTCCTTTCCTTCCATCTGTTTCTTCCTGGTAGTGTAAGGGAAATGGCAGATAATTCAGGAAATCTGCCCCATACAAGTAATTAGGAAAAGGAAAGTGGGACTGAAAAGAAAAATACCCTTCTCCATTCCTTTCCTTAAGTAGGAGGAGGGAGAATGAAGGAATGTTGCTGGCAGTCAGGAATGGAAGATGGAAATCAGCTTGAGGGAGGAATTACAGAGAGCTCATAAAATCTTTTCTCACAGTCATTTAACTTTGTGCCATAAAATTGTCATCCTGATGACAATTCATGAGAAAAGTAGAGCAATGTAATAGCAGGGATTCACACAATTAACGTTAGTGGGTGGAATTCTCCTTTTAAGTTGGTAATGCTTAAGTTCTCAGAAACTTGTGCAGCTTTTAAAAATCTGTGAAAAAAAATTCCCCCTGGGCAATCTGCAAGAAGTTAGAGGGTTAAAATATTTCCGGCAGGCAGTGTTTTGTCGTGTTTGCCGTCTTCTATTTTAAAGGCCTTTACTGTATTTGGAAATGTTGCTGAAGCTCTTTCCCTATGAAAAGAGATTGTGAGAGAGATCAAACACAAATTCAGAGTGTAAATGGTTAAACAGCTACACTTACATGGTATGATCAGTCTACTCTGAAATCTGTTTGGGGGCTGCACATCACAGACCGGGGTTATGATGCACTGACCTTAATCAGCTTGCCAAAGTGAGCCCAGTAGCTCATTAAAAGCATTATTCTGCTCTGATGAGAAGTATATTGTTGCTGTATATGAACTTCACATGCAAGGGCATCTGCATTTTTTCCGTTGTGAACAGTGCACTATTTTCTTTTTATAAATTTGTTGAACAATTAGTCACTGTTAGACGACTTTGGTAAAGTTTATACCCTTTGATTTTACACATTATGAAGATCAAATTCATTATCAGACATGCCTAAACAATAATTCTTGATTTATTTTTTTTGCAGCCTAAGGAGTGGAAAAAGCCACTTTTCCACTAAAAAGAGACCAAATATTTGTAGAACTCCTTCATGGTTTGATCATTTGGGAGTGCTTGAACTCTCAGAGAGTTTTTTTCCTGTTATGAGACCTGTTATGTGATTCCATTATATGATCCTGTGATCTTCTTGTACTGTAAAAATGATATGGTGATAAGTGCACGGTATTTGGAAATAGTTGTTTTTGGTCGTGGTTGCAAAGTCAAAACACTTTCAGGAAGCAGATTTCTGCAGTGTTAGCATATTATTAATTTGGTGCTGTATATATGTGCCAAATATGATATAGTGCCAATATTATGATATAGTTCTTATCTGGTTATTTTTCTATATTGCACAATGGAAAGAAAGAACTCCATTAAATTGATAGAATTCATCAGCTGTGTAAGTAACATGACAGAGAGATAGAAGCAGCTCAAAAGACGGCCTGGATCCTTCACCCATTATTATCTGTCCAGCCAGCTTGACCTTAGCCGTACTAAGAACACGAGGCCCTCTTTTTACCTGATACCTGTTTCTCACTCACATTTACTGACAACAGAAAATGTCATAAATCTGCCCATGGAAAATAACAATTAAAAAGAAAACTTAAAATCTTACATGCAGAAACTTGCTGGATGATAAAACACAGTAGCAGGAACCTCCAACACTCAGTATGCTACTAACATCAGCAGGCAGAGACTGACTTATGCTAAAGTCATTAGGCAGTGAAACAAAGGAAAAAAGAATATGCTGAGGTTCACATATCTTGAGTCTTGTTCTGCCTCAATAGAAAATTGCAATGAATTTTTGAATGTGAGAAAAAGAGATATTTGTAGAAAAATGTGATATTTTCCCAGATCTCATTCTGAGCAAAGATCAATCTACATTTCCTAAAATTTTAAAAAATAGGAGTCTTTGATCTCAGACGAGAATTATCCAAGTTATAATCCCAATGATTATGCTTCACAAAATTGCAAGGTACAGAAGAGCGGTCCTTAAAATGCAGTGTGCATGAACACCAACAGTGCAGTGAAATAAACTATCTGCACTCTATGTTAAGACCCCTACACAGGAAGACAGAAAGGACTCCTTTCACATTTTCTGGTGCTAGAAGTGATGCTGAGTAAGTTAGGCTTGATTTCAAGTTTAGAAAAACTCAAGTTTTAGGTAAAAGCAGATTCCCCTCTCTTTATCCTACCGCCTGGCAGCTAGCAGAATAGAAACTTCCCATGGGCCCTTCATCAGCACAGATAGTAGACCCAGGACTCATGGAAGTCTCCAGACCCTGTACTTCCAGAAGTCTTTTGGACTGTAACTCGATGGGACATTTCTGTAGGTTTTATGCATATCCTTTAGAAGGAGTTTTATCTTCACGCAGTGCCCTGGAGGTATAAATATTCACTACATCCCTTGGAATTTTTCATCGACAACAGTATGCATGGAAACTTATTATTGGAAGATACTTAACTGTTTTTTTTTTCTGGAGATCTGGGTTGCCAATATGACTTTAAAAAACACTTAACAGCAGCTGAGTGTTCAGTGTTAACAAATACATAGTTAAACCACTCATTGATCTGTGTGGTGCCTGCACACTGGGGTTGTTTTACCTCCTAAGAAAAGTGGGGTTTCAGTACACAATGCTGTTGAAAGCCATGCTTTTGCAAAGTCAACATAATGAAAAAAAGCTATAATCCTGTTATTTTCCAGATTTCTGCCTGGATCAAAATTTCTCAGTGCATTGTAAACGTGTTACCTTTTTTTTTTTTTTTTTCTTGCATACAGCACTCTACTCGTAAAATCTCATGCTGAAACAGATACTCTATGAGAAATATTTTATTAATTTAGTTTAGCTGTTAATAGTTAATATATAAGTAGCTATTAATTTCTCACAACCTGCAATAATTAAAGGATTCCATAATAGCTAGCAAAAAAAAAAAAAAATACCTGTGCCAAAATAGCGGATTTTGTTTTTCTCCATATGCTGCAAAGCCATTCAACAGAAGTTGTACACCTTTCCTGCAAAAGATGATGGGGATCTTATGATAGGGATACTAAAAGTGAATGCTCTTCTAAAGGCATCTCTTTAGAAGACGAGCTTCCTTTCTGCTCCCCATGTCAGAGGAACGAAGCCGCAGTACTCTGTGCAGAAAGAACAGAGACAGTATTGCCAAAGGGGGCTAGGGATGGTTAGGTTAAATTTATTTCTCTATTTGGAAACTACCATTGCAGATTCTTCGCAGAGATGTAGTATTGAACATTAAAAGGTAAGTGGTAGGGTCCCATTTAAAGCAAAAACTGCAGTTCTGTTTTTTCAAACGAAACATTTGCTCTTGTGCCAAAGTCTGCAGAGAAAAGTCTTTGAGAAAAGAGAAGTACAGATTAGTGTTCTAGTTTATCTTCATTTATTGGCAACCTGAATTTTCAATATAGTTTGTACAAGAGGCAATGGCTTCTCTCTTCTGAGTAGATTTTGCTTGTAGCAGCTTTTGAAATGCTGAGGAATCTTGCATGTACTTTTTGGGAGATCGTTAAGATGCCTTTTTCCATGTTTTGCTCTAGTGGAATTCAAGAACATATGTGGGAATATTCCTGGGTTTACTTTTGACATTCATACTGGAAAAGCTGTTGGTAAGTTTAACTAAGTATTTTCACAAAAAAAAAGGTATTTTTCTGTTAGTGCAGAATAACAATACTAAAGTGAATATTTTATACAATAAAATTCTAACTTTCTTGGGGAGAAACGATGATTACTCTGATTTTTCTTTTTTGATTTCTATATCTTGTTATGAACTGTTGCACTGTTGTGGTTCAGGGGACTGAGTTTCAACAGAGAACGTAAATGGTTCTGGCTTCAGAAATTTTGCAGACGTTATCTACTCATTTGACACAGTTCTGTATCTTGTCTAACATATAGAATTACTCTGTTTTGATCACTTCATGTGCTTCATATAACTTATTTTCTGTCACAAAGGACATATGTTTAGTTTTATGTCCTATAAATAAGTTAAATGGATCTTCTCCAACTCAGTTCTATATAGAATGAGATAGCAAATCCGTGCAGCACAAAAAGCCATGAAGTGTTACATTTTGACTAGCTTATTGCACTTTCAGATATCGACGAATGTAAGGAAATCCCAGGAATCTGTGCAAATGGTGTTTGCATCAATCAGATTGGCAGCTTCCACTGTGAATGCCCCACTGGATTCAGCTACAATGACCTGCTCTTGGTCTGTGAAGGTGATTCAAAAAGACATTATTTTCAATCAAGTCCCCATAAGCATATTCATTTTAAAGGAAACAAATATTTAATTCATATGTTTTTCAAACTCTTAAGATACAAGCTGTAGGCTTTCTTGCAAATGCTCAAGTCTATAAATGAGTATGGGATACATTTATCTTTAATATGTATACACATGCTCTTTTTTTTTGTAGTTTCATGTTGTTATTACTTTTGCTTAGAGATACGTTTGCTTTTTTTTTTTTTCTTCCATTTCATGTTTCAGATTTACTTTGAGGAGGAAATGTGATTCTTAGGAACAAATTTTCTTTATTTTTGTCTCTTGTGTCCCCTTTTGTGCTTTTGTATGTAAAACTTAAAGATGTGCTTTGTTACTGTTTTGATACTATAGGGGAGCTGGAATTAGACAGATACAGCTTTCTATTTATGACCTAATCTTGAGTTTGCTTTAAGCTGATGCAATTTTGACTTCTCTGGACCTAGTGGGTATTCAATGATCTTGGTTTTCAAAAGTCACTGGTATGCAAGGGTCCTGTGCTGGCACTTGCAGCCTAGAATGATAACAAATTGCATCACTTGCTGTTTCAGTTCAAAATATTGTTTAAAATATGTAAAGGAGTAAGGGAACAGAATTTATTTAAAAAATAATAATTTCTTTAGTCAAGCCTTTAATGACCGCTTCAAGCATAAGATTTTATTTCATAAGATTCATAAGATTTTATCTCCTTTACCCAGACATGTTTTATTGATCATTGTATTGATTTGGCCTTAAGTTTGCATTTGTGACAGAAGAAATTTAAGGTCAGAATCTTTTCATTTTTTTGAGGACAGCCTGCAAAGATCAGTTCTGCGTGAGACTGAAAATACAGTCAAATTCTAGTGAGAAATAGCGATCTTGTAGTTTCTGATTCCTGCGCCTCTCTTGATATTTCAGATATTGATGAGTGCAGTAATGGAGATAACCTCTGTCAGAAAAATGCAGACTGTATCAACAGTCCTGGCAGTTACCGCTGTGAGTGTGCTGCTGGCTTCAAACTTTCACCCAACGGTGCCTGTGTTGGTAAGAAATCGATTGATTTTTCTAGTCTGTTTGAATTGGTGTGTTCATAAGACACCTACTTTGTTCTCTGAAATTGCAAAAGAATCATTTATATTCTGTTCCTTTGTATATTTTGGCGTGTGTTTTATGTACCTTTTTTTGTTTGTTTTTTTTTTTATTATTTTATTTATTTCTGTGTGTGTTTCACTGTTCTTGGGAAGAAAAGAGAAAGTAAAATTTTTAAAGGATGGTTTTGAGGTATCAACCAAATGCTAACAGTAGTTTTGACCTCGAGGTGTGTAGGCAAGAAGTTCCTATAAAATGAAGTTTTGTTATGATTCAGGTTTAGCTATGGATAATTTTGAGTCTGGCTTTAATAATAACAACAGAATGTAAAAACATGTTTGTATAAAATGAATAATAAAAGTCAATAATCTGTACCATCTGATTTATATTTTCCTTATAGATTGCAATGAATGTCTGGAAATTCCCAATGTTTGCAGTCATGGTTTATGTGTGGATATGCAAGGAAGTTACCAGCGCATGTGTCACAATGGCTTCAAGGCATCCCAAGACCAGACCATGTACATGGGTATGGAAAGAAAATGCTTTTGTGCTAAAAAAGAGGAATGAATTTGAATTTACAAATTNGTCAATAATGTATACCATCTGTTCTGTATTTTTCTTATAGATCGCAATGAATGTCTGGAAATTCCTAATGTTTGCAGTCATGGTTTATGTGTGGACATGCAAGGAAGTTACCAGTGCGTGTGTCACAATGGTTTTAAGGCATCCCAAGACCAAACTATGTGCATGGGTATGGAAAGAAAATGATTTTATGCTGAAAAGGAGAAATGAATCTGAATTTATTTAATTGTTTTAGGAGATTACATTCGAAGGATGATCTGTAAATTCTTCAACCTCAGTCAAGAAAGTGTGTGAAGTTGTCCTTGGAATATGTCAATTTGGGGGAAAAGACAGTGCTCTAGAGGATAGCTCTGTCCTACTGAACAGTAACATAAAAAGAGTGATAATGACTCATTTGAAAGGAAGATTTTAGATCAGTGTCTCTAAGGACCTCAAGGGAGGCAGTGAGGAGGATGGGGCGGCCTCTTCTCAGTGGTGGCCACGGATAGAACTAGAGGAAACGGCCACAAACTGAAACTCCGAAAGTTCCACAGGAACTTTAGGAAAAATTTGTTGACAATGAGGGTGACAGAGCCCTGGAAGAGGCTGCCCAGAGAGGCTGTGGAGTCTCCTTGTCTGGAGATCTTCCAAACCCGCTTGGCCGCAGTCCTGAGCCACCTGCTGTAGGTGACCCTGCGTGTGCAGGGGGGTTGGACTGGATGATCTCTAGGGGTCCCTTCCAACCTTAAGCATTCTATGATTCTATGATTGTATGATATTTTGGAAGGATAGAGTTTGGAGAAAAAAGAATCTCCGTTATTTAGAAAGGACTTTGAATTATTTAGAGTTTTTTTGAGTTCATTTTCATGGATTCTCATTTTAAAGAAGAATACCAAACACAAGTTAAATCTATATTCATTTTGTAGTCAAATGATGATATGATAAAGATACTGAGAAATAAGCACAGAGACATTTTTTAATGTTTCACGTTTAAATTCTGATTTTTTTTTTAAAGGGATGCATACATGAATTCGGTTCTTATATCTTTGAATGGTGTTTAATTAAAAGATAGGTTTTTTTATTTTTTCTTTTTGAAATAAGCATACAAATGCCAGCTCTGAATTACAGAGAGGTTCAATGTTCTCTAAAAATATAGGTGTGCTTTGATTTTCTTTTTAAACAGACATTGTTACTTATATATCTTTATTCTTCTCGTATTTGAACTGAACCATATTCATCCTCCTCCCTGAGGAGGACACTTGGGAAAGTGCAAAGAGTACCAAATAACAGTACAAAAGAGTACAAGTGCAAACAGTACAAAATTTCCAGACTATGGTTACTTAAAATACTATCTGCAATAATTCTAAAATGAGTTTTTCTGTTCTGAAATAAAAATCTTGATAATGATAGGCTATGAAAAACAATTCATACAAATAATATTCAAGATAATATTCAAGATATAAAAAGATGTTTCAGGAAGTTTCAGGAAGTCCACAACAATTAGAAAAAAGGGTATCTAAGTGCCTTTCAATTCCTCATGAAACTCCTAAAACACACAATAG
>VZSV01000303.1:491159-502147 GCA_013398735.1 Nothocercus julius
TCATTCAAAGGCCACATAGCTCATCCCAGTGTAATCCTCTCTCAAGGTATTTGTAGTTGTGTAGGTGTAGCACAGCAGAAATGCACTCTGGAATAAACTAGTAACACAGGAACTGCTGTGCTGGCTCAGGCAGGAGGTACATCTTGTTCAGTAGCTGTTCCTTAATGCTTCTGAGAAAGAAGCATTTATTACCTCTGTAATAAAAATGATGTTAACCTTCAAATTCAAATATTGCAAAACAGTGAAGTGTAAGTTGTCCTTACACAATGATACTCATCCAACCTTTTTGATGTTCAATTGTCCTGACACCTTCTCGTATGTATTTTTCCTTATGTAGTCTTGCTTTCAGTTTGCATTATTAAAGTAACTTTGCAAATCTTGCCAGTGAGGGTGACAGAGCCCTGGCACAGGCTGCCCAGAGAGGCTGTGGAGTCTCCTTCTCTGGAGATCTTCCAAACCTGCTTGGACCCAGTCCTGTGCCACCTGCTCTAGGGGGCCCTGCGTGTGCAGGGGGGTTGGACTAGATGATCTCTAGAGGTCCCTTCCAACCTTAAGCATTCTATGATTCTATGATTTTCAAACCTTGTTTTCAGAGCAGTTGTGAGTGGGAAAATCATTCTGTGGAAAGCAAATGGCATAATCCAAAATTTGAAAAACGACAAGGCAAGTTTTAGGGGAAACTCGAGCACGTATAGAATCCAGATAAAATCCAGGACAACCCATGTAGCATTTTCTTTTCTGTGTCTGGAGTTAGTATCATGCAGTCACTTGGCAGCAATTGAATGTCACCAGGTGCAGGAGCTGAGGTAATGCTGCAAGTTTAAAAATTATAATACCCTATAAAAATGTTGTTTAAATAGAACATATACCTTAATGCACTGGAGTGAGTTCCTTTCCATGAGCTGTCAACTCTTCCCTTGTTGCTTCAAGATTTACCTTTTCCATGGAAATACCTATTGCAAATTGAGCATGTTTATACCATATTGTATATACTGAGCCTGCTTACACATTCTAATGGTTAAACTCTTGGAGGGACTTAGCTTTCTCTTGTGGGATTTTGTTTTTTATTTTCTTTACAGATATTGATGAGTGCAGTTCCTTCTTTGGCCAGGTGTGCAGAAATGGACGATGTTTCAATGAAATTGGTTCCTTCAAATGCTTATGTAATGAAGGATATGAGCTCACACTAGATGGCAAGAATTGCATTGGTATGTATGATACCACATGGAGATGCTAAAGTACTGCCAAGATGAAATATGTAACTGCTACCCCCTATCTAGAAGAATCACAGCCTGCATTTCTAAGCTTAAAAAATAGCTGACAGTGACTTTAAGGAAAACACAGTAGAAGTATCTGGGTTTTAGAATGTTATTATCAATCTTTATGGAATTAAATGCCTTAGAAAAAGAAAATTAGGAAAGAACCCTGTCACCTTTTTCATGAATAGCACTTTTTTATTCTGCAAGAATATTACCATGAGAATTCTAAACCTTTCCCGATTCCATCTGCTCTTCCAAGACACTAACGAGTGTGTGGCATTACCTGGTTCTTGCTCTCCTGGCACCTGTCAGAATCTGGAAGGGTCATTCAGATGCATCTGTCCACCAGGATATGAAGTGAAAAGTGAAAGTTGTATTGGTAAGTTGAGTTTTAACCGTTTCTTTTGGACAATTTATCAACTAGAGAAAAATATCTGGTGATAACTTGATAGAAAGTATATGTATATATGTTGGTAATGGTGAATTTTGCTCTACTTAAAAAATCATGAGGATGGAGAATCAGTGCTTAGAATTCTTCAGGAAGAGGTTTTAAAAATGAAAGGGAAGATATTTTCACACTGTTAGAGGAAAGTGTGCAAGGTCTGTGATCTTTATAAATGGAAACTGAAAATACTTAGTCTTACTGTTCAGAAAAAAAAATCATGCCCTATTAGCTATCTTTTTTTTTTTTTTTCAAATATCATTGATAAAACAAACCAATCTATGTGCTGCATTTATGTGATGTTTACAAAAAAAAGGAAGTTTGGGACACTTCATTTCTGATTTCAGAAGATCATGACTTTTAAAAATACTCAGAAAAACAGAGCTAATGAGTTGCTTAACTAAGATGTTCTAACAATTGTCTTCTGATTTGGAGTTTTGTGTAATGTTTCTCAAGTGCACAGATTTGCGGGAGAGAGTGGTAGAGCCAACCTTTTATCATTTTGCGTATTTTTCTTTGTTCATGGAAGAGTCTTTTAAAGTCACATATTGCGTATTTTTCAGGAGCTAAATGTCACAGATCTTTCTGTTGCTTGCATTAAGGACACAGGAATGAACTAAGCTTTGATGTGGCAAGGAATGGGAAAAGTCCAAGTTAGAAGTCTCTTTTCAGAGAGCAAAACAGATGTACTCTGAACTTAGATACTTTATGTTTAAAGCAACCATGTGGGGCAGTGGACAAGAAAGATGCACGCAACTACTTCAGGCAGCCGACCTAGGAGCCTTAGATTCCTGCATGTTTAGCGAGCAGAGAAGAGCCTGCATCTCCAAAGACCGTATAAAGAAAGCTGCTTCTCAGTTTAAATGACTTCAGTCAGCTAGTGTGGATTATCCTCCTGTTTCTACCAAATTAATGCTCAAAAAAAATCCCAGTGATAATGGAACAGTCTGTCCCTGTATGGACTGCAGTAAACTATAGTATGAATTTAAACATTTGGCCTGTAGCCACCAAATCTGTATCAATCCAGGACACAAGGAATGGATCCCAGGAATTGTTTTGATTTTTTTTTCTTGAACAGTATTTTCTAAGCCTGAACAGCTCCCATTCCTTTGTATCATACCACAATACTCAGTTTGCTTGCCAGCTTCATGGTTTCTTCTGGCAGCTGCCATCCCCATACTGGCAATTGTGTCTGAGATTAATCCAAATCACCTACAGTTGTAAAATCATGGCAATGGAAGCTTTTGGTTCCTCAGGAATGTCAGTGTTTACAGCCACCTTTAATATCCTGACTGTAACTCTTGAAGCTTCTGACAGCATTACAGTGACTGCCAAATAGATTTTTGCAAGAACTGAGGAAGCAGGACTGAATTGCATTCTTCCTTCTTGATTCTGCCATACGTGCAGAAAATCTGTAGATGAAATTCACAGAAAATGCCTAGATGATATTAACCAAAATACTAGTACAATCACACATGATTATCACAGCCCTTCCGACCTATTTTGTCCCTTACATTCTACAGTTCTAATGTGCAAACACCTTTTGTAAGACTCTTCTTTTAAGTCTGTAGTGGGATGGCTGGCAATAGGTAGATTACTTTCTGTGCTCAGGTTAGTTAATGCAAGGGAAAAAGAAAAAAGATGGGAAACAAGGAAGAGTGGATAGGTATCAGTTATCCATTTAATGTATTACCTTTCATTTTTTGGATTATGAAGGGGGAGAGGCCTTCTCGTTCCCATTCTGTTAACCTGAACTTGTTAGTAGGTTCTGTCACCTAACTTGGTTAAATAGCCTGTCTGTCACAGCCGTGAAAGTGATTACTGCTGCTAGTTCTAAGCATTCATTCACAGTAATAATCAGTACTTCAAAAGAGCAGTTTTTCCATCCCATTAATGCAGCCAAACTGCTGCTAAGCTTTGCTTATTAGCAACTGCCATAGAAACTAGGCAGATAATTGTCTTGCTTTTAGTGGAATAATCTGATTTAAAATTCTTCTCATTCACCACTTAGTAAGAGCTCCTCCATGGAAAGCTGCTGTGCTTCATGTGCTCTGTACTGACCAGTAACTTCTAAAAAGGCGACTGCAGAGAGCATTTTTCAAAAGTAATGTCAGAATTCTACACCAGCCTGACTTCTCTTTCTACTTAGCTCTTCCTAGTGAGAAGATTTTTTTCATTGTTTCCTTACCTGCCAAATATAGGTCTACAAAGTGTGATGCTGAGTCCTAGAAACCTGAGGGAACATTAAACAGATTGACTTTAACATGACACCTTTAATTACTAAGAGCCTCCAATCTACTTTTTTTTTAAATCTTCTTTAGTCGTTGGATGTTTTATGTTTGTAGTGAAATAATTTTCTTCTCATAAAGGTCTTCTGCTTTTTAATTTGAACACATTTGTTTAACATTTGTATTACAAAAATAACAAAAAACTGATAGGTGTATTTAGAAAAAAAAAAAGTAGAGCCAGTAAAACACTCTAATTGCTGTTTCAAAAAGGTGTCTTCAAGTATATCATCTCTTTGCTGCTTTTTATGAGGGAACACCTCCGGTTGAAATAAATGATGTTTCTTAGCCAAGGAATTCACAGCAGATGGGATTATGATGAACTTTTCTTCCTTTATTGTACAGATATTAATGAGTGTAATGAGGACCCCAACATCTGCCTCTTTGGCTCTTGTACCAACACTCCAGGTGGTTTCCAGTGCATCTGTCCCACAGGTTTTGTGCTGTCTGATAATGGCCGGAGGTGTTTTGGTAAGTTTACTGGTGAAGGAATGTTGTAACTGATGTTAGCAGATACTCTGTAAGAAGAGATTCATCATGGAACTGCAGCTAGACTAGACAGTAAGGGTAGTGTAGTTCTGCAGACAAATTGAGTGTACATAGAGAAAATGCTTCCTGCTTTCAAGGCCAGACAGGATAAAATCCCTAAGTAATTTGATCTGCCCTCATAGCTGCCCCTGCTTGCAGCACCGAATGACCTCCAAGGCGTTCCTTCCAAATTATGTCTTTATGAGGGCTAGAAAATGCATTTAAAATAATAAAAAAAATACAGGCCTGTATCATCATTCCTTTTAGACACTCAATGTTTAATTAGACACTCAATGTTTAATCAGGTAGCAGATGCTAATTCCACATAACTTTATATATATATATATTTTTTTTTTCTCTCTCTCTCTTTTTTAGATACCTGCCAGACCTACTGTTTCACGAACTTTGAGAATGGGAAATGCTCAGTGCCAAAGGCTTTTAACACCACCAAGGCAAAATGTTGCTGCAGTAAAATGCCAGAAGGATGGGGTGATCCCTGTGAGCTCTGCCCAAAGGAAGAAGGTACAAATTAAGATTTAAAATAAAACTGTTTTTAGGCAGGAGAAAAGAAAGAAAGAGGACCACATTTATGCTGTATGTTTTTGATCATTAGACAGCTTTTTTGATCATTAGACAGTTAAATCTGCTTGACATTCTCTCTTACAACCATTTTAGCATAATTTTGAGGTCAAAATGTCATGCAAGTTAACAAGAGGAATAAAATGAGTTAAATAGAAAAATGAAAATCCTAAATTACTTTTTAGGCTCAATATGGAAAGTAAAATAGTAGCCTTCAGCTATAGATCTATCCTGCTTCTAACCCAGGCTTAGAAATAATGTCACTTATGGATTAGGGAAGATGGCATAACAGCACTGATTTATTGGTTTTAACTAACTACAGCTAATGTAGTTAGTTAAATGTACTCTCCAGTTGCTTTTCAGGACTTGTGTCCATTTGGACATGGAACTATTACTAGAATTGATGACACCCGAGAAGGTATTCTTTTTCATGATAATTAGAAAAACTTTTATTTATACTTAAAACTAGAACTGGACATTATAGTATGTATGTGATGACTCATTCCCTGCAGCCCAAAGGTGACAAGAGATTGACTTTTAATAAATGTGGACTATTAAGAAATGATAGATGAGATTGCCTTTGAAATTGCATGGCTAGGGACAAAGATGAGGCTTTTCTTTGTTTTTAAGAATTGCCTCGTTAAGACTTGATACAGATATGTATAAGCTAAGACATGATTGTCAGTATCTCTCTACTTTTTAGATGTTAATGAATGCCTTGAAAACCCAGGAATTTGTTCAAATGGTCACTGCATCAATACTGATGGATCATTCCGCTGTGAGTGCCCCATGGGATACAATTTAGATTACACTGAAGTACACTGTGTCGGTATACCCCTATTTTCATAAATGTTAAGAATTATAACACTTGAATTTAAAACACAATTTGGCACATGTCCCAGTTCTCTTTAGCTTTCCTTTACTTATAGATACTGATGAATGTTCAATTGGCAACCCATGTGGAAATGGTACGTGCACTAATGTGATCAGCAGTTTTGAATGCAACTGCCTTGATGGATTTGAGCCAGGCTCAATAATGAATTGCGAAAGTAACGTTTCCTCCTTTTTTTGCGAGTTTCTTTCCATCTTAAGTATTCAGAATATTTTATTAAGCAGATTGCTGGTGCCATAATAGCTAGGAAGAAAAAAAAATCTCTGCCTGAAATACATCACTGAGAAACAATATGTCCTGAATTCATTTTAAGCAAAAAAAACATGACAAACATTGTTGGGTCCCCAAAATATCCTTATAAACAATACAGCTAACAAATGCAAAAACATCTGAATTTGCACAGTAGCTCAGTTGCATGCTACCCGCTTCATCACAAGTTAAATAACAAGCAAACTATAATTAACATAAGTAACTGAAGACAGCCCACTGGTTCATCTCATCTAATATTGTATCCTCTCCAGTCAAAGTGCTGTTATTTCAGGACAGCATGAAATCATGACTATTTTCTGCAGTTCACTCCTCTCATAGAAGACTTGCAGATGTAGGGGATATATGAGGTAAACTGGAGGGTACATCCCTGCAGAGTGGATTTAGTATCCATTTATGGATGTGTTGTTGAAGGGTCTGTCTGGTTCAGTCTTGAAGTTGCTGGTACCATCTGTCTGCAGCCTCCTGTAGTAGCTCAAAAGACACATAGGCAAATTTTTGGTTTGAATTACTACATTTCCAATACTTTTTAGCTGATAAGAGAAGTGCAGGCATTAAAAGATCTTTTCTGATGATGGCTTTAAGATTCAGTACAGCATGATGTTTTTGTTTGTTCCTGTTCAGATATAAATGAATGTGTTCAGAACCCCTTGCTGTGTGCTTTTCGCTGTATCAACACTTACGGTTTCTATGAATGCACATGCCCAACTGGCTATGAACTGAGAGAAGACCAAAAAATGTGCAGAGGTAATGACTGAAATGTAAACTTTTCCCCAATTTGTGTTGCCCTATACTGGTCAAATCATAACATGAAGTTTTACTATGCATTTTGCATTCATCCTCTCAGTGAAATATAGCAAACAGCCAAGCAAATGAGGATTTACTATTTCAGAACTCCCCTGCAAATGACTACAAGGTAGTGCTCTGCGTACCCCTTTCTGGGGAATGTAAGGACAAGGTAGGCCAACATGCTGAAGTTCTAAGACAACTGTGATAAGACATAGCTCTCAGTTTGTTCGTCAGCACTTATTAGCACAGTCCAGATGTCCGTTTTCTTTAGGAAGTGCTGATTGTCTTCAGTAGCTCAAGTTACAGGAATGGATTTTAAACACAAAACACATATCTTTTTTTCCAGATCTAGATGAATGTGCTGAAGGCCTTCACAACTGTGAATCAAGAGGCATGATGTGCAAAAATTTGATTGGTACCTTCATGTGCATCTGTCCTCCTGGAATGACTCGCAGACCTGATGGAGAAGGCTGCACAGGTAAAGGTTGGAGTGGGAAGATAACACCTAATGCAATGCAAAAATTATACATATTTTTTTTTTTATTGTGTATACATAGAGAGAGAAAATGTAGTATATATACAAAATTCCCTTGGAGGAGAATGACTTTAACAATTCCTGATTAAATTATTCAGAGGAAATATAGGTTGTATAACAAGAATTCTACCTTTTTACCCATGTAGGGCTACCTTTAAAGCAACTGAGGCGTGCAATTGCTACAATTTCTACCCCATTAGCTATGGGAGAAATACCCTGGGCTTTAGGCAAACAGTTCATTGACTGGAACATGACTCAATGTAATAGAGGTTAAACATGTCCAGAGACACTTTCTTAATTATTATTAAGTGAACTTATTTATTTCTATTTATTACTCAAATCAAGCATCTATTCCAGTTTGTCACTTGTCCCATAAAAGTTATGAATAAAACTTGCTCCTCTGCAGATATATTTTTGCTTTTAAAGCTTTCAGAAAAGGATCAAGTTTTTGTCCTACGATATAACATGTAAGGCATTGGTATCTATCTTTATTAGGAATTAGTTGTTGATTTTTGTTTCACTTGTTGCAAGTATTAGGTATATATTCTGAATATGTTCTAGGAGTTTCATACATTTCCCTGCAACAGTAACCTGATATCCATGTGTGCATTTTCTATTTATGTAAAGATGAAAATGAATGCCGTACCAAGCCAAGTATCTGTGAAAATGGTCGTTGCATGAACATTATTGGGAGTTACCGGTGCGAATGTAGCGAAGGATTCCAGTCAAGCCCATCAGGCACTGAGTGTCTTGGTAAGTGCTTCTTTGGCATTTCCTGCTAAATGAAAGACTATAAAACCCATACAAGGATGCAGAGCATCAATTAGGTTTTTGAGTACCTAACAGCTCTTATCTACAGAAATCAAAAAATGATCCTCTACAGGAGAGAGGAGCTTCTTGGAAATGTCAACTAGGTCTAGCAATTAGGAGCTTCACCTGGGGTCATCTAAGTCCTGGAAAGGTTTAAGCATAAACATGATGCTGAGCAACATCACCCAGACAAAATATAGGTGTTTTTGAAAAAGCAGCAGAAATCAAAAATTGACAAACTAAAGGGCTTCCATATTCAAAACATCATTTTAAGCATCACAGTAGTGGAAATGGTACCAGAATTTTTTTTAACCGTTAACATAGGCAGCAATTATGAATGCAGAATACTAGAATTTCGCTCTCTCCTCCTTAAAAAAAAAAAAAACAAAAAACCACTGGTACGCTGTGAGATGTCTTAAAAAGTTACTGAGGTGAGCTTGTCTATTGAACACTGATGAAGACCTTTGCATTCATCAACCTTTATTTCTTTTTCCCTATAGTCAGAATGCCATTTGCACTGTAATACTGTTTGTTCCCTTTTAAATCAACCAGAAGGCAGCTGCAGAAACTTTTTCATGATTATGGCTGAAGTGCAGATATTTTAAAGTGCCAGCACATGAAAATGTAGGTGTATGTGCTAGTACCTAAGTATTTTTAATGAAAAAATGCTATCTTATCTATGTACTATATAATCGGCTCCCCATAAATTATCATCAGTAGCATGCTGGTTCTACAGCAAAGCAATAACATTCAAAGTTCAGGGCATTTCCTGAGGATTAATGACCATATGGGAAGAGGATGCCATAGGCCATTAACCCCAGCTACTCACTAATGCCAAGGAAATACCCTGCTTGGAGTTCATTATTGCTTGCTTATATTGAGTATATGAAAAAAAAACATTTTTCAAAAACAATGCTTTGGGCAATTTTCTCGTTTCTGCTTTTCCTTTAGGCTCTTCACAGTCAGAAGTGACCCTGAAAAATCTAGTTTAGCTGAAAGCAAGTCTTTTTTGAGAACTAAAGTAGATGCATAAAGTCTATCAGATCACACTGTTCCAAATATATTGTGCATACATTTTTATTCTGTTCAGCTTAAAATATATTTCAAATGGGAAGCAAAGAATGTATGGTCTTCAATTCAGAACATACATAAGGACCAGCACAGTACATCTATTTAGAAGAAAAGGGATTGATCTCAATTCATTACTTTTCTTGCACAATACAAAAAAAAAAAATCTAAATAAGTGTTAGCATATAGGAGTCAACAGTGAAAATGCCTGTGACAGTTATTTTGACACTTAAAATCGCTTGACAGAATTAAGACTACTTACCTTAATAAACTTGGACCCTTAATAAACTTGGGTGTTCCAGGCTTACGCAAAGTTTCATTTAGCTGTAATGCCCCTTATACAACTGTTAATCCTCAGATGCAGAGTCTCCAAAAAAGCAAGAATTAAAGAAACTTAACTGTGAACATAATGTTCAACAACTTTAAATAGAACACAGAATTCAAGAGGCTCACAAGTGCTAAAGACCAAATGCTAATGCATTTCCTAAATAGCTTTGAAAATTTGACTCTGTGTTAAAGCCTGTATTTCTCTGCATCCTAATCCCTTTAGCTAAGTAGTGAATATACGCTACTATTGAGAAAAATAAAAGCAATCCAACAACATATACTGTCACACTCCAACTATGTATACTGCATAGTAACCCTCCCACGTATTCTGCAGTATAGAAGTTTCATGGAAGTTTCACATTGTCTCATTCCTTGTGGTAACTTCAAAATCCATTGTAAATTTTTATGTAGACTGTGAGATAAATGCAAATGCCTATTAAAGTGGATATAGTCAATTAAATATGCTACAGTAATTTCAAAGTCAATTAGTTGTGTAACTTACAATGGAATTAGCAACACTTCTGAGAAATGTAAAAAGCTTTATTTATTCTGGAATATTTCCTCAGGAAGCAAACACATTTCCAACCAATTAAACAGATTCCATCAACTCTTACAAATCACTACAATCACAAATATGCTGTCTCACACAAGTGACACCTTCAGTGAAGGCAGCCTTCATGTTACTTGGCTATGCAAAGAAAGTTTTGCATAAAGGAAAGACCTTATTTTTACCTGTTTCTTGCAAGAAATTTAGGGGCTAGATAACACTGTGGCAATACAAATCTAATTTCTTTTTTAATAACCAAACTGGGAGTACAATTAGAAAGACAACTGAATTGTGCAGAAGCTTTAAAACTAAGAATTTGGTCATTTAAGCCATACCAGTGTAATTATATTGCTGGACAGATGTGATGTTTTGGCCAGTAAAACAAATATACAAACTGTCAACCCTTAAAAGACTAAGTCTCTTAAATGCAAACCAAATGTAGGCATGCTAATTAGGAGCTCAGTTTGGCCTGCAGCCCGTGTGACTTTCGAGCAGGCTTGTCAGGGATACCCCAGGACACATCTTTCCTAGAGGTCAAACTCCCAGCAGACGTCGGCAGCTTCTAAACTTTTGAGATGTCTGGAATAAACATGGAAGGACAACAAATTATCAGAAAACATAAAAATTTTTTTGAAAGTCTAAGTCAAAATATGCCTCAAA
>VZSV01000303.1:518682-537325 GCA_013398735.1 Nothocercus julius
AAAATTAACCAGTGTGTTTTAAAGAATATGATTTGAACAGCTTTAACAGCTTTTAATGTTATTATTTTTGTCCATTTTGCAGATTAACTGAATAAAACAAACTAGCCCTAGACTCGCATTTAGGTAGATAACTACAACTCCCACAATACAAGTTTTATTGTTTTTGCAAAAATTATAGGTACACTAGTATCACCAGCCTTCTGTATTTAACAATTCAACATTTGTTTTCTCCGTAAAAATCATTCTTCCATACATCTTTTTTGAACTAATTCTGTGATTTCCATGCAGGTCCCTGTTTCTTAGTACTTACTTTAGAATCAAGGTAAATAACCAGGGTTTACATCATCTATGCCTACTTAAATGTACATAGTCTTTCCCACATTGGAAGGGAGGGTTAATAAAGGTACTTCTAAAAGATACTAGCTCTTATGCATCAATTCTGGCATCACATTTTACTGCTCTCATATCTATATATAAGCAGGGGTGAGAGCAGAGCGTAATTACAGTGGTGCCATTTCTACCACAATAATCAAGTCTCTGTCAGCACCTCCTAAATAAAATCCTATGCTCAAATCTTCTTATCCAGCTGCAAAAGTGCTCCAAAACAAGTTCATGAGGCTGCCATGGAAGTGTATGTCCTCCTTCCCTTCTCTACTCCCGTAAGTTTATCAAAAGCCTAATGATAAGAAATAAAAAGTAAATTACTTAAGAATAATGCATTCAGACACAGATCAGCTTGAAAATAAACTTAATAGGCTGATAATACCATTAATATCCCTCCCCTAGTAAATAAGTTTTACAGAAAAAATACTTCTAAAATGCTCAAGAGCAATCTTTTTCTTGATTAATGATGGATTTCCCAATGCATCTTTGAAAATAATTTTGAATTCTGACCTAAAGAAATGCACATCCATCTGTCCAATCATGTATTCCCCAATATCATGTATTCCTGCTAAAAGATTTATTTGGAGGAACTGAGTTCAATTTAGCTGTAAAACTCTAGTAAGATAATATAAAAAATTGTTTTAAGTAAGTCATAAAAACAAAGTGAAATATAAAGTCAAAAAGATCTGATGTTAGAATGAAGGTTAATGATTAGGGATCAAGATATACTGTGAAAATCATGTCACTAGATTTATGGAGTGCAGCATACGCCACAGAGTTACACAAGTTACATTAAAAAACAAATTAAACTTATCCAGTACACTAAGATAGCAACAAAGAGCTGGCCTCAAATCAGAGCTCAGCTCCATTAGGATAGCATCCAGTATAGCGCACCTAATCTGTTACCATTACCCCATGGAGAATTCTAGGTATACCAGACATCCTGTTAAATAAAAGGATTGAAATTCCTTTGCCTGCTTAACATACGATGTAAAGACGCTCTCTCTCAGAGAATGATAAGATCCATTCAGTCTTAACACAGCCATTTTTTGGCCAAACAGTAGCTGTCCTGAATCCAGTTTTAAAGCCAGGATGAAAGCAGAAGAGGAGAGTTAGAAAGGAAATTTGATAGGTGTAAGTCATTTTTCAACTGGTGAGAACACAGATGTAAGTTTTGTAAGCGTGCCCACTCCCGAAGATGAGAGTTTGTGGAATATGGAGCTAACCACAGAAGAGTCTCGTTTCCTCGGGAATGGGGCGAATTCCCTCCACCACTTCCTCAGTCTCGCCTGCTCACCGTGGAGGGAAGCAACACTTGCTGCATGGAGTACTGCACAGAACACGACAGCATTACTCACCGTCACATTATTGACGTGACTCCAACATGCCGTAAAACACGTCTTCCCTCCCTACCCTCTCCCTTTTGAGTGGCCTGGTCTGGCTTTTTCTGTGCCTGTACTTGTATTTAACATCCTGCCCATTCCTAGATGTTCTCCAGCTTCTTTCAGCAAGAGGAAAACCAAGTTACAGGACACGCTCTTCAGATCAGGACATATGCTCTTAAGGAAGGCACTGTCTAGAGGAAACATCCAAGGAAAACAAACCGCAGTAACCAATGCTTGAACTGAGCACAACCAAACCAAATAACTGTAAAGGTCTCGTTCCCATAAAGCTGCATTTTAAAACCACAAAACATTGCTGCTTACAAGACAAAAGGACAGTAAGAAAGAACATAAAATATACTTCAAATATGTACACAATTTGGTATGATTAATACAAAAAAAATCCTTTTTGATGAAAGCAGTATTAAAATAATAATAAAAATAATTCTCCTCAAGTTTCAAGGCTGGCGTCCATGGAAAATTAGGTCATACCTATTTGTCCACAGATGCACAACTATATCTGTCAGTGTCAAATTAATCAAAAAGAAACATCTTCTAGACATAAAAAGGGACTACTGTTAGCCCTTTCTACCCTCGATCTCTCTTCAGACTAACAAAAGTATTTATATATACATTTATTTATTTATTTATTCTGAAACAATTATCAGTCTTTCAGGAAAGCTACCACTCCGTTTCGCTACCCAGTAACTTAGATAGCCACTCAGATTTTCTTAATATTTAATTTCTGTCTTCAAAAGCATCAAGCTAACACAGCAGTGTCAGGATATTTTCCTCTCTATTTCCTCATAATACCCACAAGTCTCACCTGCAAAAGCAGCAGACTCATCAGGAAATCTCACACAGAAAGAGCCCATCATATGCCACTACGACACCATATCAAAGAATTACACATTGAGATGCAGAATGTGCTGTACATCAAACAAACATATGCGAAGGAAAGCTGGTACTGAACACAACCAAAAATGAACGTTCTCTAGTGAACCAGTGTCTCATAAAAACCAATACATACTAAAAAATAAAAAAATAAAAAAAAGAGGACGCATACACCAGAATATGCACCACATTTGCCATCAAAATACACAACAGCACTTTCAGTGATGCAAGGAATGTTCAGTATTTCATAAATGGTTGATTGTGAGAAAAAAAAATGTTAAAAAAAAGAATTTATAAAATTCTACACGCAGCTCCCTAAAGTACTATGTTTTTTTTCAAAAGATTTTAGCATGTGCAAAACATGCTGTACTCTCCACACACTATTTCTGAAGGAAAAGGGAACTAGAAAGTAAAATCATTCAAAATGTCAGACCGCTTACCTGTACCAGAAAGTTCATTCCTTCTGATACTCCCTTATTTTAATGAGCTTACACCTGCACTTCCAGGTATTGTTACCTTTAACACATCTCTCAAATAGCATTTTCTGTATCTTTCCATGCAAAATCTTCATCTGTCTCCAAAAGAGAGTAAAAAAAGTGACAAAACCAGTGAAGAATGTGTGGCTTTCCCTCTCTTCACCAGGCAAAGAGTTCCTTGTTCAGCCTGCAATCCTCATCCATTTACTCCAAATCTATTCAACATTCCAGGTATTCCAAGCATTCTCTGCATTTCCCTGATTTTCTCCCCAAATCCCCATGAAGCCTCCGACTTTCCAATTTCCTTCTCACATCCAGAACACAGGCACTCCACTTATCTTCCAAGCCCTGCTCTATCTTCCTTTCATTTTCCCTTTTTAAGTGAACTAAGCACACCATTTAATGTTTTCCTTCTAGATTCCCATCCTCTCAGCTTTCCCCTTCCTCTTTGCAGTCACCTCATACTACTCTAGACAAAGCTCAGGATGACCTCTCCATCAAAGAGCTCAGCACCATCAGATCTGAGACACCCACCTCTTACCAGTAGGCTTCAGCGTACAACATCACAACTACTAAAGCAGCAGACTAGACTAAAATGGTCTTTCTTTCAAAGTCCAGACATTAAATGTTTCTAACGCTTTTGCAGATGGCCCTTTTACTCTTCTAGGCAGATATGTACAAGTGTTTCAGAAATACACTTGGTAATGAGCCAGACTGCTGAAGCAAGCCGCACACAACCATAGGGTGCTTACAGGGTATTTTAAACCCATCAATCTCGCTGTTAGAAGGACAACATAGAAGGACAAAAGTAATTCAAGAGATTTCTGAAGTGTATTTGTGATTAATTCTTGCCACAAGGAATCAACAAGCCAACTAGGACAGACTCTCTGCTGGTCTTGTTCTGCACAAGAAAGAATGCCCTGGGGTGCAATGGTAAAGAGCCGTCTTGGCTGCAGTTGCTACAACATAGAGTTTAAAATCCTGACACCTAGAGGTAGACCTACAGCCCTGGACTTCTGAAGGACCAACTTTGGCTTATTCAAAGGGTTTTTTTGGCAGGGTCCTGTAGGACACTGTTCTGCAAGGCAAAGGGAGCCAGGGACATGAGTTGAAGCTTAACTACCTTCTAAAATACAAGAGTAGTCCATTCAGATGTGTGAAAAAAATGGAGCGAGAATAGCCAGCATGGATAAACAATGAACTCCTTCCTAATTAGTCAAACACAAGAACACAGAAATTGGTAGACGTGTAGGCCACCCCAGAAGAATAACAATGCATTGTGCAGGACTGAAGTTAGGAAAGACACAGATCAGCCGAAGTTGAAAAGGGTGAGGGATGCAAAGAGCAGCAGGTCTTAAATTCACTTGCAGCAAAAGACCAAGGGAAAAAGCAAGTCCTGCAGAGTGACTAATATGATTATAACAGGTGTTGCTGTTTGAAGCGGGGGCTAATTCGGTAAGTGATGAATCCCCTTGGGTTCCAGCCGATCCTCAGAGGTTAGAGAGGATTTGAAGCGGCTGGACTCTTCCCGTAATAGGGATACCAAATACAGGGTTCACAAAAGGTCTGTCAACTGTAGATGCAACTGTCTTCAAAACAAGGAGTTGAGTTCACAAATAGTATGATCAACTATAGGCCCAAATCTGGCAGTACCAAATTCACGAACAGTCTATCGACTGTAGGTCCTATTGCCTTCAAGACAGTTAGTCGAGTTCAGGAATAGCATGACTTATTCAAATGCAACATTTATAAAGCACGTTTTGGACGTCAGTACAGGAAATTCTCTACTACCGCGTGGGGCTCTTAGCTAGCTCCAGTGTATAAATGCACAAAAACCACTCTCCCCAGAAGACGGGGGAGGACTCTCAGACTCGAGTCTCCCCAGGCAGCATCCGCACTCCAGGGGAGGAAAGAGGTTCAGCCTGTCAACCGATCCCAGAAGTTACGATGGAGTCTTCCCTCCCCCTTTTTCCCTCCTTAACTTGCCTTTTATCCTTTTTTTTTCACATTCAGGTGGAGCTTGAGTGACTACAGTCGTACTTACTTTCGTTATTGATTGGTGCAAAATTTTCTCGCTTTCATTTAAAGGAACAGTCAATGGAAAATCCAGAGCGCATGCTCAGTGAGGAGCGGTCATACCTCGGAAGCGGGTAACTTGTGGGATGGAGGTGCGTTTTGACATTATAATGAGCTTATAAAGAGCAAAGTCCAAGCAAGGCTCATCCGATTCGCCCCCCTTGCTGGCTCCGCACCGGCCATGTTATCGTACATCTCCCCTTGGGCAGCTGCTGTGCGGCTGAGCAGCGGCCCAGCACAGGGAGGGCAGCAGTTTGGCCGCGGTGCCCTCACTCCGCTCCACCCTCCGTTACTCCCCTCTGCAGCTGCGGGGAGGGCAGGTTGTGGTGCCTGGGGAACCCTGGAGGAGCAGAGTGCGGGCCGACCAACCATCCTGGAAGTGGCAACTGTGTTACCACCCCAAGCAAGCTCCTGGAATGCCAAAACTTCCATTAGTTAGGCCCTAGTTTTCTCTAACTTCCCCCTTTCCAAGCAATTCTTCCATGGAGGGTTAGAGTACAGAACATACAAAAAGTTGAGAGGTCTGGGCTTTTCCAGCCTTTAGCGGAGAAGATTTTGGGAAGATCTTTCTCTTGTCTTCATGTTGTGCTGGCTCATTAAAAAAGACAGTAAAATACCCACAAGGGCAACAACCACTAAGCTTTAGTTAGTTGATTTTATTCGCAAGATCTCAATGATAACAACATGCACCATTACCTGATGTGATTGTTATAGGGATCAGCTTACCAATTGCTAAATAGCAACTAGCAGTTAGCACCACTAAATGGCGTTCGCTGCCTCCCAGTGAAATGCCGTAGTGTTTCCTCACCCTGAATGCACAGGGGACTCTCAGCCTTGCAAGGAGTTACCATCGCCTCCGGTGAGGTGAGAGGAGGGATACTCATGGTCTAGACAGAGGAGCTGGTCAGGTGCTGCTCCCCGTCTCTGCTCAACTTGTCAGTGTTAGACTGTTGGCTGTACATGGAGAGACCCAGTCTGCACAGCCTGTTACTGTGCTGTGGTCACCTTTATGGGGGGATCCTTCCAGAACACTCAGGCAAGATGCATGGTGCTTTTCGCACCATCAACAAAGCGAGTTTTGCAAATGTATCATTCTTTAGTGCACCTGGTATTGTTTGCAAATTATATCGAAGTGAAACCGTGTGGCCTCCACTAGCTTGCCCCTTCCCTATCTTGTTGTAGGGGAGAGTATCCAAATTTTCTCTGTCAAATTTCTGCTGAATAGGCAGTTTGTGCAATTAGGTGGTTTTAGTTGTTAATTTTTTACTCTCCCATCACTTCAATAACCTCATGGGAGGGTGTTGTTCTTAGAGATGCACAGCAACAGACAAGTTGCAATGTAGGAAATTCTGATTAGCATTAGAAGGTTTTAGTAGCCTAACACCTGAACAGAGGCCCAGAAAGGTTGTGAAACAGACATTCTTACAGCTGCTCAAAACTGGAAGCCCTGAGCAATCTGATCCATCTGAACCTGCTCTGAGCAGAAGATTGGACTAGATGCTCCCACAGATATCTTCCAACCTGATTTATTCTACAAGTCTAAAAACTCATGCATAGGAGAGAAGTATCTTGAAACATGGTGCATTTGGAATGATGAAACATCAAACAGGTACATTTGCAAAGATAGAAGCTAAAATATAAACTAATACTAGAATGCTTTGCATTCTGGGACAGAATTAGTTTTCTGTAATGAACTAGTAATTCCAGCATCAGCTAACAGTAAACATAGAGAAAGGAAGATCTGTTTTCCAGCTAGAGATGAAGTTCAATTCCCAGAGATGTCAAATATACATAATCTTTTTAATCGTTCCCAATTGTTTGCATCATGGTGACTCTCAGGTTCCACTCAAAAATCAAGTGCCATTTTGCTAGGTACAACATACTTACCAAGAAAGATGCTGCCACAAGAACCTGCAATCCAATTTAAAATAAAATAAAAAGACAACACAAATAAAGAGCGCTTAGCAGGGTTTGGCAGGTACCTACCAAAACTTGAGTTCTTCCCCAATAAACTGTACCGTATTTGAGATAATATTATTGCTAGTTGAAAGATACACAATCATTTTAATGAGAATAAAGACTCTTAAAATTAATACTCAATTGTGCAACTGAAAGTAGAATGAAATTCTATATGAGGTTAGCCAAAATCCCATGGGAAACCCACACTTTATTCTGTGGTTAGCCTTGATTTCATATGTTAATACTGTGAACAGCTGTTGTTGGTTGACTCCATAAAATGCCATTTCCTTTGAGGTGCGGGCTTCTGTCTGTAGGAATTGTGTTTTGACCTGCTGTGATTTCTAGGTTAGTGGTGCTTAAATTACTGTTTTACTACAAGCAATGATGCGCTTATATTTTTACAGCTTACAGATAATGCTTTGATCGTATCTTTACACCTACTATTCAGAGATGAACTATATTACATAGGCAAACACTGGCACTTACCAGGCACATTCTTTTTGTACATATGGCCTTTCCTCTGGTTCAAATATATATTTTTAACACACTTCTACAAGTTAATCTATGTAGTCAGTAGTCGTGGTACAAAGGAATTGTTCAAGATACCATATAATTCAGAAGACTCTGGTGAAAGCATCAGACAAGCAGCTTGGTTTGACAGAATGACCATATACGGTTGGAAGTGAGGATGTTTCAAGGCTAAACCCTGCTCTCTGATTTCTAACAAAAAGCGTGTGCAAATCCTTTACTTCTGACTCCATTTTAACATCTGCTTAGCAGAGAAAAATTTTACTGCTGAGAGATGTTCCAAGATCTAGTTATTAGTTGTAAAACACCTTTCAACAGAGTGATAAAGTTATTCTCAAGCTTAATAAGCTTCAGAATGCCAAACGCTACATTACTCTGTCTCCTCCAGTGCTTTAAATAGCCATAAACTATTCTATTCAGAAAAGATATTTCAGGATGATTTTTTTATTATGAATTATGATTCAGGAGGTTTTTTTATTATTTTCTTGCTCTAATCTCTGTATCGGTAGAAAGAGGACATTTATCTTCCTTGTTTCTTATGAAGCAAATATACTTTAGTGGAACTTGACAAAGACTTCTGAAAAGAGATGGGATAGATTAGTCAAACTATTCTGTGTTTAAAGAACTCCCCTTCTCTCTCTTCACTTAGGACTTTCAGCCTTTGCATCTCCCAGGCTGCCACATCTGGATACAGCTACTGACAGTGAAACAAGGCCCACCAAGTGGTCTTACAGAATGGTAGCAGCATCCAAGAGGCTGTTGGAACTCAATAGGCAGTGTTTCCACAGAGATTTCTATATCCTAGAACAAAAATACAGTACTTCTCTCTCTCTCTCTCCTCCCCGCCCCAAAACTAGTAGGAGAAAATTGTATTTTAAGAGTTAAACCGCCTTTAATTTTTCCTTCACTGTTGACAAAGCAATAAAGAAATTAAGGTAACAGTGTATTACTGTGTTGATACACATTAAATTTACTCAAAGCAATCAGCATCACTTAGCCAGAAAGAGAAGAGAGGAGAAGAGAGAGGAGAAGAGAGAAGAAAGAAGAGAGGAGAGAGGAGGTGAATTTTTCCAATGGTGTGGTTTAATTTCTATGCAAAATACCAAAAGACAACAGTGCCACCTGGTGTTTTTACTACAGCAGAATTCTTCAAAAATGATCGAGTGAAAACCTTCCCTATTTCTTGTATCATTTAAAGCAAAGTTTTATTAAGAGGCTTTTAAAACTACTACTACATATGAGAACTAGAAAGCCCCTGGTCCCACAAAGGTGCACTCTAGAGTCAGATTTAACTGCACTGTATCAGGCTTTATTTCCCCATAGCCACCACCCCTCAGGGCTTGCAACGGAAATTAGTTTTACCTTTATTAAGGCTCTATTGCTATTAGATTCATTTTAGTACCATATATTCCAAGATTTCACTTAGGTACAACAAAAACTTATTTCCAACAGACACCACCATGCACCATCGACCAGCAAAGCACCACACAAATTGCAGGTGAAGACAGTTAATGCCTTTCTGGGTAGTTATAGGTGTGATCGAAGTTAGTACTTTTTCAGGTAACTACAAGCATTAAATGGGCAAGCCGCTCAATGGCTGCAAAGTGAACAAGCAGCGCTACAGCCCTATACGCAAACAGAACCGATACTAAACTTTATTCAACCCACAGAGGACCTCATGTATTAACAGAAGCTTTCGACACTTTCTTCCTAAGTGTTTAGTTTACACAAATGACTGTTTTCCCTTTCTGTGGCCGTTTACAGCCCATGTTGTAAACGTGAGGAAACCACCGTGAGGAAACCACAACCTCCTGGCTCCTGAAGAGCAGCTCGTCAGGGAAGGGAGGCTCAACAGTGACAATGGGTGCAGAAGCAGCTGCCGACCGCGAGCACCCGAGGCGCAGAGTCAGCTCTGGCGCCAGGAGCCGCTCACTTCGTTTCATCAACAGAGTGAGCAGAAGCCAACGGCTGCAGCCTCTGCCCGGTGCCTTCCTCCGCAGCCAGGGAATGCTGCTCAGCCCATGCAAAGCTTTGCTGGGTCCGGGGAAAGGTGGCTCCTGCTCCTGTTTCTAGCAGGTGCGTACTCTAAGTGCTCCAGGCTGAAACTTAAAGCAATGGTTTCCATCACTCTTTTCCTCAAATTCAGGCAAGACTTACGGGGTCCAGTAGAGGTTGTGTAAGAAGGGGCATAACTAGACTGATGGCAAGAAGGATATTCACCAAGGTGAAAGGAGTCCTGCCATCCTGCACAGCCATGAAGCAAGAGATAACTCACACAGCATGAAGTGTCCCCAAAACTTGGATCCTTCCTGTGATAGCCACATCTTCATTCAGTCTCTGTGTTTTAGCTTGGAAAAGTGTATGGAGAAATTTGTCACTTACTTCTAAGTATATTTGTGGTACTGTAGGATTATTGAGATCAACACCTTTTCCAGCAAATAAATGGACCTAGAAAAAAAACATTACATAGCTGCAACTATATTCTTACTAGAGAAAAGGCAAGACCCACAGAAATTTGCAGTGGTCTTCTGACAGTTGTTCCTTCTCCATTGGCTTGCAAAGCTCACTTTCTAACGGTTTATGTTTAAACATGCAGACATGCTTATTCAAGAAGAACTCAGTAAGTACAGTATACGGATTTTTCAGGGGTTAGTTTTCAAATTATTTCCTCATAGCCTGCCATGATGAAAGTAGGAAGTTCTCCTGTGGCTCCAAGTATGATTTTATGAGAGTAAGGAGAAAAAGAATGCTGCTTCTTTACTTTCTTTAAAAAAAAATATATATATAATGCATGATAACGAAATAAAAGTCAAATTTGCCTTACTGCTGGCCTTGATGCCACTGAAGAACGGAGGAGTGTGTGTGTATCCTCTAGGAAGTCATGTGAAATCCCAGGGAGACAGCAGAACAAGCCTTCCCTTATTTAATGCAACCAACACTATTCCAAGTTCACTTACAGCAGACATTCCTCGGGAGAGCAGTCTCGTACCAGTCACCTGAATCACTTCAAGTCTTAGCCGTCATCGGTAAATTTCACAATAAAGATCAGCAACACCAGATGCATTCAATCTACTAATTCACATATTGGAAACTACCTTCCGCATTAATTAGTTAATTTATGAACATGATTCCTCTTCTCCCACCAACAAAAAAGGCTTTGTTAACAAGACAGTTGTATTGAATTCACTTCCTTTTATTGCAGTGACCCTCGGTACAAAGTAGTAACTGCAATAGTTAACGTTAAAACATTAGAAAAGCATTTGTGTGTGACAGTTACAGTACAGTATCAAATATTACATCTTCAAACCCAGTGGATCATTACCCACTAACACTCAAATCTTTAAATTATTTTCAGTTATTTTTAAATATGTCAGAAAAGCATATAAAAATAATATATGTAAAAGGAAACCTAAATACAAACATACGTGAATAAATAATTGATTTCTTCAGCTATTGCTGTTTTTCTAAACCCATACAAAGAAACTTAATCTAAAGAAGTTATCAATTGCCATGTCAGTGATTTTTCATTTCGCATCAAAAAATCAAAGCAGAAGTTGGACTGATAGTCACTAACTGACATCTGTTGTTAATATTTGACCATTGAAGGTTTAGCGTAACAAATAAACTTGATCTTGTGTCTAGCATTAGTGGACTTCTCAGAATGCATATGTGAAAAGCATCCTACATTATTTCACAGACAGTATCCTCCCCATATCCATATTTAGATATGTTTTATATAATTTTATACACATATATGCATGTATACACACACTTCATTTGGTTTCTGTGTTACAGATCACAAGCAATGTTTCCTGAATGGGCAAAAAAAAAAAAACTTTTAAATGTGTACCTGTGCACATTTTTAAGATAGCAGCACTAAGTCCATGCCTTACTGTCCATCTGTTAAAAAACAAACAAAAAACTCAAAAAAACAAAACCTAACCCACAAAAAAGCACAAAAATGGCAATGATCCCCTATTTATGATGTGACATCCTTAGTCTCCGCCAACAGTCACTGCAAAACCTGTAATAGACAAAAGGCGGAGTCTGATCCCCAAAACAGCACTTTTACAGCTGTCTTATCGCAGTGTTTATCTCAAGAAGGTAGGCTGACGCTGGCATCAGCTTTCTTGCATTTAGCTGCAAAACCTGATGGTTTGTTTTTATAAGTGAAATGATTCAATAGATTCAAATTTAATTGACAGAAGCCGGCAGCAAAAATCAAATAAAAAACACATTATTTTGCAGTACACCGATAACCTGATTGTGGTGTAAACTGCACTATGAAGAACATTTTTATCTTGTATCACAATTTACAGCTCTTATCTTGTGCTAACAATAACTAACTGGTTTGCCCCTCGAAAGAATTATCACATTTTAATTTGATATTTTATTTAGCATAAAAATACAATTTTTCTGGGCATCCTTAAAGTCAAGCCACTGAAGCATTGGTAAACTGAGCCAGTAGCAGGTCCAATACTAATATCAAAAGCTTGTGAAATGTTTTTAGGCAATCCTTTCTATCCAAAAATATATAGGCACTCAAAAAATAGTTCATATTAACAACCTTTATATAATGGCTCAAGTGAAATTTCTTGTGTAGGTTTTAATACAAGAAAAAACTATGTATTAGTCAAAACATACAATGAAAGGGCACATAAAATTGGCAGTTCCTTTATTAAACATAGAAAATGTATAAAGTAGAATGTATGAAATAAATTTAAATCGCAAGATGTCTAAACCTGAGTATTATTTAATAAGACTAAGTGTATTTGCTGACAACTGAATGAATTGACCTAAAAACATCTCCCCTAGTAACTAGTGGTCCTTTTAAGTATCTGTTGAAAAAATACAAGAGAACTTTAGCTTTTGTATTTAACATTGGATGGACTAGTAAGATTCCACATAGTGTTTACTGTTTTCTGTTAGATGGCATCACATAGATCATATTTTCTTCATTCAAGCCTTAACTTGAGTTTTACTTCAAGATAAATTGTAAGGGATACCAAAATGTAAAAGGCCAAGAGCTAGGACAGGTCTCTGTTTCTTTACTAGTTTAAATGAGGAAAAATGGCCTCAGCCTAAAATATTAATTCAGTTTCTTGTTAGAGCTACAGAGCAAAGACTGACTCACCTTCACCAAGGTAGCTAATGTTGGCTGTGTTTCTCACACTAATGCCAAATAAATAGTGCCAAATTTCAGAAAAGGATCTTCCCAACTATTACAATTGGTTTTATTTTAACTATTACAAAGTTTAGTAGTACACAGTCTTGACAATAACATCAGGAATTTGTCTTGTTCCAGCTGACCTGCCCCAATCCTCACGATCATTTTAAATCTAACAGATAATATATATAAAGAAAAAAAATTTTTGAACAATAGAAAACATACAGTACTAAGAACTAATAGCTCAACGGAAGACTGAAAAGTAGCATTCATTTTTATTGTACTATGGAAGAGAGTAGAAACTAAAGGAAGTCTGATATAAACTCTTACTTGAAGGCAGAATTTGACATTCTATATAAACTTAGAAAATAGGATGCATGGATGAGATTTGGTTAATTTCAGAAGGCACCTCAAGGCTAAAAGGCTTTTATAAATCTATAATCCTTTCATTGATCAAAAATAAAACACTTTTATTGCTGCTATTCGAATAGCAAAGAAAAAGCTTGTCTTGTTCTTCAGTCTAACAAGGAATCCTCCCCCATTAAGCAAGATTACATTACAGAAGATTTAGAATAAAACTGAAGATGTCACAACATTATATAAATACAGTGACTTTCCTTGTGTGCTTTCAAGTCAGTGAAATAGTGAAAGAAGAGTCACTTTTTGCCTTTGTGATGTTAATAATCTACAGAACATCTCAGTCACTCTCCCCTGGGCACTGAAGTACCATTTCATCACAGCTGTCCCATTTGCAGTACTCTTAGGAATAGAAGGTCAGAACACTCTGGTGGTTCCCACGAACAAGGAGAATTGGTGGCAGATCTTTAGACAGAGCTTCTAACCAGGCCATGTACAGTGCACTAGAAACGGCACTTTTTCGTGCAACTGGCAAACTCCTGTGACACACAAGGGGAGAGGGGGAGAACAATTAAAAAAATACTAGAGATTATACCATACAGAGATGTAAATATGATTATGCAAAGAGGTGGATATTGTGTCCAATTTCTTGTCCTTTTTAGTTTTTTCTTTTTACCTCAGAATTCAATTACTGGGTTAAAGAGTTCCTGCCTCAAGCACCACAGACCATGCACATCTATTAACACCTGACTATTGGTCTTTTACCACCACTTTATATTCAGGAAACACCATGGAGAATTCTCCTCAGTTGGAGCAAGTTTCTTTTAAGACTCTTCAAGTCTTTAAAAATATAACTTTTACTTATGGTGCTAGATTGTTGCAGTTTAATTACCCTTCCCACAATCCTTCCAAAACATGGTATTGCTGTCTTTTGACAAACTACTCTAGGTTTATTTGCATTGCTCAAACCTCATTTGTTGTACTACTACATGGAGCTCTGAAACAGGCTCTTGAAGAAAAGCAGCAAGGAACCTGCAATCTGCATTCTGCTTCTTTACAGAAAAAGAAATTCCATGGAAATGCATCAGCAGGTAACAACAGTGATCAAAGGTAACTATCTAGAGACATTTCCTAGAAAAAACAGTTTTGAAAGGAAGGACTTGAAAGAGAGGGGAATAGTTGGCATGCAAGAATGAAGGAACTGTGAGAATACCAAGCTGCATTACAGATCTAGATTTAACCTGAAGTTAAATATCAGAAGCATGACACAACACAGGCCATTCTGTATGCATTGGTGTAGTAGCTCTGTGTTGCTAATAAATTAATTCCAGGAAAAAAGCTTACTTCAGTATGTCTATGCTTTATTGCCAAAGGGTGTGTCTTTTTGCTAACCTGTATTTACATATATTTACAGTTCAAATTACAATAATGCATCAATTATGGTAACAGTAAAAATCCTTTACTTACATAACAATTATGTTTGCTGTATTTGAATGTTCTTGAAGTAACTCATTTAGCCTAATCTGGCGGTAAGTCTGCAATTAAAGTGAAACTTGTTAGAATTTTTTTTTTTATTCATATAAACTTTAGGGGAAAAATATTCAAGAAAGAGTTATGATCAATTAATGTTACATTAATAGCAAGTATGCATTTCTTCCTCAGCTTGACAACTTTTTCATTTTTCTGAGATGTCTAGGATTCTAAGATATAGAGGAAAAAAGTGGTAACCTTAAGATATGCAAATAAAACCAAGTACTACAATAGCTAAACCAATACTCAACATAGTCCCTCTATTAACAACACCATCTTCCACCGCTGGTGGAAGCAGTAGTCCCCTAAACACTCTTGAAGGTTAACTTTGCTTGTACACTAGTAGTGAGCAGGTCTAACAGAAGCAAGCTCTACCTTCATTTGCCATGGCCACTCTGGATCTCCTCTTTTTGGAGGTTCCACCATAAACGGACCTCCTTTTTATACTACCCTATCTTTTCTAGGCATCTGAAGCAGTTCTCCACATCCTATTACTGATCACTTCTTAAAACTGTATTCATACAGTCATTTTCAGTTTTCTCTTTCAGGTCAACTTTAGCACTTGTTTCAACAAGTGTTTGGAATTAATCTTTTCTTACAGCACTGTTCTCAGACCAGTTGAGGTCTTTAAGCCCTGCTAACTAGTGCCTGCAAGAACAAATAAGCTCTCAACAGACAAATGATTAAGTCACTGTAGTTACCTTACTGAAAAGAATTTTAGGGTATTTCCAGACATCAGAACTATTAATTGGTTCACTAATTATAAAGTCATCCTTCCCTTTGTACCTCTTAGTAATATTTTGTAGACAACTTCTACTTTTATGAGGAGCGGCTGAGGAAGCTGGCGTTATTTAGTGTGGAGAAGAAGAGGCTCAGGGAGACCTTACTGCTCCCTACAACTGCCTGAAAGGAAGCTGTAGTGAGGCGGGGGTCGATCTCTTCTCCAGAATAACTAGCGATAGGACAAGAGGAAATGGCCTCAGGTTGCATCAAGGGAAGTTCAGGTTAGACATTAGGAAGAATCTCTGCATGGAAAGAGTGGTGAAGCCTTGGAACAGGCTGCCGAGGTTAGTGGTAGAGTACCTGTTAGTGTTCAAGAAACGTGTAGATGAGGTGCACAAGAACATGGTTTAGTAGGCGTGGTGGTGAGGGGCTTACGGTTGGACTTGATGATCCTGAAGGTCTTTTCCAACCATAATGATTCTATGATTTAACAGTCAATCTGTACCTACATTTTCTTTTAAGCCACTTACAATGCAGAACCACCACCCACTCCAATGTCTTCTCTACTTTAAGTCTTCACACAAGATAAACAAATCCCGAAGGGAAGGAAAAGATATGCTGGAGTATTCCACTTGTTACTTACAAAGAACTTCAGGTAACTGAAGTGTTAACTACCCTTTCTTTAGACACCTGTCTGTATTTGCATCCTGCTGTAGGATCCTGATTGAGTCTCCTTCACAGAAGCAAAACAAAAGGAAAGACAGCTCTACAGTATACGACTGCTTGGAAAAAATGTCAAAACTTTAATTGCTCCATAACACTAATTATTTTTTCCTTTTGGATAAGGAAGTGCAAGAAGGTAGTCTAGACTCAGTTTAAAGATCTTACCTATCAAGAGTCACTTAACAACTGACGAAGATCGTACAAAAGCAGTTTAGGGCCACATTCATAGAACTCATTTTTTAGATAGTAGAAACATATAAAAGAGCAGTTTAAAGAAGAGGGAACCTTTGTTTTGTAAAGCTCGAGTTCATTGTCCGTTATCCTCCAGGGTTCATCCTCTTTCATTTTATCTGCAACTTCTTTATCTTCTTCATGGAGTCTGAATGGCTCTATCATTTCTCCAAAAGCTGCAATACTGAAAGAATTGAGTGAATATCTATGTTAAAACAACCTGCAGATCAGCAATGACTTTCATCCTATAGGAAAGTAAGTTTTACTGCTGTGTAAAAAATAAGATGAACTGAAAGATTTTCACTTCTTTTTGCACAGAGAATCAGCTATTTCATAGGCACATACAAAAGTTAAGGCTAGACCTTATGTTCAGTTAGGGAGAACTACAAAAGCTTTCACTGCTCATTACACAGCTAAACAGAGTTTTAGCCTTTTTAAAAAAATTAACTTCTGCAAATTAACTTTTGCAAGGGTTTTATGCTACACTTGCTTGAAAATTGAACAGTATTACCTTAACCCATGTTACTACATGCCTTGTAAGTTCAAAACAGCAGTCACACACACACAAACAAAAACACACAACTTTTCAACTTTTTGAGTTCTCCTCCTTGTAGCTGTAGCAGGCACAACAAGACTGTACATTAAGTATGAACGGGCAACCTTTGGATGTTGAGCACCTGGGAGTTGACTCCCCAGGTGAGAGCCATGTGGAAAATGAGCCTGCAGCTAGTACAACCCTAAAATATATCCAAGCAGAAGAACCCAAGAGCACACAGACCCAAGGCCGGACTGAAGGAGCAGATGCACCGACTAGCAACTCAACCCCCTGACCCAGAAGAATTGATGGAACATCCTATAAATGCATATAGACTGGTGAAGCGCGCAAATACGGACTGGCCAGAATTAGAAAAATCAGGACCTGATGAAGAGTAAGCTTGGTAGCCCCTGCTCCTCAACCACACTCATTTGTGTATAGAATATTGTACCATACAAACTATATTTTTCTAAATCTAATATTAGAGTCTAAAGGCTAGAAATTAAAAACAGTTCTAGACTATCAGAAAGTCGAGCTGTTGCTTAGTTCTAGATTATCAGAAGTGAGAGTTATTGCTTTGTTCTTTTCCTGCATTTTTCTCAAGGGTTTACTCAGGTACTTATAGGGTCTACTCAGGTAAGAACGAAATATTCTAAATTTATGACAGAGATCAAGAATTCAACGAATAGTAGTTTATAAGACTTACTTTTCTTTCTTTGGTTTAGTATTAATATCGCCAAGGACCATGATGTCGGAGAAGTCTATTCGAAATTTACTGAGCAAAGTAGCCATCCTGTATTAGAAGAAAAAGCCTTTATACAGTAGCTGTATTTGTAATTATTCCACAAGATAAACAGAAACTTGATACTAAAAGCACTAGTTTAAAAGAAATAAAAGAAAAAAAACAGCACGTGATAGAGAAGGTGGGGGTCAACACTTTGCAGTATTAGGTTATATGAACCTGGCATATTGCTATGAAACAACACGATGCTCTGGGGGAAAAGTATTTAAAAAGCTTAAAATAAGAGAAAAGTCCCCCCTTTAAAACCAATTTCTGAAGCACTTCTGAAGAACAAAGAAAATGCCTGTGTTAGATAATGCTACAGGTGAATTAGTGTAATTTAAGGAATCACCTCATCCACTATAATCTGAGAGCAATGGAACTATTCTGGAGAAAGGAGGAATAGAATACGGTCAAAGAAGGAATAGAACACAGTCAAACCCTTGCTAAACAACTGAAGGAAAGCTCATAGCAAGAGAAAGTCATCTACTGTGCACTTAAATTAAGAGGTAAACTTACGCTCTTCTGTCATGATCAATCCTGTTTATTTTTCCACCAATGAACACTCTGATCTTACAATCTTTCCACTTTTTTTTGGTTGTAAGAAGATAGGGAATCAATAGTGTTAAACCTGCAAATTGAGCAAAGTTCAGGAACACAATAATTTTAAGAAGAGAGTTTATTATTACAAATTTGTAGCATATATGAATTGACTGAAAGATATCTGTTAACAACTAATTAAAAATCACTTCAATTCATTTTTATACTTTGTTAAATTATAAAATATATTACCGCCATCATCAAAGAGCCACCAGACATCAATATTGCTTTTGCCTTGTTTCTTCTGAAACTGAGTACTGGCATCAAGAAGTCTTTGGTCAGCCAAGTTTAAAGGAG
>VZSV01000303.1:538855-549184 GCA_013398735.1 Nothocercus julius
AGGGACCTACTTGGAGCAATCTCCTGGCCCAGCGCCCTAGAAGGGAAAGGGGGGTCCAGAAGAGTTGGCTAATATTCAAACACAACTTTCTCAGGCTCAGGAACGGTGCATTCCTGCAAGAAAGAGGCCAGGCAAGGAGGGGCAGGGGACTCGTGTGGCAAGAAGCTCTTGGTAAAACTTAAGAGAAAAAGAGAGCGTACATGATGTGGAAGAAGGGTCAGACCACATAGGAAGAACATAGGAACATTGTGAGAAAAAGCAGGCATGCAGCGAGAAAGGCCAAGGCCCGTTTGGAATTAGAGTTAGCGAGAGATTTCAGGGACAACAGCAAGGGCTTCTACAAATACATCATTGGCAACAGGAAGACTAGCAAAAATGTGGGCCTGCTGCTGAGTGTGATGGGTGCCTTGGTGGCGGAGGATGCAGAGAAGGCAGAGTTACTAAATGCCTTCTTTGCTTCTGTCTTTACTGCTAAGGCCAGTCCCCATGAACTTCAGAATCCGGAGACAAAACAGAGAACCAGAGGAGAGAAGGACTTTCCGCTGGTCAAGAAGGATTGGGTTAGGGATTATTTAAGCAAACTGGACACTCATAAATCTATAAATCTATGGGCCCAGATGAGATGTTCAACTTGTTCATCAATGACTTGGACGAGGGCACAGAGGGCACCCTCAGCAAGTTTGCAGATGATACCAAACTGGGTGGAGTGGCCAGCACTCCAAAGGGCTGTGCTGCAATCCAGAGGGACCTGGACAGGTTGGAGAACTGGGCAGAGGGGAACCTCACAGGGTTCAACAAGGACAACTGCACCTGGGGGAGAAATAACCCCAGGCACCAGGACAGATTAGGGGTTGACCTAAGAAAGTAGCTCCGTGGAGAGGCATTTAGGAGTCCTGGTTGACAACAAGTTAACCATGAGGCAGCAGTGCCCTCGTGGCCAAAAAGGCCAATGGCATCCTGCGCTCCATGAGGAGGAGGGGTGCCAGCAGGTGGAGGGAGCAGATCCTGCCCCTCTCCTCAGCTCTAGTGAAGCTGCACCTGGAGTATTGGGTGCAGTTCTGGGCTCCCCAGGACAAGAGCGACGTGGAGCTTCTAGAGAGGGTCCAGCGTAGAGCGACAAGGATGATTAAGGGACTGGAACATCTATCTAATGAGGAAAGAATGAGCGAGCTGGGCCTGTTTAGCTTGGAGAAGAGAAGACTGAGAGGAAATCTTATCAATATGTACAAGCACCTGGGGAGGATGTAGGGAGGATGGGGGCAAACTCTTCTCAGTGGCAGCCACTGACAGGACAAGGGGTAGTGGGCACAAATTGAAACACAGGAATTTCCACCTCCATGTGAGGAAGAACTTCTTTCCTGTGAGGCTGCCAGAGCCCTGGCACAGGCTGCCCAGAGAGGCTGTGGAGCTTCCTTCTCTGGAGATCTTCCAAACCTGCCTGGATGCCACCCTGTGCCCTGTGCTCTGGGTGTCCCTGCTGGAGCAGGGGGGTTGGACTAGATGAGATCCCTTCAACCTCAACCATTTTGTGATTCTGTGATGCATACACACACACACATACACATATATATACACGCACACACATACACACACAAATATACACTTTTATGTATGGAATGTGTAAACACATATATGTGTATTATATACCTATGTATACACACACACACACACAGTTTATATCTGCAGAGAGGGGGAGGGAAAAGGGGAGGAAGGGAAAGGAACCAAAATTAACCATGTGAATGATTTAACACAAAAAGATGGAAAATGCCTGCCTTTTTTCAACAGTGGTTGTGTTGGAGTCTTTCCATCCTCGTCCTCTTCTGGAAAATGGTTAAAGATACAAAATAAAAAGGTTAATTTCTTTTGTGCTGTTAATGAAAACAAAATTTGTGTAAACTAAAAAAGTAACTTAAACAAAAACAAAAAAAGAAAACTTGGAAAACAAAAGTGTATAATGAAATGTTATTTCATATGAAAACAGACACAAATGCAGTCTACCATGTCCTGAGAATGATTTGAACTTCAAGGAGTTGATGGAAGGAGGCAGGGATAAGTGAGAAATGTGCTTTCCTCTCTAACTATAAAGTCATCGTAGGCTAGCTCTTTAAAAAGAACGGTAAAGTCAATTATCAGTTACTGTAGCACCACAGTTTCCTGAATTTTTTTTTTTATATGCATATAATAATCTGAGATGAAAAAATCCCTCTTACACATAGTAGCCTTAAGAAAAAAAAACAAACAAACAAACAAAAAAAAACCACACACACACACCCATGTACCCACATGTGTGGGGATAGCCCATGCTTTGTAGCCCATACATGTTTTCACTTGATTTATTTAGCAACTTGGATATGAAAGATTTTATATACTAGTGCTCTAAGACAAAGTATTTAAGTGATTAGACATTAATGGCTAGGATAGCATCAGAGGTTTCTCTGTTTCCCAGGCACACACTCACACACCCGCTCACCCCTTAAGTACCACCCCAATGAAAAGGAAAGCAAAGAGAGAAATAACAAGAATTCAAATGTCATTGCTAGTTACAAAGTTACCTTTATGTAGAACATGAGTTTTTTCACTGGATGATGGAGCAAAAGCTATGGAAGTGTCTGTCTCAGTCTTTTTGCTATAATCCACTTTTACTATGACATCCTTGGAACATGGAGATTTTTCTTGAGATGTCAGTAACTCTTCAAGGAATAAAAAGAAAAACAACAGCTCCACATTATAAACCACTTATTTGTCCCAAATGGTATCAGGCAGAGGTATATAATTATAACTGGGATTCTTCATAGTTGACTAAACTCTATTACAACTGCCTTGTTATGAAAAGAACAAAAAACTTTAAATGAAATGAGAAGGAACGAGGAAAGAACAAAAAACTTGCTTTGAAGTATATATAAGTGCCTTCTCTGAAAATATCTTCAGTTTCCTGCTACTTCCTTTCCAGGTTTTTGGGCATTACAGCTGTCTGGGTTGAGGTGAACTCAACACTATCCCCAGCAAATACTAGTAAGTCTCTCTGACACCTTTGAATCATAATTTCTTGGTCTTCTTAGCATTCCCCTGTTCACACTGCAGGGTCACTCCTTGCTGTTTCTCATAGTCCTTTGCCTTCTTGCATATAGTAACAAGTTCTCTGCCTCCCTCTAAATCATAACATGCTCATACATTTCCAAAAAAGGAAAAACCCTCCCCTCTTTCCAGAGGGTACCACCTGCATAAGGTGTTACAGGTCACAAGCTCTCTTCCTCTTTGTAGCCACATTGCGTGGAACAGCCTACGGACAAATTAGACACTATCAATTTCAGGACACAGTTGCCAACAAAGCTCATGGGCTTCTGCTTGAGAATCAACAGCAGTTGTAAAGTTGTACTAGTCAGCTTAAGTCCACTACCTACAAAGTGTAACCAAGTATTCTACATTGAAAATACAAAACCTTTCCAAACTTAAAGCAGACTGCCTTAGTGAATGCAATGTCTAAGTGGTGGCAGTCTGGAGAAAGGAAGGATTTTTTTTTTTGCTTGTTTGCTAAAAAAAACGCTTATTTGCTACAAGCCTCTTGTATTTATGGCAGTAAACTAAATCATTAGAAAGCAACTACATACAGCAGACAAATAAAGACAAATGTATATATTGTATCGTGTTGTTGAACATTATTTATTATTTATTCTTATTATAGATATCTTCCTTTAACATCTTCAGAAAGTGGTATTAAAGGGAATTTAGAACAGCTGTTCCTAAAGGAAACAAATCTTACCTTGCTCCTGAAGGTGAGAAATATCTAAGCCCTCCTTTAATCGGATAACAACTACACCATACTGAATGTCAAAGGCATCACTACACAAAAGAGACAAAATAAATCAGTATTAAAACCTTTTATAGACTTGTCTTACCCTAAAGATCTAACCTTCTTACAGCAAATTTTAGAGATTAAATATTGCTATTTTAACTCCCAAATCACGTGTTCATATTAGAATTTCAATTGCAGTTCTGTATCAACTGCATCAGTGAACTGAGCATACCCTGAAAAGCAGCCTACAGAGAGGATACTCATTCTGTTTCCTATCTCTCACTCTAAGATATAAAATGGTGATTAAAAAAAGGCAGTATGAACAAGCCAGACAAGTTCTGGCAGAGATGATGGAAAATATTGGGAAATTTTGATTTTGTTAGCATTCCAACAATTATCAGTGCTTTGTTAATATCTTATTAATTACAGTTTAATTCACCAAACTCCCATGTTACTTCCACAGACAGCAATCCCACAGGCTTTTGCTCATTAATTTTTTTTTCCAAAAAATCTGATACAAACATATACATATATATTCAACATATACTACAGCAAATGAATGAAACAAGTTGTTGTCCACCTAAGACGCAAATGTTTGTGGACATTTTTAATTATTTATTTTTTCCAATCTATGTAGATTACATCTATCTATTTTTCTGTTTCTATCACACACTTCAGAAATTTGCCATCCAAATATACACTTTGACCTACAGCTTCTACTTACTGAGTTCCCCCTGTAATACACATAAAGAACTATTAAAACTAGTTAAGCAGCATAAAACAAAACACAAAGTGCATTAAGTGTGGCAAGTAAGATTTGTTTTCTCAAACATGTCTGTAGTACAAGTTATTCTACAAAAGTTTTCATTCAGAACTTGATTGCCTTTCAGAACTGACAAATTACACTGGGATTTCCTTTTCCATCTGCTTGTTGGCTGTTGCTTTCCTTTGTGTGTCCAGTGCTGTGTATCATTTACAAGAAATACTTTGCTTATAAGAACACTTGCTGGAAGATACAACTTTGGCATAAGAATAGATTCATTCTTTACACCTAATATGTACAAAAATTGCAGGAAAAAACCCGCTTTCAATAGAACATAATGTTTAATGCATTCAGCAGATTGACACATAAAACACTATTTCTAAGTGCAAAGACAGTAACTCTGAAATCTCATACTATCACCCCAAATCTCCCCAGAGAAAGGGTTATTTTCTAGAAACCCAAGGCATTTAAACTGTAAGAGCTACTTATTAATTTCCATATCAAAGAAAACAAAACAAAAACCAAAAAAAAACAAACAAAAAACAAACAAAACCCACAGACACACCTGCAATGAAGATTGCTGGATCAGTAATGTGAAAAATTTGAGCGTCTTTCTGAAAGCTCTTAGAGAACTTGCATGACCAATACCTCCAGTCTTTTTCTTTTTTTCTGAACATTTGATAATAAGACAGTTACCTACACTTCTATGTTTTCTACTTACTGGAATAAATTGATATATGTTTCAACATCTCTCATGTCGGTTTGTCTCCAGTTTTTCTTAAATCCAACAACAAGGGTATTAGGCCTCATTCTACCCAGACCAGCGGCCTAAGAAGAACATAAAAGTATTACCAATTCTAAGCTACTTAAATTATTATAGGTTCAGCTTTTTTAAAATGCAGTAATTACATAATGAAAATACTTCAATATGCCCACTGTAAAAATCACTTCCATTAAAGAAAGCAGACAAATGTACCTGCATTAAGTACTGTCCTCCATCCCTCAAGTCTTCCGCGTGCACTGGTGCATAGAAGGCCTTCATTTTATTTTTAATAAGCCATCGCTGATATTTGGCCATATCAGTTGATAGTTCCTTCACGGCTTGCCTCCGAGGACCCTTTCAAAATTAGCAAATAAAATGAGAGTGGGAACAAGTAGCAACGCCCAATTTCTTATTTCACTGCTGGAATGCAAATCAAAGTTAAGAGTCTCAAAATAAGTTTCCCCACTATCCAAAAAAACTAAGGAAATTAAAGACACTTCCAACAGCAATAAAAAATGAAGAGTGGAACAGCAATAAAGAGTGGACCAGATTCCCCTTTTTAAGGACAAAATTCTTGAAGTTTTAGCATCCTCATCCCAGATCACAACTAGCTCACCACCAGGTGTCACAAACTTGTCCTCCAAAGTATAAATACAGTCTTAAAAGGATTTTGTAATTAAAGATATATGGATAGAGAATGACAATATGTCAGATAAAAAGACCATCACAGTGTCCTATTTATCATCAAGGGAGCATCAGAATCACCCCAGTCTCTTAAGTTTCTTATAAAACTGGTAATTTGATTACTTTTCCTCCCTGGGCTGCTAGTTCCCATATACCTATCAAATTCCCTCAAATTACTGAAGTTTTCAGTACTATTTTACACTGCTACTTATTTTTACATTTAATCATTTTATGATTAAATTTAATCATTTTATGATTAAATGTAAAGGATCATTTTATCCTTTTACGATCTGCTGTATCAATTTCATCTCTAGCAAAATGAAATAGATGTTCCAGTCCACCTCACCTTCTTGTTATATACTTTCTTTTTATTATTTCCATTAGGAGGAACTATTGGCCTCCTCCTGGACAGCAAAATCCAGAACACAGGATGAAGTGTGATCAAGAACACAGAAGTCCTGTTCTTAGAAATGGTAACAGCTGTGGGGAAGCTTTCAAAGATGAAAGCATTAACTTAGATCCAGACCATTATTAGCATAAGCTTCCAGAAATCCTAAATTCAAAGCTGCTTTCCCGCAAGAACATTATTCTTTTCAAGGCGGTCCTATTTGTGAGGGGCAATTTATGAAAACTTACAGCTCAGCTATACTTCAGTTTATACCTTGCACTCACTGATGAGATTTTGAATTTATACGGACAGAGTTATATAATAGCTGGGTGCAGGAGAAGTCCTCAGAAGAGCTGACGAAAGTCTTCACTAAGAACATAAAAACAACCTACCTATTTAACTAACTAGTTTAAGGTTCTAAAGAACTAACTGGCAAATATTTGCTTACAAGTACTGTATTGCATTAACTCAATTTATTTCTAGCTAGCAGATCAGAGCAAGTCCTATTCCTTTAATCTGACAAACTTAAGTACATACAAAAGAATTCAAGCTTCACATTTAAAACACATCCTCCCTTAAATGTTATTATTGATGTGATACAAAGTTTCTCCTTAAAATATGAAGCAAAGATATCACGATCCTAATATGCTAAAACATATTTAGCAATATTTACCAGACATGCAACAGCTTCTCTCTAGCCCACTTAAGCTTTGGAACAGATCACAGAACGACACCCACCTTAAAACAAACTGAACTTAGAATGGTATGATTTTGAAGCAGTTACTTAAAGCTTCCTCTCTTCTTCCTACCCCCAAAACACACCAGTCTGGCATATAAGTTTATAGACATATTCCGTTCTTGTGCTTAAAGGGACCATAACCTTGTGTTTAAAGGGACTTCCCCCCCCACCAATTTCAGAGACAGTGGACTGGTGAAGTAGCTTGATGCAGAAAAACAAACAAAATCATTTTATCCTGACAGAAACCAGGCAGAAAAGTTAGCAAAATGTTAATGTGTGGGGAGAGAATGACAAGGTTTACATAAATATGTTTGAACTAACTTTAAGCAAACTCCAAAAATCCAGTGTCACTGCAAGTTAAGTTCAACTGACGGCTGAGGTAAGCCATATTTTGTCAGTACCCGTTTTGTGGCACCAACTGCACACAGCCAGTCATTCTGACTACGCTGTCCAAAGCATGAACAAGTACATGGGACTGAAAGCAACAAGACAGAGGAGCTTCAGATTTCAGAATCCAACTTTACTCCTATAAGGTTTCCTAGGCATTTAATGCCAATGACCAAAGATACTAATTCTGCCAGGTTTCACCCTCTCCCATACATACCATGCGTATGCTATAATACAACTCTCATTTGCAAGGAAAACCCCAAGGTTATTCTAAAATGAAAAGGGAAAATGCACTCACCATATGCACATGGCCACAAATCATCAAGCCCACATTTTTGGTGAAAGCATGGACAAGGTGAAGCAAAGCTGGACGCGAATTTGGAGCACCTGTCATAATTAAGCACTGAGGTCTGGAAGAGTGAATTGAGAGAGGAAAAAAGTTAGAATTATTTTCCTGTTGAGTTACTTATTTTCTCTCTGTCCCTCATTCTCTCCCTCTCTCCCCCTTCCCCCCCCCACACAGAATCTTCAAAACACTAGACATCAGAACATACCCCTCACAGCAGAGATAGTATCCTCATGAAATTTTACATTATATTTAATTAGGAAAAGATCAGTCTTCACAGTTCTTCAGTGCAGCAATGACTAATCGTTTTCAAACTTCATCCCTCTAAGTGTGACAATTTGCACATTTAAAACAAGGACAATAAAAGCCAAGACTAAAAGAGGAATGAATTCCTTCTCCATGTGAGGAAGAAGTTCTTTGCTATGAGGATGACAGAGCCCTGGCACAGGCTGCCCAGAGAGGCTGTGGAGTCTCCTTCCCCAGAGATCTTCCAAACCCGCCTGGATGCCACCCTGTGCCCCGTGCTCTAGGTGACGCTGCTGGAGCAGGGGGGTTGAATTAGATGATCTCTAGAGGTCCCTTCCAACCTCAGCCACTCTGGGATTCCTGTGAATTGCTTTATCCCTTTTAAGTCACATCCTTTTTCATGTTCTAGCTTAGATTATTCTCTACTACACAAAAAAAGTGGAATCTCATACTTTTGCATCACTATCACTCAGAAGTCACAGCCAAATGATTGCAAATGATTCTAGACAACTTTTTAATCAGTTTTAGAAGTATCCAGTCATACAAGATCAGCAAATTAGCTTTGGTGATTTTTATATTTTCTCAATTCATATGACGGTTCCTGTTCATTTTCCATACTAGAATTAGTTAGTTTTAAGGTGTACTCTTTAAATCCAAAACACTTTTTCCCATACAGAAGAAACCACTGTCATGTTAAAAAAATAATAAATGAATACTCCTACTGCCAGTGTGCTTAAACCTGGGTTACATGGAGTTCAATAACTCTTTTGGAAAACAATTAGACAAGTTTACAAGCCAAAAGCTCCATACTAAATTCATAAATGAAAGAACTAAAAGTATTTTCAATACAACCCCAAATGCAAACCAAGCAGCAGAGCATTCATAGGTTGTATCAGCACAAGCAAAAGTCACAGGTAGAAAGAATTTTCCTGTAATAGCTGTTTATATGAGAAAGTCTGAAAGTTGAAACAGGCTCTCAGTAGACAGCAGTGAGGTTGCAACACTGATAACATTAGGTATTATCAAATATTTATGCCAGGCTTTAGAATTNCAGTCTTGGCTGCAGTGACCACGAGACATTGGAATTCATGATCCTGCGAGGAGGAAGCTGGGCAAGAAGTAGGATTGTAACCCTGGATTTCAAGAGCGCTGACTTTGACCTCTTCAGGGAGCTCCTTGGAGGAATCCCCTGGGCCAGGGCCCTAGAAGGAAAGGGGGTCCAGGAGAGCTGGCTAATATTCAAGCACCACTTCCTCCAAGCTCAGGATCGGTGCATTCCTACAGAAAAAGAAGTCGAGTAAGGGGGGCAGGAGACCTGCATGGATGGGCAAGGAGCTGTTGGGTAAACTTAATGAGAAAAAGAGCACGTACATAATGTGGAAGAAGGGCCAGGCCACATGGGAAGAATATAGGAACAGTGTCAGAGAATGCAGGGATGCAACGAGGAAGGCCAAGGTCCCTTTGGAATTAGACTTAGCCAGAGATGTCAGGGACAACAAGAAGGGCTTCTATAAATACATCAGCAGCAAGAGGAAGACTAGGGAAAATGTTAGTCCGCTGCTGAATGGGGAGGATGCCTTGGGGATAGAGGATGCAGAGTTACTAAACGCCTTCTTTGCTTCTGTCTTTACTGCTGAGGCTAGTCCCCATGAACTACAGAGCCCGGACACAAGAGAGAAAACCAGGAGAGAGGAGGACTTTCCGCTGGTCGAGGAGGATTGGGTTATAGATTATTTAGGCAAAGTGGACATGCATAAATCTATGGGCCTGGATGGGATGCACCTGTGGGTGCTGAGGGAACTGGTGGGGGTTATTGCTCAGCCCCTCTCCATCATCTTCGAGAGGTCATGGAGAGTGGGGGAGGTGCCGGAGGACTGGAAGAAACCAATGTCACTCCAGTCTTCAAAAAGGGCAAGAGGGAGGACCCAGGAATCTACAGGCTGGTTAGTCTCACCTCCGTCCCTGGAAAGGTGATGGAACAGCTCATCCTGGAGACCATCTCTAGGCATGTGAAGGAAAAGAAGGTGATCAGGAATAGTCAGCATGGATTCACCAAGGAGAAGTCATGTTTGATGAACCTGATAGCCTTCTATGATGGGATGGCTGGCTGGTTGGATGAGGGGAAAGCCGTGGATGTTGTCTACCTTGACTTCAGCAAGGCTTTTGACACAGTCTCCCATAACATCCTCATGGGGAAGCTCAGGAAGTGTGGGTTAGATG
>VZSV01000304.1:0-13715 GCA_013398735.1 Nothocercus julius
ACTTCGCCTCGAGCGGTTGGGCACGTGTATCCCTTCATTCGTCCTCCTCTCCTTTCATGCCTGTCCCGCCTCCCTCCGAGTAGAGCTGCTGCTCCAGCACCACCCAGTACCTACTACGACTCTCACGCTGCTCCCGGCCCCTTTGCCCCTGGGCCTCAGGTTCCGCTTCCGTTCTCGGCCCTGGCCCCGCCCCGCGCCGCCCGCACCTGCCGCCCCTTAGCACCGGTCGTTTGCGCACGGCGGCGCCGCCTGGTGGCCGCTGCGAGAACGTCAGGAACGGGGAAAGGGCAGTAGAATGTGGGGAATGAGGGTAGTGGCGGAAAGCGATGGAAGAGGCAAGAAACAGGAGACGGGGAAAAGAAAAAGAGAGAAAGGGAAAAGGGGGAGAAAGAGAAACAGTGGGGAAGAGAAGGGCAGCACAGAAGCCTGAAGAGAGTGAGAGAAAAGAGAGCCAGAAAGATCCCTGGTGCTTGGGCACAGTGGTCCGGGAACGGCCCTCCACGCCTCTGTGACACCGCTCTGCCGCAGCCATTAACACGTCCTGGGTACCCATCAAATCCCAGAAGTGCAAGCAGCAGCAGCAGGGTGGCAGCATGCAGGCTCCCCGTGCTTGGAAGCAATTTGTTTACGCTGCTATGTTTTAAATAAGTAACACAGAGATGTGAAACATATAAGGAACACGTTTTGTTTTGTTTTGTTTTGTTTTTTTCATGCACATACGTTTTCTCTTACTGATTTTCACTAGGTGTAGGGCAGCTTTCTGAAACTCTCAAATGGAAGGCATTTCCTAAGGGAATAACTTGCCCAATATTTTTAATAGCGTGCAGTTCATGTAGACAGAGGCCTGCTTTCCATTGCCTTGCCCTTTTTTGCCCACCTGCAGAAGGCAAAAACAAGGTGTCTAGAAAGCCTTATGTGGTGTCACACACTTGCTCCAAATGGGCTTACATGAGTGCACAACAGCACTGCAAAATCAGGGCATGCTCCGCCTAATTTCCTGCAGCAAAATATGTTCCCACCACTGCTGGTGGTGGTAGGAACACCACAAAACTGTTTTTGGGGAGGCACGGGGACAAAAACACCAGGAAGCAACTCCTGCCACCTCTTCTTGCAGCGATGTTACTCCACTTTTCAGTTTTCTTCCCCTATCCCCATAAGATGGGGGTGGTGGTGACCTATGCAAGTGCTCCATAGCTGAACTGAAAAGAGTTTGGTGCTTGCAAAATCCTGTAACTTCTCAGTGCGTTATCAGCCCAAGTTAAACAAACACTAGTGTTTGCTTGTATCTGTAGTATCAAAAGACTGTCCTTAGCCAAACATGAAATAATAATAAAAAAAATCAAAACTAACCCAAACTGGTTAAGCCATCTCCTCATCTGCTTCACCTGATCTATTCCATGAGCTAGCTGCTTTGCAAGAGGCGGGCGCCTGCTAGAGGGCCCAAGGAACAGCATTTGGAAACGAGGCCAGAGAGAGGCACGTGAGAGCAATGTCTGCACGAGGTTTGGCAGGAATTACCACCTCTGCTCCTGCAGTGGGCTGAATTCTGCAGTGCGTGGGGGATATTACTGGGGGCCCCATCACCACAAGGGTCCGTGCCCAGAGTGGGCCCAAGCCTCCCCGCGCAGTGAAGATTGGTGCCAGCTTATCACAAAATGAGGAAACAGAGCACAAGGGGCCCAAAAAGCAACACAGGGCAAACAATATCCTGATAATTTCATCAGTGTGGCAAGGCTACAAGTAGTCCTGATGATCTCAAATCATCCTGCCATTTCTGTTTCTGTCACCCAGCCCTTAGAAGGTAGAGTGCGTTTTCGTTCCTCTAGAAGGTATTTCAACCTCACAAATACCTGCGGAGTGCTCAGCTGCAACTCAGGCATAACATGCTCCCTGCGCACTTGTGCTTTAACTAACCTCCCTCAATTAAAGGTCACAGACACCAATCAAACGAGGAGTGTGATGACAACTTACCAGAGCCTTGCTTAGCACAGTGCTTATTCCTCCTTTGAAACAGCAGAAATCAGTGCTGGTTCACACACCTCTCCGCAGGCTTGGCCTCAGAGTATACTCTCATTCATCAGCTTGCCTCTTTTTGTTCCTGTGTTTCCAGCTCTTCACAACTTCTCCATATCAACTACTCCAAACATTCTTCTTCTTCATCTCAGTGTCAGGACTGTGAAGATCCCAGGACACCATAATGATTCTGACCAGCCTCACCTGGGACTACCACACACCCCCTCTTCCCAGTGGTCTGGGAGCCTTATTTAAGCTCGGGCTTGGGCACAAGGATCCAACCTGTATTACCCTGAAGATCCTTGTTTCCTGTGGGTCCTCCATTGCAGGTATTGTGTTCTCACCTCTGTTTTCTGAAATAGATGGTGGACTTGTATTGCAGAATCCTTGTCTCCAGCCTGTCTAGAAGCAGCAAGCACAGGCTGCACTCTTACACAAGGTAAGCAGAGAGCCAGGAAAGGTCATGGTGCAGGCTGGGTGGTGATCCTGCCAGCAGAGTTCAGGACCCTAAAAGCAGGCAAGCAGAGCAGGGTGGTGATGGCAGCCAAGCGATGGCTAGGCAAGTAATGAGAGTAGAGTTCCTGGCTTGTTCTGGGACTGGAAAACTCCAGAAGAGACACAGGTAGTGCTGTGATGGACCCCAAGGGAGGGACTAAAAGCCTAAGGCTGGGCTTAAATAGTGCCCTTGGGAAGGGTGTGGGAAGAGGTCTCAGATGAGGCTATTCAGGGCAATTAAGGCCATTGGGGGCCCCAGGGCCTAGACACAGCAGCTGTCTCCTGAATGGCTATTAGACATCCACTGCAGGTAGTTAACCTCCTTCCCTGTCTCTTGCTGCTCCTGGCTAGACTCCTTGGATGTATCCTAGACTTAATTCCCCCTTTATTTGGTTTGGAAAAGCTGACCCTGTCACTAGGAGCCAGCTCTGTCTGTCCTGTTTGGGTCCTTTGTCTGTGAGGGCACTGCCTGTGCTGCGGTCACTTTCAGTTCCTAGTGTGTCCCAACCTTTTTAATGAAGCCATCACTCAGAGGTCAGACTGTGGCAAGATTATGGTGAAGATGCCAAGCCCAAAATTTTGGCACAATGCAGATGTTTTTAATCCCGTTCCCAAAGGATGGGCATTTAGTGTGTGTCTTGGCACTGTTAGCCCAAGCTCTGAGCCCCCCCCCCCTTTTTTTTTTTCCATTTAGTTCCAGAGGGTTATCATGATGAAATCTGTTAAGTTAGCATTAATGGAAAAATTTCAAGGAAGAATTGAGGGAAACAAAGTTCTTGCAACTAACACTGCTTGTACAAGTAAAGTGGTCAGAAAAATGCCCTGTAAGTCTCCAAAAGACAGGAGTCTGCTCTGGGACCTCGAAGCATGCTTTGCTCAAGCTTGTGTGCCAGCTGTATAGCTGCATTAACTGCTTGCTCTCACTGTAGTAAAGGCTTTTGTATGATTTTTCTAATTGAAAACATAACTATATTGCACATACTTACTCTTAGTCTTAATTTTTTTGTGCTTTCTACTATAGAGTGCCAATCAAGATTACTGGTAGTAAGCTCTTCAAACTGCATCTACCTAACCCCCAAATGCTCACAGTCTCTCTTCCTGTATGCACACAGCTATCAGAAAGGTGAAGAGGTGAAATGTCTATTTGTAAAGGCACAGCCTTGTTGTGTTAAATATCAGCCCAATAGCTGCCAGGCTATTGATTTGCAAACTGTCAGACTAGGTCTCTTCACTCTAGTTGCAAACTCTGCTGAATTCTAGCACTACTCCTTGTGTGGAGAAGAGTATTAAAAACTGGCCCCTAAGAGCAACAGATGAAATAGGAATAGGACAGAATAGCATCCAAATCATCCTTGCTAACTATGCTAAGGATTCAAGAAGCTGTTGGAGGGGAGTGAGACAGGCACTAAACCACATCAGCACATACCACATGTCAGTAGCATGTGGCAACAGATGAAAGAGCTTACTTCATGTCTCTAGTTCTGTAATACTACTGTCATTAATATGCTTAGGGAATGACCTGCTAGAGAACTTGATAGAGTCAAGGGAGCAGAGACACTCTTGAATAGCCTGGTGCTCCCCAGTGTGTTATGAAGGGTAACAGAGGAATGCAACCTACTCCAGCTTCCAGCAAATTGCCCTAAGAAGACACTGACATCCATCAATACCTACCGGGGAGGAAACAAACTCTTTGTCTCTTTACCAAATTTCTAAGTAAGGTAGACAAGTGTTATAGGGTTAAATGCAGTTTTTACTGAATGACCTTAATCCATTTTCCATACATGTCACTGGAAAAATTCCTATTGGTACTACAGGATCATCATCACTAAGTGCTATATAACCTGCCTGGCTTTTTTGTTTGCCCCCATATGATGGGATCACACTGGCCCCACAATGGGAGGTGTAAAGTAGCCTGTCTACTGTACTTGACTGCCTGAGTTATGGCAATATTTCTTATGGTCTTGAATAGTCACTTTTTCTGATAGCCTGTGGAGTTAGGAAATTCTAATGATTCTTCTTCTACAGAGGGACAACTGAAGCATGTTTTGCTCAAGTGGTGGTGTTCAGAAATGGGATATTCTGGAGACCCAAGGTCTGTTGAAAGTTGGACTACCTTAGAGCCATACGCTGCTTTTGGTCTTCCCCCCCCCCTCAAACACAAAGGTTAGGACAGGTTCCTGACTTGGTACTGCTTCCTTTCTGGGCCTGTTTTCTGGAGGGACTCCGTTCAGTGGCAGTTATATCTGGACCTTCACCCCAAGGCTCCTGCCTGTGGGAGCACTTCACTTACCTGGGCCTTGGGATTACCCTGGAAAACCAAACTGGAGCAAGGTATTTTAAAAATGGCTTTTCTTAATCCTGCTGTGGCACCATGTAGCCCATCTCTACTACAGCTGCTGATGGTGGAAATCATACTGCCAATGAGGTACTTCACCACAGCAAAAATAAAATGAAAAACTTTAAACCTGCAGAAAGTCTCAGAAGTACTGTAGTATTTTGCACTTTTTTCTGTATGGTGTTTGCCTTCATCCTGCACTTTTAACCAAAGTACTTTCTAATCTGATTCTGAATTAGGAATTGTAATGCAACTGTATAGCTGACATGCAGGTTATGTGACACTTTCTGCACCAGAGTCCAAGGTTGCTTAATGTGTGCTTTGCATTTTCAGTGGGAATGACTAAGGGAGATGGGCAAATGTTTTTACTGCTTTCTGAGCTGGTCTGAATAGTGTTTTTTTTTTTTTTAAAAAAATTGATTGAATAATTCACTTAGCCTATTCCATTGGGAGTGAAAGACTGACTTGCTCTACAGACAGTGGACAGTTTTGAGGGGAGAAGGATGTAGCTAATCAAGGGCCTCAGAAAAACACTGCAGTCTCTCTACTGCCTCATCCTGAGCTTCTGCTGCTGCTGCCCAGGATCTGTAGGAGCTGCAGATACTCAAAAAACCTTAGGCTGCACTTGGTGCTTTTTGATGTTGTTCTGTCATGGGTCTTCAGCCTTCAACTAGTCTCAGACCAACAGCATTCATGATGAAGACTTCATACTTTAATTAATTGCTTATTAAATGCTGTTATTTTGTGGTAGGAAATAAATACACTAGAACTTGGGTATGTACCATATTTTGGGTCAAGTTCAAATTGAACTAATAAGGTCTGAGGCTGTTTTCATTGTGAACCCTGAGAAAACTCAAAACTACTCCTCTGGAACAGCCTGGGAATCTCTATACTCTGCTTTCATCAGGGCCTGTGAATAAATAGCAAACTGTAAGTGTTCTTTTTGCTTCTGGTGGGCTTTTGGACTCTAAGTTATTTGGCATGGTTTCAAGCACTGCCAAGTTAAGTGCTGCTTATGCAGCTACTCATAGTTCTCATTCAGTGGCATATTGCCCTAGGCTGTAAATTGACCACTTTTATTTCCCTTAGTTATTGCCTTTTTTCCTCCCAGCCTCTGGAAGGAGAGACCTTGTGGCCCTGTGGCTAGGGGTTGCTAGAAGAAGGGCATCAGGCTAGAGAGGTTTCTCAGCTCTTGTTCACATGGCTGAAATCACTAAAATTACAGTCCAAATCAGCTTTTGCTTGTGTTGCCAAACAAAATGGCACTTGATATCATGCTGAGCTATGAAAGGAAAGTATTTTTCCCTGTGAATTTTTCCCTTTAAGGTAAAATGATAGCTTGGCTAAAGAATATAGTAGAGAAACTTTTTCTTTAATGTTTCAGAGGTGGTATTTAAAGACTCCTAGTTCTAATCAAACCCCGGGAAGATTTATGTTATGGTTGTAACTATTTCCTTCTGTCTAGGCTTCCTGACAGATGCGTAGATCCGTAGAAGAATGAAGGCCCATTCCACCCCAGCAATGACCTGCCCCAAGCAAACACCAACACTATACGTTATCTCTGTATTGATATTGTGTATTTGCACTGGCACTGAATGGGAATTGCCCCAGGAACACATAAATTACTGACATATAAAACTCATCCATAAATGCCAGCTATATTTCTGCAACTTTTTTTTCTGCCAGGAGGCTCAGCAATTGAACTTCTCTGGGCCAAATGACATACTATTTTTTTTTTTTTTTCCTCCCCATCTCCTTTGACTACTTGTGACTTTGAGGGAGATGAATAAATTTTCTAGCATCCAGTACTCTGTTCCAAAGCTTAATCCACAAATACCCCAAATGTTTAGCCTTTCATGCAAAGTGTGCTGGTTAGTATATTAACCAGCTATGATCAGCAAATATTGTTTGGGTACAGGTTCATCTATCCTTTCCTATATCCATGTACAAATATTTACCATTCAGCAAAACTCAAATCTGTTCAGATCTTGATTTTATAAAAACAAACAAACAAAAATAAAGCCATCAAACTTAATCCAGGATTTCTGCAATCTGAGTGAATTATAGTATATTTGCCTATCATGGTCTACAGTTGCACTTTTTTTTGATGGTAAGAGTGACTAAATATCTTAATTTCTAGATAGCTGCATATTCTCTTGGAGGGCTAGAGGGGAAATAATATATACACAGTAAAATATATAGCCTTAGTCTTGCATATCTTCCTGAGTGTGCATACATATTTACAGAGTGGGCCTTTGTGTATTTTATACCCAAACAGCAAAAATCTGTAAAAACCGGTGGTTTCTCAGCTGTTTCAAGCAGCAGACATCACACTGGTTCAGACTGCTGAGGTTAGTTTAAATGTCATATCTTCTTCTGAAGGAGAGAGAGGATAACTGATAATTAGGGTTGTAAATGAGGCATGTGAGGTGGCTTGAGGGGGAGCCAGCTAACTATACTTACCTGCCACAGAGAATCCTCCAATTCTGGGGTTAATTCTCAAACTACACCACTCTTCTTTCTTTCCTCCTTTTTAAGCCTCATGTTCTCCTAGCTGTAGTTCAAAAGAAAGAGTGGAATTAAATCCCTGCGGTCATTCATGTGTATTTTTCCCCCCCTCAGAAAGGACCAGAAGAAGGGAAGGGCGATGCAGTCTCTCTTAATGTGAGACTCAAAAGCAAGTAGATCCCCACAACATACCTGCCTGGCCAAACCTACCCCTTTAGCATCCATGAAAAGACACTGGCAAAGAACCAAAAGGCAACTTCTTTCTCATCAAGTTTGTTGGGTAGCAATAGAAACAATATACATTATCTAAAAATCTCCACTGGAATGCAGTTATTTCAGATATCCACCTGTACATTATCACAAAGAGGTGTTCTTGGTGTCAGACAATAAATCTCTAAGGTATAAATCAAAACACTAATTTACAGGTCACCATCAAAATGTTGCTGGAGATCATGTTGGTTTCTCTCCTATTGTTTACTGGAGCGCATCGGAACTTTCAGGAATATTTTAGATTTGTCAAATGTGAAACATGCAAGTCAAAAATTGAATTCAGGTAGGTGTTTGAGTCTTAAACAAGATAATACTGCAGATGTTTATTGACACTTCCTGTGCTTTGACTAAATATTGTATTTATTTGAATACATGTTTCAGCAACTCCAGGAAGAAATAAGCATAATATTTCTAGGACTTTGTCAAATATTTTGTACGTAACTTGTGCAAAGTTAGTCTTCCTGTGCGGCCAGGTGATAAGCAATGTTTAATAGTGTGCCATTTAAATAGTTAGTTAAAAGATATGTTGACACAGCTGCTTTTCAAGAGGCTTATGCAGCAACAGACTGAAATCAGAAATGTAACTGCAGCAGCAAGTAGGGCTATCAGACAGTGCAAAGATCAACTAAGAGACGAGTGACCATAAATCTTGTATAATTGGCAAACAGCTGCATAAATATACCTTGAATAGGGTCTTGCTGGTGACCAGCACAGCTGTCCTTCTGGTCTTGGTTTCCCTGTCTGGAATATTTGCCATCAGTGCCAGCATGGGTTCCTCAGGGAACTGCAGCATCTCAGCTGCCCAAAGGCTGCAGCCCATGCATAAGGGGCACTGCACTCTTAAAGCCATGGTTTGAGCTAAGACATAAAGCAACATACTGGTGACCATTCACTCTAACATTTAACTTATAGTTCATATTACAAATTGGTATTGTGTGTTTAGAATGGAAGTTTAAGACAGAAGCAGAGCTTGGATACTGTAGGGAGGAAGGAAGTGGGTCTGGAGAAAATGGGGTGGGGGGGTGAATAGGAAAAGGTATATTTAATTTGATGGAGCATATTGGCTGAGTCAATTCTATATGAGAGATCTTAGTGATGGCAATGTGATTTTTTTTTTTTTTTTTTTTTTTAAACTGCTATGAGATTACTCCCTCACCAAAAAAAGCTCTGAGTGTGGGAGGGAAACAGCATGCACTGAGTGTCACCAACTCCTCACTGAAGTGCACAAAGAAGAGTAAGGGCTTGTGGATGTAAACTCTAAATATAAGCACCATGCATTGTTATCTGTTGTCATGCATTGTTATTTGTTGTCTCGCTTTTGCTTCTTTCACTATGTAGAAAAGTCCAATTTGGACAAGAGACACTTCACAGTGGTAGAAAAACATCTTAAATATATGTTGGGGACAACCTGAAATATCAAATGATAGGACACAATCATGCATAGATGCAGTTGCACAAAATGATTCACTTGGAGGGTAGACAAGGGGATCTACAGGGCAGGAAAACAAAGGGATTTATAATCAACACCTGTGAGAGTGAGCATGTCTGTTTATAGAGGTTTTTTCCCAAAGAGTTCAGTGTAGCCTCTATGTTTTTTGTCTTCACCTGGCTTACATCTGGGACAGGATTGCCCAGACTTAGAGTATGGTAGACCAAAGACCAGATGGAAATGTGCTTACCTCCTTGAAACTATCAGTCTTGTAAGTAGATGAAGAAGAAAAGACAAAAATGAAAGCAGTTCCATCAGCTTGGGTCAAAGCAGAGCAAACAGTCATTCTTCATATTTGTTTCATCTGTTTATTCCATATATGGCACTCCTTTCAAGGAGATTCCTATCAGGTACTTTGTCTTGACAAAATTTCAAATAGTGTTCCTAAATATCATCCTAAATATTTAATACAGCTCAAGTGAAAAGATGCGAGTAGAGTAGGTGCAGTTTGAGATTTAATAGCATAAACATGACACCTACAGTTTGTGAGCAAAGCTGAATGCAAATGATCATGGCCTTCCTCTCCCTCTGTTTCTATGAAATCAAGCCAGACCTTTTTGCTTCAGGTGCCGATATCACTAGTTTCCTTTAGCTAAAGAGATGAGGTGAAAAGGCAGAAACAAAGTTAATGTACTGCTGAGATAAGAGGCTACAGTTCTCCTGATTTCAACAGAGCTGTGTGCTCTTGCATCAGGGGAGAATTTGGACCTGAAGCTTTGCAGCTGTTTTGAAGATGAAATTGATATTTCTGAAAATAGTGAACTGTTTCCATGGAAAAGTAGCTAATTTTGTGGAGCTTAATGACTTGGCCTAGGCAGTGGCAAGTACCTGGAGCTTCAAAATATTTGCCTAACTTTATTAGCTCCTGAACAGATATTATTTATTACCTTATGCAGTATTGTGGTGGCTGCACAGCCTACACAGCACTTCCTACATCTCCTACCATGCAGGGGAGCCAGGCTGGCCTCTCCTGTCACCACCAGACTGGCCTCAGCACAGTTGTTCCTGCAGGTCCTCACATCCCTCCCTCAGGGCTGAGAACATGTTTTACTCCCTCATCAAAGATGAGAAGCTAAGAGACCGAAATTGTGACTATTTGGTGATGTCTGGGGAAGTAGCTTAAAGATTCATCTATGGGCTTGGGTTATGGCAGCAGAAGAGTGTTCGGTTCATTTATTTTCACCTCATAGTACTGAAAGAGCAGAAAAAGGTGCTTATTTCATCTCAGCTGACCCAGCAATCAGTTTATGTATCATAACTTAATAAAGAGAGCAATTTTGCAAAAGTGTGTTCACAGGGCTTGTTTTTCTCAACACCTGTACTGTGTGAGCATCCAGCTGCTTGTTCCTATCCATCTGTCTCACAGAAACTATCATCCCCTTTTTACGCCAAACTACTTGAGTTTAGAGACAGACAAAATAATGTCTGCAGGGCTAGACCTGGATCCTTCTAGTCAGGAGAATCAGTATAGGTGAGGCAACAACCTCTAGATAAATGGAATAATAAAGAGGAGATAATGACTGAAATCAGATCTGTTCCAAAGATAAGACTAGTGCAGAGCCAGGTCCCTGTCTGAGCACCACAAGCACAAAATTTTGATTCAGGTCACATGAAATGGTTCACCAAAGACTATGCTAATGATTTAGATACTAGAGCACCTTTCCTGCTGAAAATTGTACATGAAAAACACTACAGCTTTGAGTTCCCTTTTCCATGGTCCAAAGGTACATGAAAACAAATGCTTCTCTGACTACTTAACTCATAAAATTTGCATTTTGAAATAAATAAAACCTTTTTCTCCTACCTGAAATATAATAGTCCAGATGATGGGGCAGGCAGGGCGTAAAATTTACTGTAAAGAAAAATGAAAAAAGAAATCCTCGTTATTACAGCACTTTGCTTTCAAACACATTGTCAAGTCCATGACTTTCAGTAAATGCTGACCCTCTGTTCTTTTCTATTATCAAGCAAAATAGAACAGAAACATAATTGGGTCAACAATCATCTAAAAACTCAGCTTTAGGGTTAGGCATAACCCTACATTTCCATGCAGGAAAAGATTGGAAGATGAAAGACTATTGAAAATAGTCTGCAGTCCAAAGTCCCTGCTATGCATTTCAGGTTCCCACCAACTTTAATAAGTCTACAAAGAAGAAAAATGCTAAAGCAGACAATGATGGTGTATGTTAAATACAGATGAACCAGCTCACATGTGCTTTTCCACACCTGCATTATTTCTATGCAGTGCTCTCATGCTGAAAACACTCTCTGAAAAACAGAAAAATAAAAAGCAAGAACAACAACAAAAAAAACCTGCTGAGGCTTTTGTTCAGTGCTGAGCATTATTTTTCACTACATCCGTCTCTTCTGGTGGCCCAAGGCTAAGTCAACATGAGGATTTTCAGAAAGCTCTGTATACTTCAAGTCAGACCTTAGACAATTTAGTAAGGCCTGTTAGGTTCACTTACAGATACAAAATTCAATGTAATAATTTACATTATAACAGAATACTATGTTTCCTTTTGCATTTGGGACCTGGGCTTTCTGTTTTGCACACATCCATTTTTAACTTTAAGTGTTTGTCTTACTAAAGAGGCATAGATTTATAACACTGAAAACCTATTATCTCGTTCTTCCTATTTGTTCATGGGTTGAAATCATATTTTCCACAATGGCAGACAGTGGTTGTAATTCCAAGGACCTTGTATCCTTGCCAAGCAAGGATGAGAACAGCACCAGCTGGAAATAAAAATTGTCATTAAAATAACGCAGACTCGGTAACCTGATTTCTACATAAGCTTATCTTCAAAACAAGGAATGCAGAGAAGAAGTAACAGAGCACTGTCAGAAAGCTGGATTTGTGCAGTTTCCCGCTCTTTCTCTCTGCGAGTCCTAGAAAATGCATCTTTCTTAAGACTGACAAGAAGAAAAGCATGGCCAGGCAAGAAGCTCTCCCTGCTAATACATAGAACAATATAATTAGGCATGCCTACAGAAATAAAGTATCAGCACGCCCTTGCATTTAAAGATTCCTGTCAGAGATTAATTCATTTTATTTTTCAGATCACCTTAGAAAAGGATGGCTGCAACCTGGCTCCAAAGGTCATCAAATACGGTCTATTTTAGACCAACGCTGCAGTGACTTGCAGAGCCAAGGGCACTCACATTCTTTCTTTTTCCCTCTTGAAATCCTGCGCCAATTTTAGCCCTGGCACAGAAGCTAGAGGAGTGACCTGGCTCTCGAAGCAACACAATGATTAGAGCATTAAGGGATTCTATTGGTAAAATGTGGTATTGCCACTGCACACCAAAACTCTGGCCTCCGAGGAGCCAGGGCAGCTATGAGCTTCGAGCAGCCTCTCAGAGCAGGGCAGGCACCTTTCCTGGACTAGGCTAGATTTGTCTCTCAACCATTTTAGAGAAAGCCCCAAGCAGAGCACTTTGCAGGAACCAAAACCTAAGGGAACCAGACCACAAAGGAAGAGTTATTCCTACTTTTTATTACTCTGGGGAAGTAACAAAAAGCTCTTACCGTCTAGCTAGAAATATAGAGAAGCACTAGTGGTAACCAGGCATCCACTGAAGCACTCAGATTGACGACAAATGTCAGGGGAACGCCCTCAGCTAGAATAACATTCCTCACCTGGCAAGCATGTTCCTTTAAGATGCTACAGCTGACTTAACCCTTAGGCATCCATGGCAGCTGGGGAGGGCAATCCAAGTCAGAATGAATGAGTGAATAAATAAATGTAATAAATAAATGAATAAATGTAAAGATTTGAAGGAGGGGAGAAGTGTGATTCTGCATACTAATGGCACCTCTGAAGACTTCGTCATTAACCCTGTCATGGTTTAGTGTTCTTGTTGCTCCTAAGCATTCCATATGGGACTGAAGCACAGATTACCTGATGTCCCAGATATGGGAGCTAGATGACAAGAAAAGAGTATGAGCTGGGCTCAGCGCAGAGCTGTGCACCACAGCACAGTGTCTGAAACAAGTGTCTATTAATACTGCAAAGCTTGCCCAACTGAAGCACGACGCGTACTAGCACACGCTGCTCTCCAGCTAAGAAGAGTTGCTAAGGAAACCACTTAAAGGGCTGTTTTATAATATTTGCCATGTAATCAAAAGGCAGGCTAATTTCCTGCTGCCAAATCAGAACAGTTCTTCCAAGGCCTTTAAAAATATTCTTTAATCCTTAAATTATGTTAGTAGTTCCTCATAGCAGACAAAGGACTGAATTCTTATCTGAGGTATTACATTTGAAATAATGTCACTGAAATTAATCCACTTGTTCCATTGCACAACCACTGCAGAAATCAGATTTTTCAAATGCACATTTAAAATACAAACCTATAATTACCGATATCCTAATGCTTCTGTTAAGCAGCAGTTCTAATTCACAGTGTGTTACACCGATTCAATTTCAAGGACAAATTCAACCTGCACAGCCAAAGTGCTTTAAGCAGAAAATGCCAAAGGCACAGTGTGAAGGGCTAGAAATATTCTGCTCTAACTTGTTTTTTCCTCCTCTATTTAAAAGACCAGATGGTTTGCTAGGTGCATAAACAGCACAGAAAAAGCCTCTTTTTTTTTTTTTTTTT
>VZSV01000304.1:17244-31778 GCA_013398735.1 Nothocercus julius
CTCCTCCTTCTTCTCCTCCTTCTTCTCCTCCTTCTTCTTCTCCTTCTTTTCCAAGCTAACAGTCTGGAAATTTTCCATCTGCCACAAAGCAGCCTCCTTTAAACAGGGCACTGCACAACTTGAACTATAGTTTAATCATTCACTTTAACTATTATAGATTTCCATTTGTCTATAGGAATTTTTTTTTTTTTAATTAAATGTGTACAGATCAACAGCACCTCAAGAAAGATTTCCATCTATAGTTTTATCTCATGGATTTTGTCTTTAACAGCAGTACCATTTTTTATGATACTTTTTTTTCCTTCCCTGCATATCCTTGCTCTGTGTTTGTATATGTATCAGTTGTGAAGGCACAGACTGTTTGTTCTATGTCCAGCTGGGTTCCTATTCCTGGCTTGCAGAGACACTTAAAAAGCCAAAGCATTGTCAGTACTTATACTTGCCTGGAAACAACGAGCTTTTGGGAGGTGAAGATGATAGGAAACAAATATTAATTAACTCTGGATTTTAGATTAATCTTATGATTCGTTCTGTGAATAAAGTGGAAGCTAAATCTTCTATCAAGCTGACAGAAGTGAAACTAAGTGTAGCTTTTATAAATAGGCAACTTTTGCTGTGCTGTATTTCCCAGAGAGAAGTTAACATGCAGATGTTTTGAATGTGAGGTAACAAAAGAGCAAGACAAAGGAGCGAGTGACTTTTTAATACCTGTAAGGATACTGATTTAAGGGCAAAGGGGAAACACAAGGGTAACATGTCGCAGACATCCAGCAATAAAATGGAAAATTACAATTTAAACCTTAAATCCGTTTTAGTTAAGTGATGTTGTAGGGTAGACTGCATTATTCTGATGCAACAGCATTGACTCTCCATGTGTTTGACTTTCATCAGGTTGACTATTAGTCTACAAACGCTAAAAGAACAAGTCTTTCTTTTTCTAAGGATTGCATTAAAAATAAACAGAAACATCCCAAACACTATGTTTTGAGCTGTGAATGGCAAATATAATATGGGTTTACAGGATGCTCACTTCACAGCTATTTTCTAATAAAAATAACTACTCATTAAGTTGCTTTTGATCATTTTTGCAAGCGCATGGTTTCCGACTAGGATTTTTTAAAATTTATTTTAACAATTATTTCAAAAGTACAGATGAAGATGTAATTAGGATCTACAAATTACAACTATGAGGCACCACAAGCCAAGAATGACAGCATCTCTGGGATGTGTTTGTTACTTTTGCTTATGGATTATGTCAGAGCACTCTGTCTTATTTATTGTCATTCACCTTGAGCCTGCATATTTTAATCCCTTTATAATGGAATATAATTTAAGTACACTTTTTGTAAGTGATCAAGGCATGCGGTTGCTACCTGCTTTCACTCATAATTTTGCTGTCAGCAAATACCTATCGCCAGGAAACATCTGGCCAAGCAATGAGACATCACTTATTTAATATCTAAATCAGTCAGTTACAGTGACCTGATGGTCTAGTTCAAACTAATCTGGTACTACAGCATTGATTATTACAAATTGCCTCCTGGCGTGTTTGACTTTCATCAGGTTGACTGTTACTCTACAAACAGTAAAATAAACAAATCTTTCCACATCTTTCAGCATGTGAGGTGAATCAGCATTAGTGCATTTTTATCTGTGCAGAGCCAGGAGGTTTTTTTTTTCATCTGTTTGGGCCAGACAAAAGATCAAGGAGACTGGTAGAGGATCTTGCTTGCCTGTGCTGGCCAAGGACATATGTTTTGGGGTTGTGCAATGCTGGGTTGTATTTTGGGAAGTTTGTGCGTGCGCTAGTGTACATCTGTGGACACAGTCTTAATGGACATTGTCACATAGCCTCAAAACTTACAAATTGCTTTACAGCCTACTTTTTAAAGCTTTGCGGAAGTTCCAAAGAAACATGGCAGATTTGAATACCACGTTTCTTGTGTAGATTGAAAAGACAACTCTAGGAAATCTAGGCAAATAAATTTTTCCCTCCTGGGAGCAAGAGTGCAGATGCTTAGATGTATGTTGAAAAAGAGGCATTATATTCTAATCCTCACCACCTCACCTGGTAGAGTTTTCACATTTCAGCTGACATGGAGCAAAGTCATTACTGCTAAGGTTTGCTCCATTCCAACCTCTGCAAATTCAGGGTATCGTTATGTGGGTGGTCAGCAGAAATGCCTTACCTTCATTTATCTGCAGTAGTGCCCATCCGAACTTCCAACTGTGGGCTGCTCCGTGTAGAATTGTTCCGTGGTGAGTCATGCAGACAGTTTTTTGGAGGCAGTGCTGTGCTATGTATGAGCAGCGGGCTCTGGCCATGAAAATGTTTCCTGAATGATGTAACCGAAAATTCCCCTTCCTGTGCTTCTTGTTTCCTGATCAGTTCTCTCATTGTTCTTGAAGACATTCCAGCAGCTGGGTATCTTGTATTCCTACTCATTTATTCCTACAAATCTCTGGGAAGACAAGTGATGTCAACAGCTGCTTTAATTAATTTGATTAGAAACGGAGGGTATCAAGCAAGGAGAGCCCTGCTGACATCCCGCCTCTTGCAAGACGAGAAGCGTCCGACAGCCGTGGGCTACAGCTCCATCTCTGAGCGACGGGCTTCCCGCTTCGATGCGGACGGCAGCGGACGCCTCACCACATGGGACACCTTCGGCATCTGGGACAACCGCATTGACGAACCCATTCTCCTCCCGCCGAGCATAAAGTATGGGAAGCCGATCCCAAAAGTCAGCTTGACCAACGTGGGCTCCGCTAGCCATATCGGGAAGCGGAAGGAAAACGAAGACCGGTTTGAATATGCTCGGCTGACAGATGACATCCTATACTTTGCAGTGTATGACGGACATGGTGGGGCAGCAGCAGCTGACTTCTGTGATAAGTATATGGAAGAATACATAAAGTAAGTGTACGCCATACAACTGCATGGCATTTGAATTCCAGCAGCACCTCCTTCCTGAGAGTTCCTTAGAACTGAAAAGGACCCTGAGGGTCACAGATTGCCCCTAGTTGTCACTGTCATCTAGTCCAGTGGGACAGCAGGAAGATGGGACTGGAACAGTCCCTGTTGTGCTGGACATGGTACGAACCTGTCATCCTGCATGTTTCTTGCAGCACGTGCACAAGGGCAAGAAAGGGTGTGCTTTTAGCTTTGCAGATCAGAAGCAAGACGATAAGCAGTTCTATTTATTTGCAAAACTCTAAGGCTTGCTTACAGTGCAAATCAGTAATGACATCATATTACTTTAATATATCAACTGTGACTGAATGCATGCAGAGAGGAAATAATTCTTTTGAAGAAATTTGTAAGGATTAATGTTTCAAGAAAAGAAATTATTATTATATTTTTTTTAAATTTTCTTTCCAGAGAATTTCTTACTCAGGATGAAAACTTGGAAACTGTTTTGAACAAAGCTTTTCTAGAAATAAACAAGGCCTATGAAAGCCATGCTCATCTGTCTGCTGATGGTAAGTAAAAAGTATTCTGCTCTTGGCATGGGAAAATGTTTTTCTTATTTGCTCAGTTGTTTTGTATTAAGACTTCCTGAAAAATGCTTAAAAACAATCTTACTTAACATAGATTTTTGCTCTAATCACTTACTGTTGAACCTTTTTAAAATGAGAACACTATGAAAAGTCCAAATGCAATTTATTGGAGAGTTATTAATCTAAATCTTAGCATAAAGCTGTTATTTCTGTGTGCTCTGAAGAAGAGTGTCTACAGTTCCTCTTTCTGACTTCTCAGCTGCAACTGAGGAGGAACACAGGCCAAAATGAATACAATAGATGTTGTTTCTGCACAATAGTTCTGAGAGCGAAGGAGAAAAAGGCAGCTGGAGAACGAGGTTGGCTGTGGCAGGGCTGGCATGAGCCCTTTTAGCCTCTTTACTCTTGGCCGTGAATCGGAGCCTTGTATGTATGTCTAGAGACTAAACACAGCTGAAGTGCTAGTTACAGCAGCCAGGGCTTAGAAGGAGAAATTTGGAAAAAGGAGAGGTGACAGAGGTTAAAGTCATGGTTCTCTGTCACCAGAGTTTCCTCAGCATTAAGACACAATTTCAAGAATCAGCTGCACCAGTCTCAAACTGCCCCAGTGTCAGTGCAGGTGTTTACAACACAACTGAGGTTGTTTTAGAAGAACAGAATTTTTAAAAGTCTTCCCTCCAAGAAAGAAGTGAAACCCAACAAGTCCTCTTGTGACTAAAATGATACAGTGTTCCTGGGTTACTTTTCTTCTGAATGAAAACAATAAATTACTAGAACTGTTTCCTGTACTTAATAAACAGCCATAAGAACCTGGTTAGACTCCTAGAAAACGTTTCCTGGCAGGACAGGTAGTCTGGCCGCTACAGTACAGTGAGCAATGTAAACCCTTTCTCTTACCTGGTGCAAGCTGAGGCACAGGGAAAAAAAGTCATAAATCCTGAAATACATCTCTTTAAAAAAAGTGAATTAAATCTTTAAACTTTATTAACAAGACAGGTCTTGCCTTTGCTCATTCGAGTGACCTTTGTTTCTTAACAAAGTGCCTTAAGCAGAACTGGAAATCCTACTTGGTGTATTATTTGATTATTCTGAAAATGGTTTCTGATATAGCATTTTGTAGATGAGTCTTACTGAACTAGATAACAAGAGTATTTCACAGACAAGCTCTGCAGCAGGCTGAGTATTTGGAACTGCTTATAGGGTATTATACTACTTAACTGGATGATGACTGGGCTACTTCATGACAATGCCAAAAAATTTACCTAGCAGCTAAACAGCACAGTCACAAGATCCTGGACAAACTCCCTTCATGAAAAAACCTTGAGGTCAAAGAAAATACTGGTCCAAGACACTGCTTACAACCACAAGGGTCACATTTTGCAAGGCACCCAGCGCTTCTTTAGGTAGATTTTAGACAAGCTCTCCAGGAACCTGTTGATGAGAATGTGCCCAGCTGAAAATCAAGCTATGGGGGAAAACAGTGGAGTAATAAGACATAAAGACAAATAGAGATGTATGAACAAAGTGAACCCACATATCTGCTGTTGAAAATTTTCAATTCTTTGTTGACTAGTGTGGGTATTTTTGTTGTTGCTGTTTTGAAAGTTGCATAAAAGTCAGTTGCTTTGCTTGTGTCCTGGTTAGAAGCCTCATCCAACAGATTCAGTTTGGCAGAAAAATTTTGGATTAATTGTGGCTATTCTAGATGTGACTGTGAAGAGCATTGCTCGAGCTGCTTGAAAATGGTGGTGGTGATGGTGGAACTCTGGGTGTCCAGAACACACTGGATGGATCCCAGGACTGACTGCCTTTTGAAACCCTTCTCTAGGTGACAAAGTGGAAAATTATAGTTTAGTGTTGTTCTGCTAGATCATTCTGCCAGCATCCACTGCTTTCACTGTGTCTGGAACTCAGATCTTCACTTTTCCAACATGTGTCCAGCTTGGAAAGTGTTTGAAAGTGTATGAAGGAGCATGACTCCTGGGAGAAGTTCCAGTAGCCAAAATTACAGGTATTTTGGACAACATGCTTATGATTTTTTTTCTTTTTTCCCTAAACAGTATTATAATGTAGCACAAATATAACAGGCTAAGAGGTGTATGTTCTCGGAGCATCTGGCCCTTTTTTTGAGGTCAATGCCTTCTGAAGGTCACTTCCCTGTGCCAGAATATTTGACACTATATTTGAAAAGTACCTAACGTAATACTTTCTTTGAGCTTCCAGTGAAAATTAAAGATGTATGTTACGATATCGCTCCTTGTGTCTTGTGTGCAGGATGACTAGTGCTGCTGGACCGCTGTCCTGGCCTGCGGTCCGTTCCAGTATCCCCTCTGATAGTGGTCTGTACAAGATGCTTCACGCAGAAGCATAAGAAACATGCTGTAAGCAGATCTGGGATAATGTGTCTTCCACATATACCCTCTCTAGTTGTTCGCAGGTCAGAGATCTGCCTGAGCCTTGAAGCATGATGTCTGCTATCTCTTCAGAAATGCATTTTCATTCACCTTCACGCATTTAAATACATTCAGTCACTTTTAAATCACTGCTCAAATTAGGTATGGATACACCAAAGGATGCTCGTGTCAGACAGACACATCATTATCCATGAGACAACCATTACCACAGACGGACAACATTTTCTGGTATTTCTGAATAGCACTAAACATGTATATGTAAAGGTTGAAGAGGAACAGAAATAAAAAGGGGAAGCTTGCAGAAATTACAGCATTGCACAGGAGAAAGAGAGCACATTAGACAAGGCTAGTTTTCTAAATACAGCATTTGTCAAAGGAAGAGCAGCTGTCATGTCCTAATGTGTCCTCCTGCTGCTATTCCTTGTAGGCATGAGCTAGTACTTGGAGAAAGCAACAGAGCATCTTTCCATCAACCCCCATGTTCAGTGCGCTCAATTCTAATTGCACTGGCCACTCACTCCTGGAATAGCCACTTTATTAAAATACAGCCAAGTGCTAACTGTAGTGCTTCTGTGTATGCAGAAAAGGCATTTGTTGAATCTTATGGTGCTGAGCAAATAGTAATAGCCTTTTGAAAATAACTGAAAGGAAAAGTTTCAAAGCTACCATTCAAAAATGTGATTATTCTTTCTTTGAATATGTTAACCTGCAACACTGAGGAAAAGAGAGAGCTGCAGAAATTATACTTAAATATTACATTAATCCATCATTAAAAAGACAACCTTTTATCTGTGGGTCCTGGTTATTATCTAATCGAGTTAGAAGATACTGATTACAGTATTATGGGAGTGTTTATTTTGCATGTTTTCCCATGGCTCGGGTGAAGCCGTACATTTCTATTCAGTGCATTTAAAATGGCTTCAAGTTGGCACTTCTCTGAAGTGTCATCCCCAGTTTTTGATTTATACATAAATTAGCTTGAGAAACAGATTGGGCCATATTGAAGTGTGGCCAAACTGAATGCTACCCAACTCACAAGGACTTCCTCCATCACCTGCAAAAGAAAGTGCAGGCAAACCCAAAGCGAATACTGCAATTTTGCAGCCCTTGTTCTTTCATCTCCAGTGTTGCAGGTTTATTTTGTTTGAACAAAGACCCTGGGTGTATTTCCTATTTGCCTTTGTGTACATGTTATTTGTGGCAGACACTGTACCTGGTCAGCAGCTCTAGAACTGGAGGCCCTGGACACTATATGCTGGGCTTCAGTGGAAAGAGAGATCTGCTTAATTTTATCCCAGGTGAAGGAGTCTGGCGGTTCCTAGCCTGGACTACTGGAAGGTTCCCACATCCTCTTTGTCACATTAGTTGAGATGACTTGCAGTAAAAATTGTCCAGTGAGTGTTAAGAACCTATTGAAAGATCTTAATTATATGGTGATATTGTTAGTGAGAGAAAAAAAACTCTTCAGTTGTTAAAACAATGTATGTGCCCATGCAACTTGTTATTAAATAATCTAGACGCAGTAGCAGTAAAGCATTAGACCTTGTATCCCGTCGTCATTCCTGTGTTTTGGAACTGTGCTAAAAATCAGGTAATTCCTCTAGGCTAGCTAAATCCATACTGCTGCTTTACCCAGATCATGAACTAGATCCAAGGAAGGGGACATGAGGGGAATTCATTTTTCTAACCAATACCATTTAACTAATAAACATCCGTAAAGCATAAGTTACTACAAATTGTGTGCACAGTATCTGTGACTGGTTCTTTGATAACATTCCTTGACGTAGTGATACCAGCTCTTTTGGTTTTGTAAATTTGCTCTTTAAAGATGTGTATTCACCCGAATGACTAAATGTTTAAGGTCATTCATGATTTAAACCCTACCAATCTTGTCTTTTACAAGGGTAGCATTTATTTGTCAGCATTGTTCCAAAAATGAGGAATGATATGGGACACTAGTGGCAGTTCCTTATTCATTTTATTTTCTAAATAAATGTATTTTCTGTAAAATAAAAAGTAGCTTTATATAGGATTTTCATTTAATTTATTTTAATTATTTAGCTAAAACAGGTATTTTACTGGCTCTACTAAAATTTCTAATCATAGTGCTACTTGTGTCTTATTTTTGTAACACACCTCAAAGTGAGCCTGCACCAGAGTAGTCCTTGCTTCAGATTAGAAATAGGATATTAGTGCTTACCTGAATATGCGGTGTTGTACGCTGTAGTTTTCATAGCATCCATATCGCAGTCAGAGATTAGACATGGACACGGCTGATGCTCACGATCAACATCCTGGTTACGTGTACAGCTAAACTAAGTCTTCATAGCAGTAATAATACCTGTTTAAAAGAATAACACAAGCTTAGTTTAGACTATTTTGCGAGGGTTTTTCCGGTTTGTTTTGTTTCATCAACTCACTGTTTTCATGTTACAACAAGGCTCAATGCATCTCTCAGGGCTTTGTGCATCTAGAACTTCCTACCAGCCCAGTTTTCCAGGGGTGCTGAGCGCTCACAGGACTGGGGGGTGGACATCGAGATCCCAGGCTTATGAAGCCTCCGTAAACGTGGAGGGGGACGTGCTGCACGTATGCACTTGCCGGCAGCGCGGGGGGGCCGGGCACCCCTCAGGCTCAGGGTCCTGCCTGAGAGCTGTCCCCTCGCCGGGTCAGAGCTGCAGGGCCAGGGGAGGCAGTGCACGTAGTTGTAGCTGAGCTCTAGAGAAGCGGCGGAGGGAAGATCTTTCCAGCGAGATGATGAAACTGAAACCAGAAGGCCTTAGCTTTATTGTAATCAAGCCAGGACCCTAAACGCAGTTAGGCAGCTCAGATTACTTCTCTGCCTGGCAAGAGAAGAGGGCAGCAGCTGGGAGACTCTCTTGCCCTTTAGACAGTGAATTTATATCCCTTTCAAGCGATCCTATCAGTGCCCATGGCAGAGTGCCCAGAGGGCCAGGGCCAGCTGACTGGCTCAGTTTGCAGGTGCAAGGCCAGGCAGGATCCAGCTTCACCTCCAGACTGGGACCTCCAGCAGATTGACAGGAGTTTGAAAAGAGCAGAGGCCCCTTCCAAAAAGGCCAGTGTCTGCTGACTGAACCCTCTGCCTCTTGAGAAGTCTGGGGGAAACTCTCCAAAGGGAGACTGTAAGAGCTGGGAGAGCAACTGGAGTATCCCAGAGACGGGGGCAAAGGAGTTTCTCATCTAGAGAAACTATGTGCAGCTACATTTATTGTTATTTGTCTACTTTGCCTCCAAACAGCAGGGAAGATTCATCAGTTTTATGGTGGGCAACACCTGCAGTCACTGCGCCCAGGCATGTGAATGATATCCGAGTATCTTCAGATGCACTGTTGGAACAGAAAATATGTCTGCTACAACTTGGAAAGAAACTACCTGATCTGATAGGACTTTTATTCCACGCGCCCTTTTGCATGGAGCCATGTTGTTGCACAGAAATACCCACGCTTTCCACTCCTTCTCTTCCCCCTAGCCCTACATGCATGTTCGTTTGCTGTACTTTTTGAATGTAACTTTAGTTTAAACTTTAAAGCATTTACTTACTGATAACATAGAGCACAGGTTGTCTTTGTTTTCTCAGTTCAAACTGTTGCATACATGGTGCTATGCTTCTGGGCAGTTTTAACCCCCCCCCCTTTTTTTGGTGTGATGTTTATAGCAACTGTGATGAATGCTGGGACCACTGCAACAGTGGCTCTGCTCCGGGATGGGATTGAGCTGGTTGTGGCGAGTGTGGGAGACAGCCGTGCGCTGCTGTGCCGAAAGGGAAAAGCCATGAAACTCACCATTGACCATACTCCAGAAAGGAAGGAGGAAAAGGAAAGGTACCTGTCAGCTGACTTTGTGGCTTCCCTGGGCCTGGCCTTGGTCAGGCAGTGCTTTTGTTCCTGTTCTGCAGCTGGGTTGGGCCTGGAAAAAAAACAAACAAATCATAGCTGAACAAAATGTCTGGAATTGACATCTAGCAAAAGGTGGCAGAACTCCACTTAGCTTGTTTATGTCAGTTTAGAGGATTGAGGATCTGGGGAAAAATACATGAACATAAACTGTTATGGTAGTAAAATCTGTGCAGGACTGGGCTCAAGGACTTGTCCAAAACTGCCAAGTTTGAGCTAAGATTTGAAGCCATGTACTGTGGTTGCCAGCTTGGGGCTTAGCCTGCAAAACCACATTCCCTTCCTTGGAGCACTTCAGATAGCAAAAGCCAACTCTCAGTTTCCCAGTTGAGGTCCTCCACACACCATTCTGCCTCCGCAGATAGTGGAAGAAATTGCAGCTAGGGGTGATGATCGGAATCACTAATTCAGATTTCCTTTCTCTCTTTCCCCTGGACAGGATTAAGAAGTGCGGTGGCTTTGTTGCCTGGAACAGCTTGGGACAACCGCATGTGAATGGTAGACTAGCAATGACAAGGAGCATAGGAGATTTGGATCTTAAAAACACTGGTGTGATAGCCCAGCCAGAAACAAAACGGATTCAGGTAAAAGAAGGCCTGGTTAACAGGAACAGCAACATTTGGATTAAGGGGCCACACAGGTATTTGATGCAGGAAGTATCCACACAGCATGTGCCCAGCTGGAACCCGATGGCCAAGCTTTGATTCTCAATTGTGGCAAAGTAACCAGGGACTGATTCGAAAGTCCTTCCAGATTGACACGAATAGGACAGAAGGAAGTAATAATTATTCCTGATAATAAATTCAGCCAAATTAACTTTTAAATCCACATTATCATAGTATCAGACAGGAAGGAAGGAAGATAAGGAAGGAAGGAAACACAAAACCTGCCCACTAGACCAGAGTTTAGTGAGATGACCATGTCTGCCTTGAAATCCTCCTTTTAAGGAAGCCCGTCATTTATTTGGCAATGTATGCATCTGGGCTTTTGGCCTCAGAATATTCAGACGGTTATTTTCTAGGACCGATAGCCCTTTAAAATGTTTTTCTCCAGTAGGTGTAACGCAGTCTGTTTCTTATGCACATGCTGGAGACTTCAAAGGGCAGCCTTAGGCTACCAGGGGTGGGAGGGTCCCTGTTAGTGCTTATGCAGAAAGCAGGGGAACATGCAGCAACCTCAGAAAAAGCACTTTGCAACAGAGGGAAAAAAAAAAAAAAAAAAGACATTTTACCTTGCACTGCTCTGTTAATTTTCACCCACCCCATTCGTCTTTGCTGCAGTTGCACCACGCAGACGACAGCTTCCTGGTCCTTACTACGGACGGTATTAACTTCATGGTGAACAGCCAGGAGATCTGTGACTTCATTAATCTGTGCCATGACCCAGCTGAAGCTGCCCACGTGGTAACTGAGCAGGTAAAGGCAGGGCTTCCCACAGCACCAAAGCACGGCTGCTCCTGTGGCTGGACTGTAGCTTAGGCTCGTGATTTAACTGTCCTGGCCAAGATGGTCACTGCTCCAGCTGTCCTTCTCTTTCCCTGGACCTTGCCACAGTCTTCCTAGGACATCATTTCAGTTTATATAGTTAGGTCATGATCCACTGAACTGCACAGGGACTGTAACTGCAGTTTATTCCAGTCATCAGCAGAGATGGCAGTGGGAAATACTTATTACAGTTTCTCACAGTGACATGTCATATAGAAAAGCTCAGTGGCGTATGGGAACCCGCAGCGCCAGAGCTGACAGGACGCAAGGAACTGCAGGGCCTTGTGGCCTGCTGTCCAATGTGGAGTCTGGTCCTTGTTTCCCTTTCACCGAAACTGCAGGGTTACGATGGTGACCGTTTGTTTCTCCCCTCAGGCAATACAATATGGCACCGAGGACAACAGCACCATTGTCATAGTGCCGTTTGGAGCATGGGGTAAATACAAAAGTGGTGAGATCAACTTCTCCTTCAGCCGCAGCTTTGCCTCCAGCGGGAGATGGGCATGATGACACAACTGTCTTTTCCTGCAGTAATCTGGACACAGAGTGCTACAGCTGAGCACATCCGTCTGTTCATAGGTTGACTCACTGTCTTGTCCATCTCTTCTCTGTGTTACAGAAGATGCTACTGCTGCCTTGGTGGGCAACACCTCGTTGTTGCTTGTGGCTGATCATGTTTTACCCCTTATTTATTCGAATCAGCATCGAGGCAGCTATGTCTTCCTATTTCTGGTCCCAGCAGCTCTTCATACCGCTTTGTTCTTGTAGACGAGGTTCTGGCCTTTCACCGTAGGCTGAAGGTTTTGCACAGTAGTTTCATATCAACACATCTTACTTAGGACCCTTAGCTATTTAGCAGCTGTGAAAATCCGAGATTCTGAGCCACGTGCCAGTTTCTTTGTACCGTACACAGGGGAACAAACGCACAGTTGTCATAGCCAGATAGAAGGCAGATCAGTTGTCTTCCTTTGCTAGCTATACAGCCACCCAAAACTCCTCTGTGCTTCAGGAGAAGCAGGTGAAAAGTAAGGGGAAAGTTTCAGGACGTAGTCAGCCCGCGCTTCAATCCTGATGCCAACGGCACTGGGTGTAGCTGACATTTTTCCTAAGACAGTGCTGCTTTGCAGGGCTTTTGCTCTCGCTGCGGGGATTTGCGGTCCTCTGGCTCCAAGGGCATCGAGCGCACTGTGGGACGGGAATATCTCCATTAGATCTGAAGCCTGTGTGGTTTCTGTGGACCACGTAGCAGCCCCCTTTCTGTGTTCTCTTGGGTGTGCCAGTGCTTGACATGAGCACATAGGAGGGAAAAAGCTGCACATTTTTGAAATCCAGAGACTCTATCTTTTGTTTCTTCTTCTTTTTTTTTAAGCTAATTTGAAGGAATTTTCTAATCCAGATTCTTTCGATGTTTTGGATGACAGGAAAGTTTATTTCTTCATAAATATATGAGGATTTTCCTGCCTTCCTTTGAAGATTTTTAGTTTGTTATAATCTCCTGTGGATCCTCATGGTGTACAGGGAGCTGTAAAATGCACAAGGTGAACAAGCTAGGGAAAGGAGAGAATGTTGTTAATACAATTTCTGTGAGTTTTGGGGCGTGCCACATAGTAGATGCCAGATACTCGGCCAGTGCAAGCACTGTTTTGTGCTTGCAGAGAGAATGTCCATTTCCTCTTCCCTTTTTGGAGGGAGTCCGTGCCCATGGAGGCACAAGAGTCCAGAGCCCTGAGGCAGCTCAGGCCGCTGCTGTGAGAGGGAGCGCAGGCCGTGCGCTGGCAGCGCCTGGAGATCTGCGCCCGCGCACCTGGTTCTTCCTGCACTTTAAATCAGGGTGCAGCTCCCTTGGCCTCTGAGTTACCCTGCTGGAAGGAAACGTGGGTAGAGAAAAATAGGGCTCTTTTCTCCTTTGCGACAGTCATTTTCATTCTGTGGATGTTTCCAACAGAACAATAGTACAAAAAGAAAACCAAAACTAAGGGAAATTGCCTCATATAAAGTCACCTTTAAGCAAGAAAAAAATATTACTGCGATGCCTCATCTGATTCTTGTTTTCCAGCATGAAGGATGTATCTTTGTTTCTTTAGCCCTTTCCAGGCCCAGGGTTACACCTTATGCAATCATTCCACGTGTTTTCTTTGCCTCCGTCTGCAGGCCTGGGAGCACCCCACTGAGCACAGCGTTGTACTGACAACAGGGAGTACTGGGTGTATACAGAATATGCCGGTTTTGTCCCATCACTTGGTGTAGTATATGGTGTATATAATGTGTATATTCGGTTTATGTGTATGAAGAGTTTGTGAAACAGTATTTGTAGATCTCTATTGTACATGATCCTATTATCCAGGCCTCTGTAATGAGTGTATAACTAGTTTACCGTTGTAATCCCTTCTCTCTCCCCAGGTTTTCTGGGTTTGGGTTCAGTTGTCACCCAAAGCCAAAATGATTGTCATGCTCCTCAGTTTGGCCTTGCGGCGCTGAGGCCAAAGGGCACTCTCAGTTATCAGCCAGAGCAGGTTCTCAGCCTGCAGCAAATGGGTGACAATTCCTACAGCCCATTTGTAGCAGAAGTGGCAAAACACAACTTCTCGTGAGCACTCGAGCAGAGATAGCCCTTAGCAGGGGTTCACAGAGCTGCCCTGGGCCCCTGGTTACAGCCGGCCTGTGCTGCGGTGTGAACAGCTGCGAGTTTCTCCTGCAGAAAAAGTTATTTGCTAAACATCAAACCCAAGAGTTCCCAGGAAAGGGTTAACTACAGCAGGCACCCTTCCTGCTCTGAGCACAGTGAGGAGCTGCGGTCAAGCTCTGGAGTGGGATTTGCTGTGGGGGTGGATTTGCTACCAGATGTCAGCCAGGCATGAGCGGTGTTGGGATTTGGACAAGCTCCATTGCTGCTGTTTCCTTCCAAATGCTGCTCATTTTTTGCTCAGCCAGCGAGTCATCTATCAAGACAGAAGGTACCATGGGCCCTGGGGGTGTTTCTCATAAACACGGTCTGCTTTTTAAGCATGCACATTTGAGCAGTGCTGGCTACTTGCCAAGCTAACGAATGCCAAGGTAATGAATAACACTGCAAAATATGTTGTAAAACTGTTTTGCACAGACCTCCATCACTAGGGCTGTTCTCCCGAATCACAGTTCTGCTTTATCAGCAAAGGCCAGTGTGAACTGCCCTAGGATTTAATGGCAACTGCAATTCTCCAAGGAGTCAGGAAAAACCTTTATTT
>VZSV01000304.1:31818-137649 GCA_013398735.1 Nothocercus julius
CCTGTGTGTGTGTTTCAGTTTGGGGGCTGAGTCTTGCCTGACAGAGAGATCCTTTTAAACTTTGTTAAGGAACAAAAGCCAATTGCCTTTCTAATGACACTTGACCACCGGAGGCGCTTTATTATTACAGGATCACTATGTATGTCTTCAATTTTGAATCAAATTAAGTAGAATTTTAGCTCACTCTCCAGCTCCCTTTTACGTGCATCAATGAAATTAATATATAATTTTTATTACAGACCAACCTGAACATTAAGGATGACCTGCTGAGCAAACAGGAACAAATGTTTGATTTTTCCTGCCTTTTTAGGGCTAGGTTCTGAACTCCATCAGATCTGGCAAGAAGTATTTTCCTTCCTGAACACTCACCCTGGAGCAGTGGGGAGCGCTCAGGAGGGAAAACACTCAGTACAGGCACTGCAGGAGTCTGGCCTGGGGGCCAAGAAAGGCAAAGAATCTTGTCCAGCTAGTTATTCACTTCTACTGTGATATGGAAGGCCTCTCTCCAGCCTCATATTTCTGGAGGATTTACTAGGGGAGGTGCTGAGATTGTAATGGGAGTTTCAGCTTTTCTTCTCCATCTGGAAAGTAGGGTTTTGTGCATTATAGAGGGAATGGAGTAGAAACTTTGCAGCCTTGAGCTGGGAGAGGCGTCTCCCAGGAAGGTTTACTATTACCTTGTGTTAAATTAAAATCATTTGGGGAGTCTTAGGTCCTTTGGTCACGGTTGTGACCATTGTGTCCAAATGTATCATATTGCAACTCTGCTGGTTCTGAAGCTGCTGTTCTTGGTGCAGAGATACCGTGTGGGCTGTCCCCTTTACCCAGGATATCAAGTACTTGGGAAGCTCTGCCTGTCATAACTTTATACAGACTAAAGTGCAGTTGGGTACATTTGTTACCTAGTTTGCCTTAGGACTATGTGGAATTTCTCTGGTTTCCTGTTTATGTTTGGTATAATCATTGTTCATAATTAATCTACTTAATTTTATAGAAATATCCATTTTGCCTTTATTTTTGTTTGTCTTTATAGTTTTAAATCTACATCTGAGCAGATGGGGCTGTGCCAGAATGCTTAAAAGATCTTTGAATAAAGATTTGCTCCCAGATTTCTGTCACCGCAGATCTGTTGTTTTTCTCCTACCTAATCTCAAATCACCAGAACAGTTTGTTTCCCAAGATCTGTCCCAAGTGCCCTGTTGGCCGCAGCCCAAAGGCTTTGCCCCAAAAAGCTTTGGATAACCAAGGTTTAACTTACAAAGCGATTCACCCAGTGACAGCCAGTGCCATGTCCCTGTCTCTGCGCCCACATGGGCTTTGGCATCAGGACCACATGTGCTGTCTGACTTGCTATCCTTGCCTTCTCTTTTATTTTGATTTATTACAATACCAAGCCATGAGAACCCCCTCTAGGCAATACGAAGATAAGGCTGCCAAAGGCAGCGCTCAGGTAGGTGCATTTTTGAAGGTCTCTGTGCAGAGAAACCCGCCAGCTTTTGCCGCGGTAGTCGGGAAAGGGCTGCCAGGTTACGCGCTAACCGGAGCATTTGTCCATTAATGAGCATCCCTGTGACCTGCTGGTTAATTTATGCCAACGGGGGAGAGGAGGAGGGTGGCAGTGTCCCAACAGTGCCGTGGTGTTTCCCTGCCCGACTTCAGCTCCCTCAGCCGAAGCCCCAGCGCTGCCAATTGGCTGGATTTTAACAGCCTCTCTCTGTTGGCCAGCCTGGTTTTCCCCTTTGCCCTTCTTTTCTAACTGCTTTCCATGCAGTAATGACTTCACGGCTTCCCGTGTGGATCCGCACTTGGAAAAACGCGGCGGCGTTTCCTGCTGGCGGCCCTGCTGTCAGCACGAAGGGCCTCCGCAGGGGCCACGCGCCCAGGGCTGCGGCGGGATCGTGCCCGTGCCCCGCGGGGGCCCTATCGGAGGCCTGGCCTCACTTCCCCCAAGCGCTTGTGCTCAGCGCAGCGGCACGAAATTCCCTGCGGGAGCGAGGGCAGGATTTGGCTCCCGACAGCTCAGTCCTGATTCCAGGTTTGTTTCCGTCCCCCTCCTCTCTGCAGCGCTGCGAGCAGCAGTGACTCGCTGTGCGCTGACCTGAGTCCGACACCTGTTCAGCTGCTCTTTTCTCTTTAAAAATGCACATTTTTTTACAGCGGGGTAGAGCACCAGACCCTCTGAGCCTAGAAAGCAGCCTCCAAACCCCATCTGAACTGTTCAGCACAACGGCAATTAAAGAAAATTTAGTCAGAGCAAACTGGCCTCAAGCTTGGTAACAGCACACTGGGCTCTGGCTTTTGCACAGAATGAAAAGCTGCATTTTTTCAGCGCATAAAACCTCCTCCCAAGGACCAGGCAGCTACAGACTTGCTGCAAGTCACCAACAAACAGACATTTTTGAAGGCCAGGCCTTTTACTTCGGCTGCCAAGTGTAAGCTGAGCCCTGTTGCTACCCGACCTTTTAGCCAGAGGAGCTAATTACTGCCCCTCCTTGCTCTCTGGTCACAACCATTTGCAATCCCCTCAGATATTCCTACTGCAACCATTTTATGAACACAGCAACGCTTTGCAGCAGCAGAAGAGCAGTAAAAGAGCAGCATTTAGTGAAACCTACCCTATACAAAGAGAAATCTTAACGGAGGCTGTTGTCGGTGGCACCTAATGAACACTTCTATTACTGCATCAAAGAATAAACTCATGAAAAATGAGTTCTAAACTGCAGGTCTCAGAACACCTTCAGCATTTTCAGACCTTCTCTGCTCATCTCTGGATTACTCTAGTGGCTGTCACAAGGTGATGAGCAACCACTTACAGCATTTCTAATGCAAAACAGCAGCAGCAAATGACTTTCTACACAGTAGAATTCTCCCTTAAATGAAGCACAGGGTTTTTCTAAACATCATGCCATATTTGAAATATTTGCCATATTCTACTAGAAGGCTTCTTTGACCTCTCCCTTTCTCAAGCTATCTAGATTAAAGAAATGGGAGATTTATAGATATCAACTTTCAGATAGGAACTGAAACAACAGATTATACCCTAAACTGCAAGAAAAATAAAATGCCTAGATACTTACTGCAGTTATTGCTGTCTTGGCCTCGCGTGGGGGGTGGTGCGCGTCACAAGCCGGGTGCCGCTGCGATGCATTTCTCTGCCTAGCGTCCACCCGCTCTCATGGTGTTAATACACCAGGCCTTGCTCCAGGCTGCCCCTTGGGCTGGCTGGGATGGGAGAGTCCCCAGGATCCTCATCCCTGTGTGTGTAAAGCACAAAAATCTCCAGAGTGGAGAAGAGGAAGGTGGGGGTGAAGCTCACGGATCCCCCCGCTCTCCATCACTCCACTCAGCCAAGGCTCAGTGAGATAGGGACTGCCCTGTGGCCTGGTTTGGATGGGAGCCGACGGCGCTGCCGGTCTCCGGCTGAGGACCGAGGTGGACGCTGCCGCAGACGAGGAGCTCGCTTGGCCGGGAACGACGGCGAAGAAGGAGCAGCAACCCCAGGCTCCCAAAGTGATCTGTGAATATATTAAAAAACTCCCTGCGATTTAGCACCAATGCCAATTTTCGCCAACAGAGTTCCTCTGCAAATCTTGCTCCCTGGGCAGCATCAGTTTTCCTGCTCCAGAATCTTCACCAGTTCTGCTCATTTTTCAGTTTATTTCAAAAACACAGTATTAGCTACTCCAGAAAACATAGCAAATTCCAGTTAGAAAAGATGAAAGACAACTGCTCCTTGAATATTATGAATAAATAAACACCAGTTACTATAGTTGCATAATACAAAAATTCTGCAAAAGCCCTTGCCGCTTTGTTCTTAAGGAAATACGTTTTCTCAGCAGCTGAAGTTCCTGTAGTTCAACAAAAAGCGAAGCATAAAAATCATTGCAAGCTGCAGTGTAAAGGCCTGGGAGCAGAGGAATGTCTAACACGCTTCGCCCTGGGGATAAGCGAGGAGAGGGGTGAAGGGACTGACCACGAGCACAGGCAAGAGAAAAGTGTATTTAGGTTCATGCAACTCAAAACCAGTGGCATGAGGGTTTTCAATCTTAATTTAAAACACACACACAAAAACGTAGAAATAGGATGTCTACACGTCTTATGTCCCCAGTAGTAGCTATTGGCTAATAATAAAGAAAAAAAAACCTACTAAGAAAGCATTTCCTCCTGCGGGAGAGGCACGTATGTTAGAAACGTAGCTATCCCTACGGATTTCTTGCAGCAAGAGAGAAGTGATCCCTTCCTTGGGGACTTCCCAGCGGCGCGGTTGGGACGTGTGGGTTTTCACCGAAGGCTCTGGCCCTCCTTAGCAGCGTGTGAGTAAGGAAATGAGCCCTGGCAGTATCTCCTGGCCCAGCTCACGCTGCTCCAGCAGCTCTGTGCCCTGCCCGAAAGAACAGACCTTGGCCCGGGGACAACTGGCCGAGGAGGCTTTGCCCTCTGCCACTTCTAATTCTGACTGTGGCTGTCACGTCCAAGCTAGGGTTTAATTCTCTGTTTTAACTGATTGCCAGCTAAGTTACCTGACTGTAAATGCCCTTCCATAGACTCCTCGAAGATCCTTCCCAGGAAACAAGTGTGCCCGGTGCTTTCTTGCAGCCTGCAGCCGCCCAGGGTCTGCGCTGGCCTGAGGCACCGGAGCATCCCCGGAGCACGTCCTGGCCCTGAAATGAGATATGGCGTGAGCTGATGGAAGACAAGCCAGCGTCTGGGAGCATTTCCCCTGCTTCAACCTCTTCCTCTCTACCTCTCCCATACCCACCAAATATGGATTCCTCTTCTCAAAAACTCAATTTTCAATGCATCAAAGCTAAATCAGCTGATGAAACCACATCTTGAGAGTAGAGGAGAAAGTACTTACTGCTTCCAACTTCTCCAAAGCAACCACTTACAAGGCACAAACACACCGTGCTGGGCAGCAGGAGACTTTCGTCTGCTCTGCGAGCACAACCACAAAGTTAGCAATTAGATCATAAATTCTTACACTTACTTTTACTTGAATGGTAACATATATGCCAAAGCAGGTGCCCAGCAAGGTCTGTGCATAAAGTGCCTCCTGACCTGGTGTCTCGCCAGTGACACTCAGCGTGAAACCGAATTAGAGTTAAGTTCATCAGTAGAAGCATTTTTTTGTTTGTTTTTCTTCAGCCAAAGAAATCACTTGCTCGCTAGCAACAGGAATGCCAATTTTCATGTTAAACAGCCAAGGAGAGAGAAGCTCCAATTGCAAAACCTGGTTTTTAACTGGAGACCAACCGATAGCAGGCATCACTGTTGCCAGCTAAGCCACGACCAAAATGAAAATCACATTCTCTAGCATTATCAGCTCAAAAAGGAGCATAAGAACAAATGAAGGAAGCGTTTCAACATTTCCGGACCTTAAGCTAGGTCTCACCAGGTAAGGTCAGGTTCTGCTTTAGAAGTCGCTCTCTCCTTGTGGAAGGTGATTTAAGCTAGATTTTGGTATTTCTTCCTCTTCCATTTTCCTGAGGAGCATTTCCTTACATCTTTCTTTACTGTCTATTTTCTGCACGTTGGTAGAACCTGTTCTTCTAAATAGTAGCAAACTTTGCTGGCTTCAAGTGTTACAGTAACCCGTGTAAAGCAAAACAAATAAAGATAGTAGAAGGTTTCGCGCTGCAGCATTGTGGATGACTGTGCTCATGCTCAGAACACAAAATTTTAACAATGTAGTCCTTGCCATGGTAATAGAAACAAGCTACTCATTAGTTACCATTCCTATTTTAAAAATGTTTATTTAACTGCAAATATTGCTTCTCATTCAAATCCTCCCGACAAATGCAAAACAGCTTTTTGGTGGTAAATAGCAGGTATTTATTTGAAATGAAAAAAATACTTAAGTACCTGAACTATTGCATTTAATCATGTATTGTAATTGTGTTACTCTACCTTTTTGCATTGGAGACAAATATACAATGAACATTCAGATATCACAGATTGCACACTAGATAGTAAATCTTCAGGCCTTTTACATAACCACCAAAAAACAGATATTGGATTCTGCAATATAATACAAAATTCCACACTCCAGTCTTAGCCAGTTATCTTCAATTTACTCCTGATGCTGTACAAATAAATGGCCATTTAACTAGGGTTTACAAGTTAATAACAGGACAAAAAAAATATACATTGCACTGACACAAAAAGTCAGCTGTGTTAATAGTCATGCAACAAGTAACCAAACTTGCTGAAATTAAAAATACTTTCTAAAAACAGTCTTAACTGCATAAATATTTTATACACAGTTCATTTACCCAAACAAAAGGAGTCTTTAAATGATACAAAGCAAATATAAGTTTCTACCGGTTTTATACATAAGAAAGTGCAAAATAACTTATCTAAAGTGTTTTGCTATCGAGCGGATGCCTGCGGGCCGGGGGCAGCCAGCCCCCTCTCCTAAGCATGACGTTACAGTTGCACACTACATACAAATGTTAGAGTACGTGAGTAAATATACTACAAAGAACAAGGCAGGAGAAGACATGTGAGGTACTTGCAGAGAATACAGGCTACTAACGTTAGTGTACATGAGTATAGTTTTTCGCCCAACACGTTTTTTTTTTTTCTTTTTTCAAACATGGAAAACAAAGCAAGTATTTGCATTAGAAGCTTCAAAGAGGAGAAACAGAAAGAAAAAAAGGAAAGCCAAACCACTCCCAAGTGAACAAAACAGTTGCCCACAGCACCAGCTGCCAGAGGAAATACAGGCAGGTGGGTTGTCTTTTCCCCCCTCCACCTCCTGAAAGCACCGAGGGTGTTTTGCAGAGCAGCGCGGCAGGGAAATTAAGTTGGCTGTGGCCAGCGCTCGCAAAATGCTAATTTGCGTTGATTACTAATTCACTTCTACCCTACCGAATGTGCAAAGGACAAGGACCGTGGCTTTTTCCTCCGCTGCCAAATGGAAAAAGTGTAGAATAACACCGGGACTAGGTGCCCGTGGAGTTAAACGTGGTCAGCTACACCTTCACCTACAGCCCACGAACTTAAAGACCGCGGGCTAGTGCCAAATGCCACCCTTTGGGTTTTAGTGTTTGGATTCTCTCAGCGTCACTGCCAGAAGCCCTGTTGTCATAAGGGTTTTAATTGTGCAGCTGTAAATGTCAATGAAGTTTCAGGGGTTTTTTTGGATTCCAAGGGGATCTATTTGGGCCTGCTAATCTAAATAAACCTGCATTTACTCCACAGTGTGCAAGGGCTCTAAAGAAGCCTTTCTGTTCATTTGGGGACCTAGTACACATACCAAAACAGGAATTTATCTAATTTTACAGACCAGCACATACGTAAGAAACCAACATGTATCAAAATACATATTTAACCTTCAGTGCATAAACATGTGATATCAGGGTAAATAGTAAGTGGTCAGGATTAACAAATTACTCACTGCTCGAGCCTCAAATCAAGAGAAGACAGATGTGCCCAGGACCCTCTGGAAGGAGCTCACAGTATCGCAGGGGGGTCTAGAGTTTTTGACGGTGCAATTTGACGGCCAGTGTCAGTTTTAGCTACTCACTGCCCCGGGACCAGACCCCGCTCGGATGGTACCAGGGAGGGATCAATCTCATTGCTTGGAGTGGCAAAGCTCGCAGAAAGGCCAGTCTAGCAAAGCTGAACCACAACCTGTCTTCTGCTGGTTTGGGTCATATCCTTACCGTTATTTAAAAGAATCCATTGTGAATATACCTAAATCTATATCAGTTTGTCACCCATTTACAAAATATATACACGCACAATTAAGAAAAAAAAAAGAAAAAACACTGTCAAGACCTCATTCAGCAAGTCCACGGGCCTGATGCCTGTGTTCCAATCTCGGTGGACGTCAGTGTCTCTCTACTTCATCCCATATATAGTGCAAAATTAATGACTGAGTAGTTTAAAAAAAAAAAAAAAAAAAGCGCTATTAAATTTTAGTTGTTAAAACTTAAAAATGCTTTAAGGGAAATCAGCTGCTGTCCTGAAGCTGAGACTTGATGTCATGTACTGACACGTGAAGACAGGCTTTAGAAGCATTTCTGACATTATTAATACTACCCAGTTATACAGCAACAGTTACATTGTTCCATATAATTTTTTTTGGAAAACAAGCTACAGGACAACAGCAGGGAATTTTACGTCCGGGAAATTAATTCTGTAGCTATCCGCAAGCCAATTGCTATTGCCTAAAGAAGGTAAGAGCTGGTTCTTGCACCGCATGAATCAGCTGCTAGCAAACATTACATTATTAACAAAACTGCAGCTCTGACATATGTATAAAAGAGGCCTCATTAAATATGAACAACACTGAGGTGGTAAATAGTTTGGTATAAAATGCAACAAAAGTGTACAATTTAGTTCCTGGTTATCTTACAGTTAGAATAAAATACTCCGAGTCCTATTCTCAAAAAAAGTTCTCCTTTGGAAAAATCCATGTAATTCTACGAAGAGCCTTATTTAAATTAAGATACTGTGGGCAACTGAAAGAACAAACATGCACAGATCGGATTTTTAACAAAAATACACATAATGCCTTTGAGTTCTTTTTTGTTTTTTAAACATTCATATTTAAGCTGATAGATGAGATAAAGATGACACACAAAGTATAGTGGTTAATCTGAAGTCCCATGTAACAGGCAGTTAAGTTCATAATTAGATAAAAAGGCCATTATACCTATTTACAATATACACAGTTGCTTGCGAAGAAGGCGGATTTACAACTATCTTCTAAAAAGCCTTCCCCTCCCCCCTCCCCCCGATAAAGATGACTAGCTCTACAAAAACAAGACAAGAACTGGTGGTTAGGATAAGAGAGGATCTTCTTGATAGCCACATCAACGGAGAGCTTCAAGCTTGACAGTTTTATTGTATTTGTAGTCATCACTCGTGTCTTCCTGGGCCTTGTTCTTCATTTAAATATTCTGTTAGCCTCATACACCTTCAATCAACACAAATCAACTCAATGATCCCTTTTACTTTCAGTGCTTAAAACGCAGTATAAGCTTAAGTGTAAACAGGCAATATTGGAATCCCTTCTGATCACTGCAGGATCCGGCGGTTCATTCCCGGAGCAGCAGTGGGGCTGGACGGGGCGCCCTGGGCCTCCACTCTCCAGTGGCCGTCGCCCCGTCAATTCCTGGGCCCTTCCTCCGAACCCCGCTCATGCTGCAGGTTGTAGTAGCAGTTCTGACAGACCCTGACTGGTGATGAAATCTTCAGGCGCTTGATTTCGGACTGAAACCGACTGCACCTGTAGAGAAAAACAACTCCGTGAGCATAGATCCTCTGTCAACCTGGCTGCTTTTTTTGTCCTGGGGCAAAATGTGTGTCAAAACTATGACTTAAACACTAGAAATCTGTCCAAACCTATATTAATGGACAAACACAGCACAGGTCCCCAACCCAACGGACCTGAGATGACTCTCCACTTCAGCCCCTGACTAAGGGGAGCTCAAGTTCATCCTGTGTGTCATGCAGTTTGGTGTCTGAGGTTGTATGCTCCTGCCTCCTAAATCAGCATCCTTAGCAATGCACGCAGTTTAATGCTGCTTAAGGAGAGACGACGAATTTGATGAAAAACAATTAATTTCTTTTTTTCTCAAAGTTGTCTAGAGACTTTGCTCCCTCAAATGGCCAACAGAGAGGTTTCCACAATGCAAGCAGATTTAATTCTCTGTTGATAGCTGTTGCATTAACTGCTTTTATAAAGGACCTGGTCTGTCTCTTCCAGTTTTTCCCTAGAAGTTTTGCAAATGTTTTCTTTACCAATTCTGCTTCGGTAAAGAAGTGGAAAAACCTCAGCCTGTTAACAGAGCTCAGTGACATCCAACAGCTTTACTTAGCCAAAAATTCCATATGGAAGAGCCCAGAGGGAACTGGTGAGTGACTTACTTCTGGCAGAAGAGCTGCCCGCAGTTCCTGCAGTGGTGCCGCCTCTCGGTGAGGGAAAAACGCACCGTGCAGCCCGAGCAGCTGTCGCCCCCCTCGTCCTTCACCCAGTGATCAGCTGCAGATCGGCCAGGCTGGTCGCTTACGGACCAGCTGAACACTCTGCCCCGGCCATCCCCAACCAGAATCCTGCTGTGATCCCTGCAGGAAAACACAAAAAAAACAGAAGTGTTGCCACAACAAGCTGGGCACAGTGACACACAGAGGCCGATGACAGATTTTACATATCAGACTTTACTAATGTTAAACTCTGGGGGCAGTAACTAACATTTAAGTTAGCCTGGTAGGACAGAGAAACATATGGTAGCTGAAATAAACGCAGTTATTTTAATATTTTATTATCTCTGTCCTTGAACAAAGTTGTTCTAAACAGAAGCAGTATAAAAGGGCATTACAGAAAGGATAACTGCTGGTTCATATTGCATCCACCATCAGTGCAGAGAAAATGTTTCAGGCAACCAGTTTTGAGGTACTCACTTAGAGATGCCTAGCGCAGTGATTTCTGCTGGATGTGCGTTGTCTTTGCGATCAAATGCTGTGTGCATAGTTAGTTTGCTCCTAAAAACTAACTGACGCTCCCACCTGTATCCTGGAAAGGAAAAAGGAGAAAAAGTAAGCTTACTTGGTCTTGTTTTTGTTATTTCTCATATGCATGCATGTATAATTTTATAAAAAGGAAGAATCACCATCTCCCCAGAGGCAGACAGCTCTCTACAACTCACACTTCACTTACTGATAATACATTTTCAACTGCTCCCCAATGCACATAAGAAAGGAGAGGATGGAATACAAGGCAAAGAGACTTCCGATTGCTCGAAGTCTAGCTGAGAGTTGCAGGGGATGATAAAATACATAGGTGAACCTTGTTCCAAAGCACAACAGGACTAAGGTAGGATTGCTTCATTTTTTAGAAGTCAGACGCTGATTTCAAATTACGGGGAACTGGAACCTCTTAGGAAAACTCTTAACCATACACAACCTCTGCAGACAGTATTTTCTCTTCACTGTTTTGCCATTTATCAGCCACACATGAAGCTAAAATGACTGGGGAAAAAACATCATTTAAAGATATCTGTTTTCTAAAATACAACACAGCTCTGCGCAGCAGGGACAGAGAGGAAAGCCTTAGGGCCCAGTGCTGGCAGTACATTTATCTCCCGGAGACAGTGTTCCCAGTTTACCTGGTTTAAGCTTGCTGTAGTGTCGTGCTTCAGCATAGCTGGCGTGTGGGTGGTTAACCTGAGCATGGGGATGCACTTTCGCTTGTCCCTCTGAATAATTCACAAAGATAAAGCCATCTTTCTCATCCAGGCTGAGCTGGTCTGACCAACGCCTGGAGTCGTCGGAGCCACTGTCTGCTGACCACGTTGCTGCTGCTCTGTTTGACGATGACCTCGGCCGGTGGCTGGTGCTGCTTGGTTGACTCTGACTCTCTTGTGGTTTCACATCCTGGCTGATGCAGGGGTCATCTGCCTCAGAATCACTGCTCTCCTCTTCCTGGGCTTCCTGCCCTGGATGATGCAAGGAAAGCGGATGGTGTTAGCAAGACTCCTTTACTGCCTGAGCTTTTTTCCTTTTCAGCAGTTGCGCTGCCCTTCTGCAAAGCTCAAACAACTAAACATGAAGCAACGGTGAAAACTCGGCTGAGAAACCAGATACAGATTTGTTAATAAAAGGTTTTATTGATACAAAAGTAGCAACTGCCAAATGTTTACTTTCCTACTGAAAGAAGGAGGTGCATTTCTACTTTAGCATCATAAGTTTCAGATCCAAATCCAGATCATATCTACAACATGAAGGGGGAAAAGGTAAATCAGGTAAATGAACGTCCATTAAGGATGGACCAAATTCTTCCTGAAAAGGAAAATCATCTAGCCAGTATTGCTTGTCTAAAAACACACAACTCCATTACTAGGCTTTAAGTCTGATATCATGCTATGATTTTATTTAAAGAAATATTTAGCTTTTTGACAATGGTGGAATTCACTGGGTTTACTGGCAACAGAAGCAGTCACACAAAGAAAAGTTTATCCTAAATACAAAAAGTGCAGCACAGATGTGATTTCTTTCTATTCATAGCAGTATAAAACCAGCATAAGGAAAGTAACGAATGAAGATGCCTATTTTGTTTTTAACTGCATGTGGGATGTCTATTCTTTGACTAGACGGAATCTGTAACATCCATTCTGCACTGCACAGGATAGAAAAGGTCAAAAGGATATAAAGACAAATGGAAAACACTTGTCAGAGACATACCTATTTGTGCTTCCTGACAATCCTCCTGCATTTCTAGCATTTCCACAGGCTCTGGAGCTGGCGTTTCTGGTACTTGCAAGAACTCCATGCGCCAGAACTGGAGGGACAGAGGGAAAGCACATATTGAACTCTTAGCTTTCTTCCTAGCTATTTCTAGAGTCAAGGTGACTTATCAAAGCTGTAAATCTGCACTGAGAACATGAATGGTCACATCTCCATTCTAAGTATTTTGTTTTTTTTGGTCTGTAGATACTGTAACCGGAATTCATGCCTGAATCACAGGTGAACAAGGCACGGGATATTATTTGAGATCTTAAGTTGCTCAAAGCAATAATGCACCCCATACTGCAATCTGACCAGGAGACCCTGGTTAAGGCAGACCCAGGACTGCACATAAAGCGTTGAAAATCAGGTTGCATGCTGCTAAAGTTCCTGATTTATTCCCAGGCAAATTACTTCTCCAAAGGTGTGCAGCAGAATAAAATCGGCAAACAAAAGCTGCCATCTACAGGCAGAAAAGCTGGTGAGCAAAAAAATGGATTGGACTACCGGCACAGTTTGGGTCCAGCATCAAAAGCAAGCTGCACTGCCTATCTAAGCCGGAGCTCCCTCTTCTCCCAAGGTTCATTGGTTTGAGAAGAGCACACCAGCATAGTAGGGCTGCTTTGGGTCCTGCCAGGGCACCGTGCTGCACAGACGGGACCTCTCTACCTGCTGCTAAGGTACGTACCCGGACAACTCCATCTGAATGTCCCGTCACGATGACATTCTGGGTATCCCACTCGTTCATCTCCGACACAAAGCAGCACATGATTTGCTGGCTTCGGCCAGTGAACGTGTTCACGCTTGCTGTGGGGTTGCCGTTAATGCTCCACACGTGGATATAAGTGCCAGCACATGACACAATGTCCCCCTGAAAAGATAAGAACCGTCTTTATCTTTTTGCCACAAATAAAACGCAGGCTAAATTTATTTGCATGGTTCAGTCCAAACAGAAGTTTTTCAGAAGTTTGATACAAGCTGAGTTTAACTACCTAAATAAAGAGTTAAGAAAATCCGCATTTTAAAAATTATTCCTAAAAAAAAAAACTTAGTAACAACACATCTGCTGTATTTATAGCATATAGAGAGCAAACTAACTCTACCTTTTACAGAGAGAAAAATGAACAGAGTATTTTCAGTGCTTTTGCTTAACAGTTTTAAAATAATCCAGTTTATGTTGCCTCTGCACTTTTTTACAAGTATCTACTGACTTAAATTTCATTGGTTTCCTTATGTGGAAAAGATGAAGGGATGTTCTGTACTTCAGTTAGCACAGAGGGGAAGTAGGAAGCACACTATAAAATACTGACACTAGTGCAACTAGACTGGCAGCTAATATACTGTGCCTTCTGCTACTCTCTCACAGTACTCACTCCTCTCATACTCACTTCTTCCTGAGTTCAACCACTAGCATCACTCCTGTCACAAAGTACAGCCCTGCAGGACTGAGCTAAATAAAATCTCAATTCGAGTAAATGCTTCGACGTGCACGGTAGCTTGCAACTTAAAGTTGCACCTCAAGGTGTGCTGTATCTAATATGCCTTCTGCTTGAAATTAAGTGTAAGAGAACAGAAGTCAACCAAGGTTACATATCAAAATCTTTTCTTAGCTGCTGTGGCAGGTTTGACAACTCGCTCTGAACACTGCACTAAATACACTGCTGCTGGCCCTGATTATAGGCAGCTCTGCATGGAACAGGCTCAGGTGCATCTTTGGATCAAAGCCACAATTTACTCCCTAAAGCATGGAATAGAGTTTTAAGGGGAATTTCACCAGTTTTCCCAAACCTGCAGAAGAGCCTAGTTATTTTTATTTTGCTTTAGCAATCTCAAGGTCTCTGTGAGTGGCATTTGGTTCTTACCGTTAATTCATTTATACAGAGAGCTGAAACTGGAGCCCTGTGACCTCGAAGCTGTGTTAGAAATGAAAGTTTATTCAAATCCCAGATGATGCAGGTGCGATCACGGGACCCACTCACAATTATGTGATAAGCTAGTGATGCTGTTAAACACGTGACAGTGTCAGTATGGCCAAGAAGTGCCTGCAAAACAAAAATTGGGAACGATACATGGCGGTCAGCAGAGAGTACAGAAAGCATTACATGAAACTCCTTTACTTACAGCGATGCAGATAATGTAGACATTAATGATCATATCAAAAGGTTCGTATGGACTGATAATAACAAGAATTACCATAATCAAATTTTTGGTAGGAGTCATTTTTTTTTTCCATTTAACAAGTAATCTTAGTAGTCCAGACTTCAGGGGTTGAATGATAAGCATGGATTAACCCAAAATAGAAAAAAATAGAAAATCTGCCCCCCTACTGCTTCCTCCAGCTGTATTATTACTTACCTATAGGATCAGTATGCCATATGAACTTGCACAGTTAAGACAGTCACCCTTCCTTGTCCTCCCCAATGCAGAGTTGACAGGTATATTTTATGTACGACGCCACAATAAACCCCTCTCCCATCTGAGCAGAATTCACTTATAAAACGGATCCTTGCTGCATTTTACCTGTTTCAGGGTCAGGGCTTTAGCCTTTTCTTTGGAGACGCCCATTTCCCACACACACACCACTGTGCTCGTTCCTCCCGTGATAACCAGCTTGGGGCTCGGGCAAATGGCGCACAGAATCTGCCCCCATTCCGACAAACACTCATACACAATCACCGCCTAAAAGTAAGGGAAGAGAGGACATTACTTTCAAAATTAGTGCCTGGTCCTTTCAGAACAGCAGGTAGGGCTGTTTTTGTTTAATATCCGTATCACAGCTGTTAACAGTGGGGGATAATTTATTTGTGCAGGATAAAAATAAAAACCTGAGTGCCACCCTGAATGCTGGCCCTTTACAAAATTGAGACACTGTAAGCCCAGACGCAGGTTTTCCTCAAACAGAACCAATTCCAGTCTCTGCCACCAGATGGGTCCTGACAGAGCATCACAGATGAGCTTTTATTGTGTGGGTTTAATTCACAAACTAATTGGTAATTTTTTTTCAAATGCTCTTATTTACCAGTTAATGTAATTCTTGTAGTGGTCCGATGGTGACCACTGGATAGTGAGCAACAAAACAGGTGTGCAACCAGCAAAGATTATTTGATTCACATGTGAAACATCTCTAGAAAAAAATCACTTTCTTTTACTCCATTCAGCACTAAACTGAATTTCAGGCCACAAACCTTGTCTGACTCGTAGGTACCCAGTCTACAGCTGAGGTCCGCATAGCCCCAAGCAAAAGTTTTATTCCACGTAGGCGGGATGAGAACCTTATTTTGCTCCACTGCCAGAATGCCTTTGTCGGTACACACGATTTGTCCCACGGGTTCCTTCAGCTCTGCAAGAGAAGAGAGTGGTGCCAGTGAGTGCCTGGGCCAGCCTCAGCGTGGATTTCCAGCAGTCTCTTCCAATTCCCTTGAAATGTCCCCAACGCTCAACAGGAACAGGAGCTGTGTGGTTTATGTGACACAGATCTGAGTTACAGCTGCAGTGATGGCATTTTATGCAGTATTCCTAACCTGCAAAGAACTAACGGAGACGACAGTCTGGAGCTCTGTTCCCACCTGAGTCACTGCACGAGCTGCCCTTCAAGCCTAGGATGACCCAGAAGTAATCTCTCCAATGCTTGTGGCCATTAAAGGCAATCGTACCTTTTTTTGGTGCAGTTAAAAATAGGTACTTGTTGGTACTGATTACAACATCTTGGCCAAACCTTTCAACCAGCTACATTTCTAACTAGAGCCTGTGTTTTCCTACCTATTTTTGTCAAGATCTGCAAATACAGACTAACACGTCCACGTTTCTTGTCTTAGCAGTAGTCCTGTTGTATTTTGTCTAACCAAAAAATATCCTTTTTGTTGCCAGTGTGACTGCTTTTCTGCCAACAGTCTAAGCACTAGGTGCTGTTGAGAAGGAATTCTCCTGCTACAGCAAAGCACAAAAACTGAGCCCATCCAAGGCCCAGAAACCAAGTGCCCTGAATATTGTCTAGACACATCTGGAGGTGGCTTCAAACACAATCTGTTCAACTTAAAATTTTAAGGAGTATGTGGACCAAATTTTTTTATTTTTAATTTTAAAAGTTATGTTGAATAGGTACAAATTTGGTGTATTCCAAACATGCTTTAAGATAAGTATGAATGCAATATGATAGCACTGGGGTCTTTGTGACAAAAGCATAAACTTTAGAAAACAGTAGGAAAGAAAACAAAGCAAAATATGAAAAGTGACTTTAGCTGGCTGGAACTATAAACGCTCTGGAGAAGAAACAGGAGTAAATAAGCTGTTTTTAAGCTTTACCTTTCACTGGTGCAAGGGATGGCCGCAGGTTGTCTAAATGATGGAAAAAAATCTTGTCACTTGTAGAACCAGGGGGCACAGAGGTTCCCACAGCCTCTCCATTCACTCGGCTTCTAACACGTTTTGGCGGGTGTGGTTTTTTAAAGAGCTGAAGAAATGATCAAGAAATCAAGAAATAATTTTAAAATATCATGGCTTTGTAAAACCATAAGCTTCAAAAGCATCAGAGGTGACTGATTTGGCTTCCAAAATTACACAGATCAGCAAAAATTACTTGAATGCTTTCAGTATTCATGGCTTCACTCTTCACTTATTTATGACACTTAACCACCCTAATAGCATTCCCATGAGTAATACAAAATCCAACGAGTATATAGTGAGCAAAACACTTTTCAAACTACACTCAGTTGCAAAAATAGTTGAAGTAAAGCGAGCAGAAAACCCAAGTGTGACACATGGCATGGTGAACAGCTCTAACCCATGTGACACAAAAGCTCATTTTTAGCTTTGGAAGAAACTGTGTCCCACAAACAGCTGCCCACACACTTGGAGAGTGTGAACCAACCAAAGAACAGAGTAACTGCACCTGTGGTCAAGGCACTGGACCACGTATAACAATTATGGCCAAGAAACACATTTTAACTCGCAGTTTCTGCCTATCTCATGACAGTGAGCCAGTGAATTTCCCTTTTACTGATTCGGTGCCAATTCCCGACATCTTGACTAATCTCAAAGAACTGCAGTTTCAGCAAGAAAAATAATTCCTTTCTCCTCTGAGTTACTGGCAAATAAGAATGAAGACCAGTGTACCTGCTTTGGTATCTGCCCGAAGTTATTAATGAATCCTATGGTAGCAGTCTCTTTTAATGGATCATTGATGTTATATATGTCCACTTGCCCCTCATAGAAGAGGTGGTGAAAGACATTTACAGCTTCGACTGCAGCTGGACCTTGCTGCTTATAGCCAAAGATCAGATCGATCCACTCGTGCAGATGGGCACTCACAAAGTCACATTCCAGAGCCTGAAATTCCAAGCACAGGCATTAAAACCGACCACTTCAACCTGACATCTTCTACTGGCATTATCAAAAGGGGTGTTACCTCCCGATGAACTCTGATGAATTCACGAGGATCTCCCTTTGCCCATGGGGGGAGTATTACATCTCCAAGCTTAGTGCCATTTTGTTTGCAGCCTGCCACAAAATAAACAAATTGAATACAAGGATTGAAACCATCTTGTCATAAGAGCAGTGGAAAAAAAAAAAAAAAAAAAAACACACAGCAAAAAATCAAATCATAATGCCTTTCTTTTATAGAGCAATAATTTGTTTTTATTTTCTTTAAGATTTAGTGCAATTTTTAAATGTCAAGTGATAAAGCTGGAAAATTCTGCCTCATACATAGTTGTTTATGTGGGCTTGCTTGCAACAGTGAAAAAAGCCAAAAAGAATTAAAATATTCTTTGTTAAGACTTTTGAAGATGATGATAATGCTTCAAAGTATCAGAAAAAATCTATTTTTTTTTTCTAGCTCGGGAAAGTTAATTAGATTAATATTACTTTTTTGTTTGTTTGTTTAAGAGTTTCACGGCCCGCAGTCTGAGCTCCAGGTCCTTCCCTTCTCTAAGAAATATAAAGACAGAAACCCATGTTCCAAGGAGCATTTATATTTCAATACATTTACATTTCTCTCTCCTTTCTTGCTGCAGTGCATGAAGGAAGCGGGCAGAAGAAGAGCCTTTTGCAGCTCCTGCAAGACTGGAATCTCATTTTACCTGCTTGGCTTGCAGTGAAGCAGCCAGCCCTGCTAGGAAGAGCTGCTGCCAGGGAAGCTGCCCCCTCTGCAGGCAGAGGAACCACCACAGTGCGGTTCATCCCCTGCTCTCTTTTGGACTTTTATTTTAAGTTGTTCTTCCACAAGGCAAACTTGGATAAATGCAGCAGCTCTAATTGGAGAGACACTGTAACTTCTGCATTGGACAGATCTCTTCAATGTGCATGTAGCCAAGGACATGTCAACCGGGTATGTTTGGAAGGAAAATAAATCCTGGCATGTAAGGGTATAACACCAAACACTGCCCTCCCACTGCTGCAACCACTAAATGGGGGCATATTACAATTACTAAAAATATGTTTTTTTAAAGATACCCCAGGTACATTCCTGCATTGAATTTTTGTTGCTGAGAGCCACTTCCACACCTCTTATTAACTCTGAGCACCATCAAATCTCCAAGTTCACAGGAGTGTAGGCGCAGTACTTTGCTCCAAGAGAAACATTTTTTGCATAACCAGACTGTGAATATTTTCCCGTCTTTATATTTGGGGCTGAGGGGAGTCAGAAGAAATTCTTTCCTACTCTTATTCCAGAAGGTCAGTAAAGGATTTCTAGGACTTTGTCTGATGATCACAGTCCAAAGTTACCTAACATGGAACTAGATCGACCTCAATATTTTTATAGTAACAACCTCACACTTCTTTTATTCTGTTTTTGTAAGGTTTTAACTTCTTACAATATATTTAAAATAAGGGATTTTAGACTGTTAAAACTTATGACTTGATTAAGCCTTATTATTAAAATTTGATTTACAGCACAGAGCTCAGGAGATTCTAAAAATAATGATATACATAATAATGCATCTTTATCTCATATCATTAATACATGTGGGTAATTTTTACTGCTTTCAAACAGTTAGAGCAAAAAAATGACTGCCACATTTCAACAAAACCTTTAGAAATATTTTAAGAGGAAGATCTAGAAGGGCAGATGGTCTTTGCCAGACCTAAAGAAAAGTATGATAAAGACTGCGAATGCTATCATGGAGCTAAATGTTACCTTCAGGAAACAATCCAGGGCAACTCCCAAATAAAACATGAAGATTTGAAGGTTTTAAACCAGTTCAAATGTCCTGGTTAATAATTCTCAGAATAAACGTTTCCTGCACCACTTAAAATGAACACTTATTGTTAGAAAATATCTTCAATCTGATAAATCTAAATGAAAAGAAAATCTGAGGAACCATAGCTGAAATCAAAGCTGAATAGTCCAGTTCTGACCGGACTATTGACAGTAAAACAACGAGCTCTGAACAATTCAAGCTTTCAGATAAAACCCTGAAAATGGTATATCAAGAAATGCTAGCAGTAGTCCTTATTATCCTTTAATGTGGGTATTCCTTATCATCCTTTATCAGGGGAATGTTCCAGCCAGCCATCATTTTCTCCTGCAGTTCAACCACACACTTTTCCCCGCGTGTTACGGCACCCTCCTCTCACATCAGACTGCCTGGTGCTGCTCTCACACCCGTCGCAGAGCTCTCAGCCATTTCTGCCCACCTAGGTCGAAGTTGTTGGAATTGAGCAGGAACTCGGGGAGGTAGAAGAATTCCGGGATGAGCTCCTTGACATCTGCCATGTTGTGCTTCGATGCCGAGTACCAAGCCTCCCGCACGCTGTGGAACATGCGGTCAGCCAGGTCAAAGTGCCCACCCTGCGGGAGCAAAGAGGCATCAACATCAGAGTCTCTCTCAGCACAGCAGGTTTGGCCATGAGCCACCTTCCTCTAGTAAAAAGGATTTAAGCTATTGCATATATATTTTTTTAATGTGCAATAGTAAACGCAAAGCATCACAGTGCAAATCTACAGGCTTTTAAAGGGAGATGCACCTCGCCTTATTTCATTTTTTTTTTTTTTTCCTTTGGAACAGCAATTCCACTGAAGAGACTAAGTGTTCTTGTCTGATGGCTTCCAATTAGGAAAATATTTAAAATGTAATGTTACAAATCCAACTGATTTTCAAGCTGCCTAGGGCCTATGGGCTGTACGCATTTGCTTAATTTAACACTCAGTACTGCACTGGCTCTTTGGAGGGATGTACTCAGCTTTCCAAAGAAACATCGGACATCCCATGGCAACAATCAATCAGCTTCTCGTATCTGAAGAGAGCAAGTAGGCTGATGAAATTACTGGAACAGGTTTCAAATACAGAGTAGGAAGGGAACAAAGGGAAATCTCACACTTTTTACCTGCAGCCGTAAGAATATTTGAGTAAAAGGTTCCATCCGGACAAGGTAGGAAGCCACTATCATGGCAGATGAATAGTGGGTCCCATAATGATACGCTGGAGTTTCCCCTACAAAAGGTTAAAAATCACAGACAGAGAGGAAATAAAGCAGTTCAAAAACAAAATCATCACTAAATGAAAAAATAAATAAATAAATGAAAAAAAAATAGCAGTGCTTCACTGTAGTAACTCTACGACCCTGAAGACATTTAAAATTTAGTTTCCATTCTTGAGAAGTGAATGTCTGCAAACCTTACGTTTTGTCACAGCCAACACTTAAATTTTGGCTGCAACCCAGCAGCTGTAATTCAACAGGCTTCTGCACAGCAATACTGCATGGTTAGTCATTTTATAGTTTAAATAATTGATACGTTCCAATACAGCTCATTTCTGCTGAAGGGGCATTTTCACTTTTAGTCTCTGGTATTGTGGACTTCAGAACTTGAGCACAAAAGCATCTCACGACTGTTGGCTACAGATTTTGTACAGCTTTTAATTTCCTGGCAAAAAGCATGCATAAATACATGTAGAATATATTGCTTCATTTTAAAAAGTGAGAGTCTTTGCTACCTGTTGGTGTTGGATACAGAACAATGCTGCAGTAGCTATTTAGGCTTTTCTTCTATAAAAGCATACAAGAAAGGAATCCTGCATGACAACAGCCTTAACAAACACACACTTTATTTTCGTTATTTAAAGAAACTCTAAAATGGAGATTAAATAATTTGACTGTATCTCATTTTGAGGTGTTACATACTTTAGAAGTAGCTATTAAGGCTTTTTTTGTGGGGGGTGAGTGTTAGACATGCTGATCAGTTAGCAAAAAACATGCATTAAGATAAGAAATGAAAGTTGACTGCTAATGCAGAAGTGTTCCCACTCCTTCATTCCACTTATTTTCTTCCAAGTGGTACTGAAATGGTATTAGCCGGAGACACCCAGCCATATGTTTAAGGCACCTGCCTGCTTTAGCCTTTAGACAACATGAAACTCTTGTGAATATTTAACAGTCTTCTCTTTTGCTTTTAAATATAAACAAATGCTGCTGTCTGGATTTAGAAAACAAAAACAAAAAACACCTCCCCCAAACACTCTCTGCTTTACTTGAATATTTGTCGGAGAATCATTGCAGAATCACATTCTGCACACCCAGCCTTTTCACCCACGTTATCAAAATCCACGTCTGCCTTGTGCGATGGCCACATTGCTCTCTGTCTCCTTTTCCTGCAGGGTATATCATTACTCACCATTGGGATCTTCCCAGTCTTTGTATCGTTTCTTGTACTGGGCTAGTCTGTCTTCTGTTTGCGCACCCATGGGCTTGGCCAGGTTTCTGAATGTCTTGGGATTCGTAAGATCCAATTCCTTTTAAAATAAATTCAACATTGCTCATCACTATTCAACACCATGTACCTCCTAAGACTGTTTTCTTCAGTTTCTATGTTCTCAGCAGGTAAAATCATTCAGATCCTCTTGGATAGGCTTAAAAAAATCCTTCTGTCTGATTTAAGAGAGTCAGTGTTTTTATTTTAAGCCATATCCGGGATCTGGATAACTTTTGCTCTGCTCCCTTCATCTTGTTTCCCACTTCCCTAACTCTGACCTTGAATACTTCTCAGGTAGCCTAACAATGTTTTAATTTATTTTATGTCTGTCCTCAAAAACATCAATAAGATGTTTCACCTTTCTTAAACCAAACTCATTTTTGGAGCCAGATTTCATAGCAGCCCCTTGCAGAGCCTCTCCTACAGAGACAAGTGTGCTTTCTCCATGGCATAACATCCTTCAGGTTAGATTGCAGAAAGCTAATGCAAATCCTTACACAAAGTGCTGCAGCCATTCGTGTTACTACACAGAGGAGGGGAAGCTGCCTTAGGGTGCACTGTGCACACAAGCCCTTCTCTGTGCAGAGTCAAAAAACACCAGTAAAATCAGCACAGAAAAGACCTGCCTGCAGAGAGACTGCTAAGACCCACTAATACCCTACCCAGTGAGAGGGTGGACTGAACATTACAAAACAGGTTATATCAAATAACTGGCAAAAAAAGAAAACAAAAAAAAACTTGGTTCTACCATGTCGGAACAAACCAGGTCTAACATTAGCAAATCTTGAACACATTAAAATCCTACAATTAAGGTGACAAGATATTTTATTTACCTCTGAATCATAATCTGCAAGGATCCAGGGAAAGACAGGATACTGCATGAGATCATTATAGGATCTGCCCGCCAGGGTGTTCAAGTGCATCAGGTACTGGAAATTACTGATTTCTCCTCTCTTAAGGAAGACAGACAACAGTGTTTGTGTTCACTTTAGGGCACTCAAGTGTTTAAAGCAGTTCAGTCCTCCCTAAACATAAAATGCTTGCTTCAAATGCTCTCTCCTTCTTTACTTCCGCAGTCCCACCTCTTGCATTTTTAATGGTGGAACAATTTTCTATTTCTCATAAAATTATGGTAACAGGTAATATTACAAACTATAAAGCTGAGATAGACTTTTCTACAGCAACTTATTCCACCTTCTTGACTAAGAGGATTTAACTATCAGGCATTAATTATGTATCATTGTAATATGAAAAATTTAATACAAAAAAAAATCTTCATACTTACTTCCCATCTCTGAGTAACAGATTTTTCTCCAACTAAAGTGCTAAGCAAGCCAGACCTAGTGGGAAGAAGAAAGAGCAGTTTTTGACTTACCCGTAAGATCTGGGTTACATCTTTTCAACACAATTCAAAGTTTTAGATTAAAACTTATAAATTATAACAATTAGAATACCACAGGTTTGTTTCTTTGCTGCTTTAGCAGTTTTTACTTTAGAGAGCAAAAATTAATATATTTGAAATGAAGGTGCAATGCTTTCCAGTGAATCTGGAAGTCAATAAAAGTATCTCTAATTGAAACCAATGAGCTCTAGAAATTGCGGGGAACTGAATCACTTACCCTTGTTCTACACTGGTGTTTGGTCTCTGTCCAGACACTGACTCTGAACTGTCAGTTAAAGATGGTACTACAGCCAAAAACCTGTGTCAGCAGTTAAAAGGAGAGGAAGATTAGTGTTTCTATCCCAGGCATGTCTTCTGCTTGCAAGAAATATGCTACATTTAGTGCAATTAAAGATTTTTTTGAGCAGGTATGTAAAATCCTCCACGAAACTGTAATGGCCCTTTCTCACTAAACTCACACTCAGACTGTTGTGTCTCATACTGAGTGTATATAGCAGGTTTTGTGTAGCATTCCCTAATATTACTTTCATGAAGCAAGAAGTTTCTATCAGATTATCCACTATCCAGCACCAATCACACACTGAATCTGCTCGCTGCTGTCAGAACACCATAGAGTCAGATATGGCTCAACATTAGTGTTAACAAATGCTCAGATTACGCTGTTCAAATTTGACTTATTTTACAATACCTTTGATAGACTTTATTTCTAACCCCCTTCTGGAAAGCTAGAAGATAGTTCCGTCCATCTCCTGAGAATACTTCAATTGCAATTGGCTGAAAATGAAGACGACAAACAGATGTCAACATCAATGCATTTGCTTGTCATCTCCGAAGAGCAGAATGAAACCATTTTAGTCACACTCTGTGGTGCACAACACCAGATTACTGTGAAGCAGCCTCTCCTTAGTGCTGCCAGCTGTTTTACCTTCAGAACATGAAAATGCACTGATTCACTCAATAAACTGAACTATGGTAAGCCAAATGTTCAAACGCAGATACCTGTCTAAAGCACCACAGTCAACAGATTCATTTAATTTTTCAAAAACGATGGCTTTATTAACAAATCCCAAAGGTGGTCCCTCGATCCAAACAGTGATCTGTTACCTGCAACAGATATCTCCTTTTATGTACTTCCTTGATATCCTCATAAGCAAAAATGCTACATGTTCTTTTGAGTTGACTTGGACCTTGCCTTGCTCCCCTGGGTATGATTGGCTCATGCATCCTGCAGATGAGTATAGACAGGAAAGAGAAAAGTGACTGTTAAAGGACGTACCAAAAATATTATCTTTTTCATCTGGATGAGACTGCGGTTATAGAAAAAGCTTATTTTCACAGTATACCGCAACACACTTAGCAAATAAGGACTACAGAGGAAATTGTCCCTGAGATCTTTCTGAATTTGGCATTATTTTAAAGTTTATCCTTCAAATTTCTTGTTAAATACTCCTTGTCCAGCTGTTAAAGACCATCGAAACTCTCTACTATTCCACTCACTTTGGAGGCAACGTCTCGATATCCCGTATTTCCCTGGTGGCTGTCATTGTAAATCCATCAATCACGTAGAAGTGCTCTTTCCCAAAGAGCAGCAGCCCTTCGCTGGTGTCGAGGCCCTGAACTCGAGCACAGCGGTACATATGCTGAATCTGAAATAAAAGAAGGCACTTAGTAAAAGCAGCTTAACGAGCGGAGACTGCTGCTTCTTTCAAAGGTCTCCTCAGTTTCTTGTAGGCACAGCATTTCTGTGTTATTTTCTCCCTCATCGGAAAAACACATAACACTGTGCCATGGGCTTCAGCTGAAAGGCATCCTAACACAACAACAGTACCTTATGCATAAGTCCCAAGTATTTTTGTGTGTGTCTGTATGTGTGTGTGTCTCCTTCCCACTTTAAAGCTGAACACTGAGGAGGAGCTATGCTGAAATCATGCAGAGAGCTCTCGGCTAACTTAGGTTGCCCATCTTTTCAAAAAAAAAAAAAAAAAAAAAAGAGAGATAATTTACATTACAGAAAAATGCTCAACTTTCTGGCAAACCTCTGACATTCAGGTTGTCACACAACTCTCTAAATTCTGAAATGAAGACTTGCAGATTGTCCATGACATATGTTGCACAGTCCTGAAAACAGCCATATTCATGCGGTAGCCTTTCCTTCAATGGGACAGCCGTTTACGTCTCCCTCCAAACGCTGATTTCCACCATATTTACATGGACGTATATGAGACCTCTAGGCCTTATGTCTGAATTGGTTAAAACTAATGACAGTTGGAAACTGCAAGCACAATCCCTTACTCTGCATTTCTCCTGGAGGCTGGGCTCAAGCACAAGAGAAAATAATCCAAGTGGAATAAAACCTAATATTAGAGAGGTCAGTCTGAATATATTTTTATTGCATTATTAAAACTAACTTGTCAACTGCAAAATTCACTCACCTTATAAGCATACTAACAAAATATTTCATAACAAAGCCAGAAAATTCCAAATCCCCCCAATTTTCTGTCTTTCAATCACTATCATTTTTAAAATTTTCATATTCTATGAACTAACTGCTATATGTGAAATCACATAATGTCATTTAAAAACACTTCCTCTCACACTAAAAAGTTTTTTTCTTTTGGTATGTATGTATCTTTGCTAAAGTGCACAGTGCTCCCCCTCCTTGAGCATATTTAGTCCACTCAGCTTTGATGACGCCTGCCAAATTCATTACCTATATTTTCAATATATATTTTCTGTTGACAGTACAATAATCCACTCATGAGACAACCTTGGTTCCAGGACAGACTTTTTCTTTCTCTAGCAGACAGAAGGAAAGACCAAAAAAGCTTTCAGTATAGGGTTTTCAGCACGGAACCTCTTTGAATTAGAGCACTTATTTGGTTTTGAGGATGATGCAGGGAGAAGTTGATGGAATATTAAGCAGATTCAGCTGCAACAGAGCAAAGGTCTTTAGGATATGTATTTGTGCTTGCTATATTTTATATGGAAAAGCCAATACAATAAGTGTTCAGTGCGTCTGAAGTACACATTACCTTCTCTCCTTCTTCAAGGAGTCGAAGCAAAGTTGTATTGTCGGTTTTCTCTTCCTCGTCAATTGAGCTCCCCTCAACAATTTGATCCTGGAGCTGTTCCTGGTTCTCCTCATCTCCTCCATCGGGAGCAGAGCGAGATCTTTTCAGAGGAGGCTTTACTAGGCCTGGAAAAGAAGAAGAGAGATACAAAGCAAATAAAAGAATAATAAAAAGACATTTATCACATTAAAAAAAAACATAACAAATAAAAATTCGGCTTGCAAAACCCTTTAAATTTCAAAATTACTGATCCAATGCTAACACAGAAAAACAGACTCCTACAGGAGCTTTATGCTTACCTTAACACTAATGGCAAACATGTAAGATGTCAACATGTATAAATTTGAAGAAAGCAGTTTGAGACAGTACAGTGTCTAACCTTTGACTCTCGCAATGGTGTCCTCCCCATGCTCGGGCTCCTGCTGAGCAGTTTCACCTACTGTGTTCTCTTCTATAGCGTCCTGGAAGACTGCAGGGTTCCCCGAGGCCAGGCGCATGTAGTACTCCTTGCTGTCGTAACTTATGGCCCTTCGATAGCGAGCGGGTTTCTTGGAAATAATTGAACAGTGATTAGTCAGGCAACTCCTTCTTCCCTTCTCTCAAGGTGTTTCAAGGCTACTGTGTGCAGCAAAGTGCGTGCCCGCCCCGTGTTCTGCATGTGCTCATTGTGTGCCAAAACCAACAGAAGCAGTGACTCTTCAGTAGAAGACTCCATATATAATCTAATTTGCAAGGGAACTATATTGCCCCTGAGGTAACGACTTGGGGTGGGGGCAAAGCCTGCAGCTTGAACCTTCAAGACGGGAAATAAATGTGGCCAGCATCTTATGAATTGCTACAAAAAGGCTAGGGCTTACGATTGATGGCCATTTTATCAACTTTCATCACTCCCTTCAGCATATGCAGCATATTCATTAGCCAGCTGAATTATTTTGCTGGGAAAGAGTTTAAATAAAATGTTGCCTCTAGGACAGATAAAGTTACATGAAAGCTGATATGAACTGAAATCAAATAGGAGCCAGGGACCTATCTTTAGGCCCCAGAAATTCTTAATTCAGTATTTTGTTTCTTTAGTAAAAATTCTAAATTGGCAGCAGAATAACACAAGAGAGTTCATTTGACCAAAGCAATTCCCTGAGCATCATTTGTACCTTCAAGGAATGGCAATGGATTACAATAAAATTCATTATGTTTTTAGCAGGCTAATTCTTATCTTTTTCACTTGATTATGCAGGTAACATTTGAAGCAAAAAAAAAAGAAAAAAAAAAGTAACAATTAAAATGAGGGCAATAAATACATCAGGATAATACCTGAAGATAAAGGTAAAGGTAAGGAAGAAACTGCCTTCTGCTTCACCTCCCCTCCAATGCTCTGGAAAACTCAGGCTGTTTTTGTGTTCAGCCCCCTCAAAATTATTTTGTAGTACTATTTCCCAATTTGTAATTAGATTGGGAAAATTGTGAAATTATAAATCTCTTCCAATGCTGTACAATGCTGAACTGCAGACTATCACCTGTCATTTTAATTAAGACATTCTCTTATGCACTTCCGCAGTAATTACTGACAGCATCCAAAGATGCCATTTTTTGGTTAATCTTTATGAACTGGGAAACTAAATGACCCATAAAAGCATATTAGCTTTGTTATGAATGGATGCACTGGAAGATTAAGAGGTTAATATTAGTAACATGTAGATTTATTATTTCAGGCCAAATTAGCTGCCCGAGGAACTGAAGATGTGAGATGACATATCTGGATTTCTGATTTACATTCCATTCTGGGTCTTCATCCCTCAGCAAATGCTAATTAAATAACACACAAATACTACTTAAACACTTTTTAATGCATTTGTAGAAACAACTGGCCAACAGTCTACAAAAAAGGAATCCAAGCTAGCACTGCTAACACGAATGAAGGAAATCTGTAACAATTACACTGGATATTTCACACGAGAGCCACTTTCATTTTTATATATTGTTTTGCCATCATACATAATACAAAATGAGTGAGCGCACATTGCACACTGTACTTAGTGATGGGCAAGACACAATGTAACTTAATACAGAAATACATTAATGCTCAAGGGCCTGAGGCACAGTCAGCTGGGGAGAGGGTTTTGTTGTTTGCAAGGTAGGAGGCATATTTGGAAACACGTTTACTACATTTGTCGTCTCTGTTCCTTAATAATGAAAACAATGAGACAAAATTTATCTTGTCTCTAATAAAAACAGCCCTGTTACAGTCCATTATAGCCCATATAAAAAGAAAAAACACCAATGTTCTCCAGATGTTCTGTTAGAAATAAACACTTATTTTCCTAATAAGTGCTCCCAACAATCATGTTGCCCATTACTAAACATGTTTCGCAGATCATTAGTTCAGATCCCAAGCCAACACACCTTGCACAGTGAGAACAGTGAGAGCACAGCCCAACACAGCCTGTTAGTGTGCAGCAAAGAAGGGAAGAGCTACAGGAAGTTTTATTAGGTGAAGATTGAAGAGGACACAATGACATCTTTTAGTGTAAACACTGAAAAAAACCCTTTAGTCCTGGAAATATTTACTGAAAGAGCAAGTCGAAAGCCAGTCGTAGAAGCCTTGTTAAGATTGCCTAACATGCAGGAGGGGAAAAAATAACAAGGTTTATCCAGTTTATGTTCTTTCAGTCAGTGTATTGGTTTCTTTACCTTTTGAGGAATGGTATCATCGGGTGTCTCAGGAGGTTTACTTGGGAAGTCATACTGAAAACAGGGCATTAAGTATAAACATCAGAAAAAGAACATTTTTGAGAAGAACATATGGTATGTTCTCCACTTTGTGTGAATTTAACTGTCATTAAAACTAACGCAGATCAGATTGCAAGTACAAAAATATGCCTAATGGTATAAACCTGGTCACATAGTTTTGACATTAGAAGACCGGGATATCTATTTTGCTTCATTTTCATGCTCCCAATCTCTCAGCAGTTTAGCGCTGACAACAACACTACTGGCTACATTTTCACATACTGTTTCAAAAACACAGTGCTACATAAAGTTAGGGCTAGGGTGAGACACTCAACTCTGGGTGTAAAAATTCCTGTCCACGCAGAATCTACCAGAGGCCTTGACAGCTTATTTCAGGGACCATTGTGCAGCGTAACACTTCGGGAATAACTCTTAATAAAGTGGACTTTGCCCATTTAATAATTTCAGCCACAATGTCTTGCATACCTGCTCATGTGCGTGTACAAATATGCCTGTGATTACATTACTTCTCTGACAAGCTAAAAATACTTATATTTTTGAGTCTCGTTTTTAAGCTTGTTTTCCAGCCTACTTGCTATTTTTGACTTCACTGACTCCATACCAATCTAGGAACGTTTCTTTTGAAATGGCTCCAGGATGCTAGCAGCTGTACTAGCACCACTGCTTGACAGTTCCCTGTGCATCCATGCCCCCCATGTTCCCTGCACATCCACTCAATCTCTTGACATAGCATAGGGCCAACACATGCTCAGCTAATTGTCCATTTGACCCATTTCTCACTTAAGTCTTTTCCATAGGTAGTCTGCTATTTTTCTTCCAGGATAAAGTCTCTTATTGTCTAAATATGGGCACATGTTTGAATATCAGATGGGTGAATCCATATTTAGCTGCAATTTTTTTTTTTTTTGAGTGCAACCAGATTTTTGAACTATTCATGTCATTACATAAAACTGAACTACTCATTATTTATGTGTTTATGTTGACTAAAACCAGGATCTGTTTGTTTTTAGTTTTCTTTCAGACCACTGTTGAAAGTGTTATCTAGTCTAAGGCCAAGCACTCAGACTGAAACTTCCCATCACTATGGCACTTTTTTGCTTTTTGCTTACAGACTGGAGTTTCCAAGCTCACTGAGCTGTCAGGGTTGAGTCCTTCCTTTAAATACACTATGGAAAACAAATGGAACTTGCTAATCCTGTAAGACTTGATGACAAATAATACCTACAGAGTAAATTGTATTTAAAACAAAAAAAAAAAGCAGTACAAATTTTAGAACAGGGCATAAAATTACTCATCACAAAACTGTGAGTACTTACCAGCAAATTTGTCTCTTGTTCAGCTTCAGGCATGTATGGATACTGAGTATAAAACATGTCATTCCGCACCATCTTCTTCCTCATTCTACAGGGACCCTCAGTCATCTCCAACATCCACTTGTCAAGATGGGAGCCAATGGGAGGACCCCACAGACCCCGCTCTCTCAGTAATTCGTATTCAATTTGAGACCACTCTTCTGTCACATATTTTAATGCATTCTGCTGACGCTAAATACAAAGACATTAGGGCAGGGGGTGTTAAGAATGATATTTTAAGCCCGTGTCTGATGGGAACAGACTGATTTTCATTACATTGCAAAAAAACTGTAATAATTTGAAATTCTAGTAGCACTTTCTAGTATCCTTCAATTGGATTTCTAGTCTCCACTACAATAAAGGAAGTGTTCATACTGTAATTTTCTCAAGAAAAAAATGGCAGCTCTGATTTTGCTTCTTTTTTCATTAAAGATGTGTGTGTGTGTGTGTGTAAGTATGTATGTATATATACACACACACACACACATATATAGAGAGAGGATATATACGGCCTAACAGTCAAAATATCAATTTCAAAATATTAGTTTTAGGTAAGTCACTGAAGCATACCTCCTGATATTCCTTATACTGCATATCTACAAGGTCCCGAACCACTGCAATGTGAGTAAACATCCACTGGGAGATTTCCTAATACAGACATAAGAGGACAAATGGAATGCCACTTTATAATTGTACAGTTCATTTGAATACAACATACAAAGAACCTACAAAGAAATCACGTAGGTAACCTGCTTACACAGAATAGTTTCTTAAAAGAAACAGAACAAAAAAACAAAACAAAGCAACCAATTCCATACAGTAATATTATTTTAAGTATTTATTTTTAATTGTAACAAAACCATGTATAGGAATATGTTTTAAGAGGGATCATCAAATAGTTGGGAAATATTCCAAGTGTATTACTAATAGTTCTGAACCTCTCAAACAGGTTGGTGCCAAACAGTAAACATTACTATTTTTCCTGGTTTTCTTTTAGACAACAGTTTGTGGATGATGCCTAAGGGATGTGCCCTTAAGACACATAGAAAGGTACAAGCACCTTTCCTGCAGATCCCTTTTTAGAGCGGTGCAAATACAAACTAAGACCTAGTCTAGCAAAGCAGCAAAGCATAAATGAAACAAAAAGGTGTTAGAATAAGTGAAAAATCAAGAAAAAGATACCATAGTCTTCTATTTTTTAAACTGGGACATTTACTATAACTCTGAACACAGTGTTATTACATTAGGTTTTATTAATTGATAGAAATTACCTGTGTAGACAGATTGTGTTTGTTGAGCCCACTCTCTTTTCGGTTTCTCCGGGAACCAGTTAGTTTAGAGAGGCCAAACCCACTGCTAACTCGTGACAGTTTGGACTGCGTGGTTGGAACCAAAGCCTCTCCTCTACTGATGCATTTCTTCTCATGGGCTGAAAACCAACGAGCGGAAGTCAGGGGGTTTGTCATCCTTGTATTGCTTTTTACATGATCTTCTCCATACTTCTTAAAATTTTAAGAGCACCCAACAGCATTTACATTCATGTCAACATCCATGCCTCTCTTGTGTGAAGAAAGATTCACAGATGAAATGTGGGAATTTCACGCATTTTGAAATTAAACATGAGAAACAGATTTGTTATCAAAAACAGGATCCACGAACTGTGAAATCTTTCCTCATCTGAACAGATGATAAATAGATCTGCTGGAAGTGTAACAATGTTTAATTTTGCTGGATCATATCTCTTTAAGAAAAATTAAGTATGTCAAAGAAGGGAGAGAGTGCCTGAAAAAAAAAATATATTTTTTTTCTCTCTCTCCCTCAAAAGACAGAAAACAGCACTTATTTCATTTGCATCATAAATAATGTGCACTAGCGAAAAACAGATCCAGCTGATTCTTCCTCTCCCCTCCCCAAAACACAGTGTTGCAACAGAACCCCACTACCAGTCTGGTGGGAAAAATGCTCAATTTTGAGTTTGATTGGGCCCACTACACATTGTTGTGCAAGTAAAAAAATAGTTCAAATCTCACTATAGCTTAAACTTCTCTCTATGGATCATACTAACCATGGATCATATTTATATTTTTTAATATACATAAAATATGATAAATCTGATATATATTTGATTTATAAACTATGTGGCTTTGCTTTTGAATCAGAGGTGATGTGTGGTAACAGTTTAAAAGTACTTGTAAATACAGCAGGAACAACAAAAAAGTGAAGCTCTTATGAAAATATCCAGTGCGTGGGATTTGACTCAGGGAAAACTCCCCTTCTGGTAGATAAATCCTCAGTTATACCTACCCAAATGATTTTGCCAACACTTTAAACTTGCTTCTTCAATAAAAGGTCTTGCGACAGTTATATCCACTTGGCCACGATCATTGACAGGTAGAGTCACTTTGAAAACCTCTTCTAAAACCTGTTTTTTACTATGAATCAGCTCTGTCCACACTCTGTTTATGGCTTTTAAAAGAAGCTGGCGACCTGCAAAGGTAACAAGATCAGAAACAGGAAGTTCTCTATGGTGCTTATAGAATTTGCATTTTTACAGTAGTGAATTGTGTAATTTACACAATTACATTCTCCACACTTATTTTTACGTGACTTCTGAAATGCTTTTGCCAACCCTTTTTACTATTTATGCACCATTAGAAAGCAACTAGCAGATAATTTTGGTAAATTTTCTTTATGAATCTGAAACACTAGCTCTGACTAGCTACGATTTTTCTTCTACAATCATGTATATATAAACAAAGTGAAAATCTAAAAAAGTTTATGGCATATACGTGTATACACAACCATACCCCTCTCTGCACAAATTATACATGGATTTTTATATATATATATATATATATACACACACACGTGTGTGTGCATAAACACGTACATGCACAAATATTAAACGTACACGTAAAGAGGTGAAAAGCAAGTTTCTTGCATAGTCAAACTGATAATTTTTCCTGAGTGAAAGATCCTGATGTTTCCACTCAATAATTTTACATTTTAAGGAAATTATCTTTTACCTGTGCTCATGCAAGACCCAGCTGATACAAAAGCACGGTGCACTTCATCCATATATATTGCATTCAAATCTGTATGTGTAAATTTATATTCTAATTCTGGTATGTGTTCCAGAAAGAATGAAGAGCTCTTGTTATTTTTAAAGTATAATAATTCATCTTGAATATTTCTTTTTTGGTATTTCTAAGAAGTGACTTTTTTGTTGTTTTTATAAATAAATATATATATACACACACACACACACACACACACACACACACACACATACACACACACATAGACAAAAAAAATTCTTCTATACTGCTCTATCCCAGCCCAAAGAATAACTGGTGTAAAAGAGCAGTGGTGAAAATAAATAAGCGGCATTAATAGATATCTGTAGCTTTGCCACTCTTAGATGACATTACCTTCACTGACGTCTTGACTGTAAACTCCATCTGGTTCTATATCAGAGGGGATCATTATGTGCCACGTTGTCATCCTGGCTTCTGCTTCCAATCCAAAGCCATCTATGTTGCTACAAACACACAATGCTTTAACAACAACCAGAAACAAATATGAACTAAATCATTTCATCTTCTGTGACAATGTCATGAAGATTAATGCATGCTGCTACAGCAACATATCTTCATTTCTGTCAGCTTGAGTTCTGGAGATCTACAGACACAAACTGAACTGAAGGTGTATAAAAAGGACATGCCATGGCACTGCTCCTGCATTTTGCCTTGTGACAGGCCCCTTTGATTATTACTGACTTAGCACTGATGTTGCTTTCTACTATAAGAATATTTTATACTGTTAAAGCTTAATAACAGAATTGATTAATAAGCACTCATATGCCAGCATTTTAATACCTCTGTAAAAAAGATGCTCTTCTCTAGAGACATATTCTTCAAACCTGTATTTGTTTCAAAATAAACTACTGGAGGTTACTTTTAGTTTACTGGATCAAAAATCATACACAGTTAGCCAGAATTCACAGACCCATTTGCAAGGCAAGAGTTAGCGTTGAGAGGGAACAGGTCATTTTAATAATTTACCTTTTCTGGAATGAACTTCTGAGATATTTACCTTCCCACATGCAGATTAATCAAGCAGTGAGCTAGGCAGCTGATGAACTCTTGATCATGATTCCCGGGCCCCAGAATTAAGTTTCTGTTCATAGTAAGGACCCTTAGGGAATCAAGGAGAGCAACTTGCTGTGGAACAGTTTTATGGGCCCTTGAGAACTGATACAAGATGGTCCTGTTCAGGCAGTGATAAATGGCATCCAGCGATAATCCCTGAGATCTTCTTTTTGACTGAAGGAAAGCACAAAACACCATCAGATAAAAGCAGAAAATCATTTTAATGGCAGATATTCTCCCCATGAACTGACCCATGCTGATTTTTCACAATTTTTATTTTACCCAAACTGTGAAAATTCTACCAATTTCGAGGGCAGAAATGTCATTAATATGTGATATCACATACTTAAAATTGTAGCTTTTATAGCGGTCTGTCTATTAACATTTCCTTTATTTCTAATACCAAACGTCTTCAACAGCCTCCAACAAAAGAGGATGAGGAAACATCCCAAAAAGTCATGTGAGGCAAATTTGGTTGTTTATTTCTGTGGTTTTCTAAAAACTAATTTAATCTGAAAGCAGTTTTAACTCATTTGTCCCATATGAGAGATACATTGTGCAAAAAAGTCATGTTAGGAAAGTTCAGTAAAAAAGCAAGAGGAACAGCCTGGGGGGGGGGGGAACAGCGTTCTTCTACGCAGACCTAAGTTGGGCCCCTAGCATTTTAGAAGTTCAAATGCTTAGCTGACCCCCAGAGTGTACAATTACTGTGCAAAAGGGAATTGCAACGCCTCACCCAAATACAATGCAGCTTCTTTAGTGACATTATTTGGTGGATTTTAATTTTTTTTTTTTTTTGTAGTCAGGTTAACAGAACTTTGTTACCTGTGCAATGAGCTGGATTATGAAGTCCACGAGAAGTTTGGATTCTTTGTTGAACATGCCCTGCCAGAGCTTATCTACGACACGCTGCGTAAAATAAAACACATTGTTCACCAGCACATGATAGCTTCCTCCGCTTGTTATAGGCAGAGACGCATCTTCACCTAGGAAACAGTAAAATGCATTTCTCTTCATTTGTTGAAAAATGCATATACAGAAGTACTTCTCCATACTTTTCCAACTATGTAAAAGGAAACTGTCATAGAATTACAGGCCAACTGATGATTTTATGTGAAAAATCAGGCTGAAATACGAAAATCAGTGTGGATACTGTTAGTGGCCCTTAAGTAGTTAACTGGTAACACTCGCTGAGTTCCCCTCCCAGATTAATGTCTAACATGAGACCAATAAAGAGCCTGAGGTTCTGCTGAAGACAGCCTGTTCTCAATCCTTCATTTGAGGATAACCACTTGGGTTGCCCCTTTCACAGAGGATGGAAACAAACTCCACACTGGCATATCCCAACATTTTTGTCACGGATTAAACGATCCAATGGACTCTGAGCAGCTTGCTGCATTTCAGCAAACAAATCTCAAATACCACTTTGTAACAAAAAAGGCAGAGCTTAATTTACAGATGAGGGACTAGTGGGATGTGAATTTGGCTGCCATGTTTATTTTACATCAAGACTCCAGCCCTTATTAAAGAACATCCAGAGTGTCCAAATGTCAGAAATAAATGCTTATGTAGGTTCCTTTTCTAGGACAGGAATAGAAAATCCTCATCATAGCTTGCTACCACCAACAGCCTAAGGTGAATTAATGCTCTCAGCAGGACATGTATCCACAATCTGCTGACACAGTTTTGGAACAGGAACGTAATTCAGAGAGGAATTAGAAATACATCCAAGAAGCTCGAGATTTTTGGCAGGAATATGCTACTCACTAGAAACAGCTCTGTAAAATAGAGATCATGCTTAGAAGATCCTCTTTAAAAGTTAAACAAAACCATATTCTCATATATAAACAGGTCTAAGTCTAAATAAATACCCCAAAGCCTTGTGTCGCATGCACTTAGAAGTTGATTTTAACTTCAGTTGATTCAAGCTTCTTCTTATGCACGAAAGTAATGGTACTTATGAGAGTACCTAATTTCATTGGGAACAAGTGTGGAGTCAAGCAGTGCTGTAGGAGGGACAAAATGCTCCAGCCAGGGTACCGTGTTTCTCCAAGAGGATTTGGAAAGCAATTTTAAGCCAGCTGCATGTTTCTGTATGTGCACATCTGTCTGTCCATTTGTACTATGAGATGCCTGAAAAGTGTCAGTGTTTGTTTCCCTAAACATCATCATTAATGGGCATTCATTTTGCTGCGTTTATGCACTTCACCTGCATTTGTGCACTTCTGCACACATGGCAAACGATAACATCACACAAGGAGACAATCAAGATAACCTTGAAGATGGAATTTGCAGGGAAAGTGGGTTGAGATAGAGCAGACAGAGAGCTCCTGCAAAGCTCAGCAAGGCCTCACGAAATCAAACTGGACACCCGACTATGCTATTCCCACCAGTCACCACCTGATTATCTACACCCATGCTCTGGTGGGGTATATATCCATGTCAGCACATCCTACTGCCATCCCAGATTAGAAGCTTTTCAGTCTCTTCCTGGCCATGTATTTGGTAACTGTTACAGTAATCCCAAAGGCTTTCTCTGGAGAGCTTCATTCATAATAAAACTGTAGCAGGAGGAAAAGGAAACAAAGCCAGTTGTTATGAACCAAGGTCCCACTCATGATAAATTGACAAAGCTTCCAGATCCTCTGCCATGACAAGAAGGATAGGATTGATGACGCAGGGGGAGTAAGAGCCAGTTTCTTTACTTTTTGCTCCTATTTCAATTTGTTGGGCTTACATATCTCATAGTTTCTTGTCATATAGTTTTCTTGAAGACTTCTACTTCACAGCTTTGGCACAGGCAAGGTTTCAACGAAATATGCAAGCACAGAATTACCATTTATACTTTGAAAGGGATACAAAAAGGAAATAATGACAATCATGGTATGGAGAATGAAGACATTAGAAAAGAAAAGTACAACTAAAAAAAAAAAAAACTTCCCTCAAATCAGTCAGGATTAAACATTGTTACATTACCCAATAAAACATCAGCTGCAAGTAAGTGGTCCATCACACTATCCAAAACATAAGTCTGAAACTCCTTCTGCTGTGTTCGTGTTGATCTTTCAGGAGAAGCCTGATTAAAACAAAAAAGGACAAAATTAGTACGTTGAATAAGCAGAAAGAGAAGCTCCGCTAGTCCCCCCTCCTTCTGTTGTATCTCCTGTATTTTTTTTCCTTAGTAAGAGGTCTTATACATGGAGTCTCTACTCCATGTATAAGCTTAAGAAAGTGATTTGAGTGTGCATTGCCTTGTATACTGTTTTATAGGGTACGTTTTACTCCAATTTAAATCAAGCAAATTTATTTCCTGCCAATGTATTTCCTCTGTAATAGGAACTGGAAAACAAAAACAAACAAACAAAAAACTCACCCCACATTCCTAACAGGCACATAGAATTTGTGATGAACAAGTAAACTCTTACCTCCTGAGCTCACATAATCACACCCTTCGCTAAGTAGAAGGTAAATGAGACAGCTTGAATTAATATATTAATTCATCAGCACTTATCTGTCATTTCGTGTATTACTGCACCAGCTCTGGGATAGCCCTATTCAAAACCTGCCTGGACGTGTTTGTGTGCAACTGCTCTAGGTGACCCTGCTTGTGCTGGACGGTTGGGACTGGATGATCTCCAAAGGTTCCTTCCAACCTCAATCATTCTGTGATTCAGTGATCTTGTACAAAATGAATAGAGCTGCCACTGCCTAATGAACGAGTAACAGATGAACTGATCTTTGAAAGAGTAACACTTTGGGAAAGCTACAACTTCTACTACTACACTGTTGAACATCTACTGTTGCAACCCCAAAAAAGCCGGATTGCACAAAGTTAGTTATAAGATTTTGATATTCATTTTTGTTCTCATATTTAATGACAATTTCAATGATTCCATTGGATCCCAAGCAATTGATCCACTAAAATCAAGAATTAGTTAGAGAAAAACATTTAATAAGAAAAGTGCCACAGTAAGCTGAAATTAAAAGATGTAAAATCTACCTCTAACAGAAGATCTACTAGTGGAGTCTGCTTGCTGGCTGGTGTCAGGCATAAATTATCAATTATTAGCACACGCATGAAGTCGAACACAAACTTCTTGGCAGGGTGGTTGGTTAGGTATGTCTTGGTGCCCACGTTGCAGTATTCTGACTGGCTCCTGTTCATGCCAGAGTCAGCTGCAAAGGCTTTGAACTCTTCTGCTGGGGACCCAACTTCATCATCAAGATCAGTGACCTATGAAAAGCAGTATGTTAAAACTCTAGAGAACGGCAAATTAACAAAAATCTTTCACTACTCTGTTCTTTAATTCTTTCTAAGCCTAGTCACTTAATATTTTGTGTCCAAAAAAGTCTTTTTGCATTATAATTAAGGTTAGGCTTCAGCTCCCTAACACAAAACAGGAAAAACACTCAAATTCTGTTTTTTTGCTTTCCAAGCAAAAAGCCATCAGTAAATTTGACATGGATTACTTGAGTTACTTTCACATATCATATGGAAGCCACTTAACAACAAGACCTTCTTAGGAAATTTTGGGATATTTTGCAAGAATTAGTATTTTCTTCCTTTAAAAATAGTACCTTTACAGAGTTCTTATTTCTGGAGAGTAAGAACCTTTGAGCAGGTAGCTCTCCAGCACTGTAAGAAAACTGCAAACAGCAATGAAAGCTAGCAAAAGAAAAAAAATAAACTAAGTGTTCTTATATAATCTCCTCCTTATATAATAGCACTTCTCTGGACAAGCTTACCATATTGTTAGCTTACAAATGAAGTAACCACAGGTTATGAGCATTTGATCTCTCCCAGTAGGAGAGTATTTCCAAGAAATGAAAAGCAACAGGAATGCGTAGGCCTTCTGTTTCTAATGGCAATCTCAGATGGGTTAAAAACTCAGTGAAGAGTTTTCTCTCAAGGCTGCATTTGGACTATAGAATTTTGTTGCAGGAACAACATGGCTGTTCTTTATCTATTTCAAATGGGATCGATTAGTGGAAAACATTCAGGCAGATGGAAAGGCTGGAGGAACAAACAGATATGGAACAATCAGATACAGAGTCAAGAGATCTCTCAAAACCTGAGCAGCTCAAATTGCCAGGCAGCTACACAAGGTGTCAAGGTATTTTATCCACAGAGCTCGATGCTGCTCAGAGATCCAAGGATTCTCTAAAGTCTCTGTAGGTGAAAGTCACATGAGCATAAGAAGTTTATAATAATAAGTGGCATAGTTCACCAGGAGCACAGTTCTCTCTGGAGAGTTCATTGCATCTTCTTCAAGTCTAATGCTGAAGCCAAGAATTAATCTTTATTAATGGCTCATCAACAATACCTGCTTGCTTTCCTGCCTACAATGTCTACATTCCCCCTTAAAATGGCGTTTTGTTGTACAGCAACTGGCCTTCATGACATTCCTCCCTCAATTTCAGAACCCAAGGGAACCCAAGAACTCCAGCCCAGCTTTCATAATCACCAATGTCTGCAGGGTAAGTCAGGCTCTTTCTTGGTATGTTTGCCAATTAATAAACCCTCAAAAAAAAAGTACTAAAAGCAGAATCCAAAATCAAACTTTTTCATTGCTTACCATCTCAGAGTAAGGCCGGATGTTGAAAGGAAACACGGTTGCTGCCAGGGCACACAGGAATTCTGGGCTCATCCACAAGGAAACGAGGTCCGGCACGTTGTGATACAAATACCGGAAGAACTGCATCAAGGTGACCGGGTATTCGCGAAGCCAAGAACCTTCTTCCTCTGACTGCCAAGGCTGGGTTGAAAAATAGTTACAAGCAGGATGTTAATACAGATGGCCCTAACTGAACAGGGCTCATTTCAGAAAGGAGCAGCCACGGAGCTGCAGCATCAAATGTGATTGAACACATTGGTACAACACTGCGGTCAACTGCCTTATTGAACATTTTGGGACGTGAACCCTAATGTTTGACCACGCACATGAGAAAACTGCAGGAAACAAAAGGTGTCCTAAACGTGTGACAACACATTGGAGAGCATGTCTGAGCACAAACATAAGAGAACTTGTGATGTCCGTACACATGATACCATACTTGACTGAGCGTGTCATGGAGCACATGTGTGAGCACATCACCAGCACGCAGTCCTGCAAAAAATGTGACCAAACACATGGCTATGCACATCCCTGGAACATGTAACGACTGAACACACCACTAACTTGTGACAAACACTTAAAACATGTCCAAACCACGCACCCCAACACTTGCCAACAGGTCCCTGTCTTTACTGCAGGAGAAACACATAACTGAATGTGACAAATGTGACAACAGGACTTGAAGACAGCACATGGGTTGGAACAACTCGCAAACCTGCAATCCGGCACATAACCAAACATGACTGAATATATGACAAACATAACATAAAAAGAGCACATAATGACATAAAACAAAATAAGATGTGCCCGAGCAGACGACCAAGCACAAACATGGGACCTGACACATGAAGACCCAAAAAGGGGTTGGTAAAAGTGCCTTGACACGCGACAACAAATCCGAAGACATCTGATGGCATAGCACAAGATGGCATGGCAAGAAACACGTATGTCCAAGCACAACGTGAACAGCACAAACACACAAGCAGTATGCATACCTGGAAGACGTGCCTGAACACATCATTCATGCATGAGACACACTCAACTGAAAGCACAAAGACCAAACACATGATAGCCAAATGCATGCTGCCTTTACAACACTTCATGAGTTCGTTTTCTGTAAAGAAATATACTTCCTCCAAGGAAATGCTGAATTCTCTCCCTGAAAGTCAAACTTCACCTACTCTTGATGAGTTCAGATTCAAAGCACAGAACACCACACATCTTTCTGTTAGTCAGTGGATTTCTTCCAGCATAAGGCTATTAATAGTCAGTGGACTTCTCTGCATGTGGAAGCTTTTCAAGTACAAAATCTGTAACTCACATAGCTCTGAGCAGACGGGATATGTACTCTAAATCATTCCCCCATGATGTTAATCAGGAAAGAAATTCAGGAATCTCTGCCAAGGGCACTTAATCACTCTGCTTTTGTGTTTTCTTTTAATTGCAACAAAATGCAAAGCTTAGCCTTTTTGTGAAAAGGCAGCAATAGGTTTTGTGGCCACTAGTATTTCTACACAAAAAATAAAAGAAATCAAGGACAACAATGGTTATTACACAGGTATTACGAGCCTAACTCTCAGCTGGGTTTGTCATATCACACTAACAAAACGCCAGATTTTCCAATTTGCCTTCTGAAACACCAGGGCAAACTCAAACCATTCTGTATATTCAAACACCCAAAAATGTTATACTTACAGAATTCAGCATGCTCCTCAGCATTCCCAATAACAAGAAGGCAGCTTCTGTGCAAACATTGTGTACTGAAGAGGTAACAGTGCCACAGGAGGCAGGAACTCCAAATATGTATGTCCAAATAGAGTCTAAATCAAACTATCACAGGTGAGAGAAAGAAAAGAAAAAAGATACAAAATAATCCTTTTCTCCAGTACAGTTTGTTTTGTGTTTGTTATGCCCATGATACACTTATTTGACAGCATATAAATATTACCAACTTCTTCCACCAAGATCTCAGATGCCCTCTTAATATAAAAACTGCTCTGTTTTGCCTGTATCCCCATGAACACACACATATCCACACACACAAATACAGATTAAATCAATGCCCTTACCAGGCAGGCTCGAACCAGGGATGTAGTTTTCATTCAACCCCATAACATCCAGCAAGAAACCAGCTACAACAATCCCATGGCAAACACAAGGCTGGCTTCTTCACATTCCCAGTGCATCTTATCCCACCCTCCTCAGCCAGCAAAACTAAACACAGAACACGACACCCTGACTTGAGAGTCAGGGGAGAGGGTGGTTAATCCACTATGCTCTTTGAGGACAGACAGAACGACATTGATATCTTACTAGATAATCCCTACCTGGCAACCCTGATTACATCGGCTGCTGATGACAGGCGCACTGACCTGCAGGTTTTCGGGCAGTTCAGTGACTGGCTGCTGCAGGAAAAGGGCCATGAGAAGGAAATAGAGGGCAGGCACATTAGTGTGCTTAGGGAGAAGGGACTGCAGAACGGGGAAGCCGGGGAAGTGGCAAGCGTCCCGGTTAATCTCCCTGACCGTTGATCTGCCACCAGCGCTCCTGCCAACATTGAACCCTAAGAGGAACACAAAAAGGCAACAAGTGTTACTAGGGAATGCATTTAAAGCTCTTTCTCAGCATAGATTACACACAGGTTACCACACTCATATTATGCAATTTATTACAGACACCTGAATTTTTAAGTAATTGAAAAAAAAAAGATTGCTCCATACAAACTCTGCTCTTATCTTCTTGCAGTGATCAGCACCCCAGAGATTTAAAACCCCAAAGATGAGCACCTGAAAAATCACATGCCAGCACTAAGAGGGAAGTCTCACTGTGATCTCTGCTACTAAGTAGCTGATTTGTTGTACCAAGCAGCAATCCCTTTTGCCTGTTTGAGTTGACGGGCTGTTAAAGGGCTTCAAAGATGATTCTCAGGGATCTTGTTTTAACTGTTCTGCTACCGATTAATATGCTGGTATGAAGTATTAAATGCGCCTACTTTATCTTCATTTGTAAATTGCAAATGGAAAGAAAAAGCAGACATTTTTCAATGAAGTCCTCCCAGAAACCAAAACTCACCTTTTATGACCCTATTCCACCAAGTTATTTCGTCTTCTTATTAAAAAAAATACACTGGGTGTGCACAAGGACCAACTTTTGAGTGAGGACAGTGGCAGAAAGATAGTTCATTCTATCTACACAGATAGTAAGAGGTTTTTTTGACCCTGCCAGAAGTCAGGTCAATCATGCTGTTTTTCTGAGGCTCAGATATAGACAAAATTTCCACCAGAAACTGGCTGTTCAGACAGCAAATATCTGTTAGGGATCAAACTACTGAAAACCTTGTCATAGGGTTGCAGGAAATCCATCAGTAACCTTGGAGAAAAAAAGGCTCCTACCTAGTTTCACTAAGAAACTTGGTGTCAGTTCCTTAATTTATCAAAAAAATATAGAGAGAGCATGAAAATCAGGTAACATAATTGGATAGGTCATTATCATTTGATGAAAAACAATTCTTAAAATATCTCTGTGGTCTTCATCTAATTTGGCATCAATTAAAGTGGTACTAAAATATGAAAAAAATACGACTTTCCAAATTCTCTCATTGTAAACCAAAATTTAATCTAGAAAGGTTTTTTGCCTGTAGTGTCAGCACGAGCTACAGGTTACAAACAACACATTAGCACTCCGAGAACTGGAAGGACAAGATGAAATCATTCCCTATCCTACATTATCCCAGTCTGCACAGAATTGATATCCCCCATTTCAGCCAGCTTGGAGATGTTCAAAGTGGGTCCTGTAGCACTAAGTCCTAACAGGGCCAGTTCTGCATTATGCAGGGTAACAGAAAGGGCTAATAACCTGGATAAACCAGGCTTTAATGACTCACAAAAGATCTTTAACGAGAAAGAGCAAGAGAGCAAACAAGAGATCAAGCAAGAGAGAGAAAAGAAAGCCTGATGACATCGCAAAGTCCTGGGGTAGCATAAATTGAAACTGGTAAAACTAATTGGCCCAGACCTGACTAGATATGAAGCACCTCAGATCCAGTATTGCATGATGCTGTAGTTAATAGCAGTAAATAATCTAATGAATATTCCTGAATATTCATTAGCTTATGTGTAGCACCACCTCATGCATGCAGCTATGCTGCGTGCTCATCTAGCTCAGAAGTGCTTGCCCATAGGACATACTTAACCCTGCCACGCAGGGCAAGGACAACCGATGATACTTTTGCAACACAGGCTTCATGCAGATGAAGAGGTAAGCCTGAAAGGTAATGAAATCTGTAAAATGCCAGCTGAAGGGCAGGTTCGTAAAACCATTCCCTTTTGCTTACAGAAACTAATTCTTTATTCTAAGAAAACCAAAAATGCAGAGGTATTTTGATCCAATTTTGATGCTGATCAGAGCACGGACAACACTAGCACAGAAAGGATGCATGAACCAAACTTTTTTTTTTTTTAAATACCTCCCACAGCCCCACATACACCCTGTAGTCATCAGTGCTGAGATGTCATACCTAGCACAGTGCCAATCTTATTGGTCAAGACGGAGTCCGTCTGCTCAAGCCAGCCTCCGCCGCTGAGCCCTTCCTTAAATTTCAGCAGGATGGGCTGGTTACTCAACAGGACCACAAGAATCCTCATGGCCGCCGTGACAGTGGAGGAATGGAGATGTTCTTCCATAAACATCATGATCCAATCAAAACCCAGCGTCTTCACTAGTTCTTCACATGCCCTAATTACAAAAGAGTCACATATTATTTCAGTATTTTTTTTCTCTTACTGGACAGCAAAAGTTCGTGTCTGTCACTGCAGAGCAAACTTGGGAGGGTCATAAAAATATCAGGTTAATCCAAAGGAAAACCAAACTCTTGGCTGAGACCTAAGTACCGTGGGGCATGTGGATACCTTACAACAGGACATGCTACTTAATACCTTCTGAACAGAACTCAAACTCTGATGTCAGTATTTGTTTAGTGGAAATGGATGGGACTGTTTGAACTGGCATAAGAATAGTCCAATTACTGCTTTTGATAAGAAATCTGGAATGCTGAACTAGAAGAGTTTGTCAATAAATTGCATTTTCCAAATACTTTGGTAGAGCCACACGCAGGTATGGACTTTTCACAGTACTGAAACTATTTGATTATCTTAACTGAAATGAAATTGCTCAACTATCCCACTTCTTTAAAAGGGAAAGTTTCCTTTTTTGACAGAGTATTTTCTCTGCAGCCATGTGTGAAATACCTGTGTAAATAAACACAAGAATTCCTATAGCATTATATAATATAAGTAACAAATACAGCTGGGTCAGTGTAATTCACCTCCTTCAAAGTAAAAATCATATCCTCTTCCTCCGTCTGAAGATTTTTTTTTTTCTTTTACTTACTGCAAATTAACAGTTGTCTTTTCTTTAGATGTATACAGAAGTTTCAGAAGGATATCCAATAGCCTGTTCCGCAGTAGAATAAGATTAGCAGAAACAAGTCCTCCAAAATCATCCTCTGTTCCTAAATAAAGGATGGGAAGCAAAAAAAAAAAAAAAAAAAAATCAGTCTTTCAGGATTTGGACATTTTAAAGACTACTTATAAATTCATAAATTCCATACATAAGAAACCACACTGCTTCCACTTGAGTCAGTAGAAAGCCACGCTAAACTGCTAAATTTCTGCTAAATGCAGTGAAAGTCAGGAGCTCAGTAAGGTAAAACTCTGGGGTCCTTTGTCCCAAGCTTCCCTTCTTCATTCCCACTACACCTTGAATTTCTCCCCATGTTCCTCTACGGCTCAGGTAGGCAAAAATGCAGAGCCGGCTGTGGTTGGGCTGCAGAAACGCACAGCCAGCTTGAAGCTGCTGCTCAAAGGGTGGATGCAGTGACCGAGTTTTGCCTTGCCCTTAGTGGGAACACCAATTTGGACCTCTCTCCCACTCTTACTCAGAGTCTTGCACTAAGTGAGCTGGCATTTAAATCATCTTTAAGGCGGCAATTAGCTAAAGTGTTTCAGAAGCACCAGGAGAGGCACTGGGGATAATGATGAATGGAGGGCCTAATCCTTGCTCTTTGCAAGACTAGACTAAAAGCGCTAATCGAAGCTCATTCACAGCTTTTTGCTTTTTATTCCTGTCTCAGGGAGCGAGTATATTCACAAGACCTGTAGAAACATAGTGTCTTTTGGCATCCAGTCTGAGTTATTTGGTTGAAATCCACCAGTGGGCTAAAAATTTATTACTGGGGGAGACTGATGAATAGAGAACACAATTGTGTAAATCTTTTTCTTTAGAAAACAAGAGTAGGAATGTTCTCTAAATACAAATTTAAGCATTCCTGAAGGACAGCAATGAAACCTTTTTTTTTTTTTTTTGTCTGAAAACCAACAGCCCAGATAAGTTAATTCCTTCAGTTCCTCTATGCCTCGAGGGCAGATGTACCTCGCCATCCATCTTTTTATCTTTTTTCATTTTTTTCCTTCCCATAAAGCAGAGATGCACAGCTGATTTGAAGGAGTGCGTGGAAGAAATGGAACAAAACATGCAGTGTTAAATGAAGGAAAACAAACCAAGAGAAGGTTAGTTTTGCACTGTTTAGCACACAATATTGAAAATTGAAGTACCATAACCCACAGCCAGGTTGTAACAAAATTACAATATTGTTAACAACAGTGCTTCTGCACTTTAAATGTCTGAGCATAGAAGGTATCACAATTTATTTCACCTCTCCTGATCCCAAGTCATGCCATCACTTACCACTGTCAAGTTTTTCCTCATTTTTTATTTCCATGACTACAAACTTCTCACAGACTGCAAACGTAGGTAAAGTGGAAGAGATGAACTGTCCAAACCTTGACGGATACAGGAAAACATCAGATATCGATGTGACAGATGCACTCTCATCTATCAATAAATCACTTCTAATACATGACTAAGGAGAGGCAGGTACCCTAAAATGTCAACTTCCTAACATCTGAAGGTTGAGGGAAATGGCCTTCAATAAAGTTACAAGACAAAATCCAAATTAATAATGTACAAACTGGACTATTAACAGAGAAGCCTACAAGTAAGGGATCCTTAACATGCTAAGATTCAACATGAGAACTAGGAGATACCTTCAAACAAATATAAGTGTCTCCAACATCAAGTAAAAAAATATTCCCAATCTATCACACCTGAACAAATATTATCTAGAAAAACCCTATTCACAGGATTACTCAAACACAATATAAAGTTTATGGCTATAGTCTGAGATGCTACAGCAACAAGGCCATGGTTTTCCAAAACAGAAAAAGGATGTGCTGCTCAAAGAAAGGAGGTGAAATATATTGCCCACTCCTCTGGAACTAACCTGAAAGGTCCCTAGCTTGTCTACCCTGAAAGATCCCTATCTTGTCTACCTTTACCGAAGTTATGCAGTATTTTTCATTTTTGTTTTCAGGAAGAACAAGAATACAAAGCTACCTTGGAGCACTTGGATACAGCCTTTTTTTCCCTCCCCATAAGAAGTTAGTATAAAAATCTATAGTATTTTTTCTTCAATAAGTTTTGTTCAGCATAATTAAAATGAAGGCTGGGAAGAAGTTTGGTTTGCTGCTTCTGACACCTTTAATTGTACTTAAATTGTATATGAAAGTTACATCATTAATTGCCGTTCGCATTGGTCATAATTAACAGTACTATATTTGACAGCCTTAAAAATTTTTCTACACAGAATTACTGAGATCTTGAACGATACCTTTTGGACAAAAATGTAATCAAAGGTGCATTTGAATAGGATGTATCATCACCCCCCAGTACTAAGCAGAATGTTCAATGATATTTCAGCAAAGTGCTCAGTGTTTCACATTAGCAGTGAAGGGAGAATACTGCCTCCTGCTATTTGCCAGGAAAAGCCAGTTTACTAAGGACAGTATGACTAACCAGTCATACTTGTTTACATAAAAATTGAATTTAATGTGTCAATCCAGGCATTAATAAAATTATTGACTGTATCTAGCGCAGTTATTTATTAGAGGAAGAAATTCAGTAAATGGGTGCCTCATGTTAACTACTCACAACAGGATCACCCTAAGCATTTTTATGCAATATCACCAACACACTGAAGTCACAAAAGCCAGAACTAACATCAACATGGGCTACCTGAGTAAGTCATAGCTGCTAGGGAAGCCTTGAAGCAGAAAGCTCAACACATTACTAATTGCAGCAATAGTGGGCTGGGACAGAGACATATCTCGAAGAGTCAAGAGCAGTCTTGGGATGAGCTGGAATTCTCTCATTAATTTAGCATTCTTTGCTGCTTCACTGAAAGAAAAAATAAACAGAGGAGGCAATTTGAGTGTGGAACATCCTTTAGATATTACCTGTAAGTCTCATTACTAGGTTGGCATCATCTAGTACCTGGATTCTGTGAGAAGTTCAATGAAGTGCTCAAATAGTGACAGATGAAGCTCATAGGGTGCGTGAAGCCAGACCTGAAATACAGAACAAGCAAAGGTACATTTTATACACAAACCCACTTGCAGATTAAAAACTGGTTCCTGAAGGCTTAAAGAGACTTAAACTGTTTGTCTACATTATTATTCACCTGTTCAAAGCTCATTTCAAGGTTCTCAACTGTTCTTCAGTTTCAGATTAATATTAAATATTCATGAAAAGACTCACAAAACATATACCAGTACCAAAGAGTTTCTCTGCAAGGATAAGATGAGGATAACTTAGAGCAATTGAAAAAAAAAAAATCTGCATTATCTGGACTTCTTTTTTTCTTTTTAATATAAAGTTAGGTCGTTAAATACCAGTGACTCCAAAGGAGTTACTTGGGATTTACAGGGTTGAAATGAGATGCTGAATCAAGCTTATTTGGCTGAAGGGAAGGTTTTCATTCTGTAAAATTAACTTGATACCCTCTGCCAGGATTGAACCCAAGGTCTTCAATGATAATTGTTTTTATCTTTACCCAGCATTTCCTGCACGGAGTTTTAAATGAGTCAGATCCCCTACAATAAATCAGCTGTTTCAATCAATAGAAACAATAAAACATATAAAAGCCAGAAAGTTCAAAGTTATAGCTGCAAATCTTAAAACTGACTTGCTACTGAACAAAGCATAACGAATAGTTGAGCTCTGTGATACAAAGCTGGCTTAAACAAGTTTTCTTGCTTTTACTTCTAATCTAAAGAAAAAAACTCATTTTCCCTGCTTAGCATAAGAATAAGAACATCTATGTTATCTAATGTAGAAGAAATGCTTGAGTCACTGATTTCTGAAGAGACACTATTAGAAAAAAAATAACAAAACAGAAAGAGTGACTTTCTTAAGCTTTTTTTTTTAATTCCTTAATGACTCACAAACATATTAGTTTCATTTATTGTTGGTATCTTAAGCTTATTCACTCTCCAGTTGTGAACTAAAGAATTTCAAATTGGATGTTTCATATGGCAATAGCTGTCTGACTGAATACCTAACTTTGATGAAATTTGTCAGCTGGCTCCTTTATGGAAAAAAGAAACAAATCTCCAACACAGTATTCATGACTTGGTGAAGATCGTGCTGTCTGTGAGAAAGCTTTACGGACCTCTAAGCTCCCTAAAAAAGAAGTTAACAAGTCGCTGTGGTTTTGTTTAAAGAAAGGCCATATAAATTGCCAGCAGTCTTCTCATATAAAGAACTATTAAACATAGTCTCCAGGCTTTTAAATACCTTGAATGGACATGTAAAACCAGAAAATGGGTAAATTCCCTATATTTAAATGATTTGAACAAGATGGGCTTACGCAGGATTTTTTCTATAAAAAGCACATGAGAATCAGAATAGTTTTATTCAGTCTGTGTTAGACACAGATAATACAAAAGAGACAAACAGTACACACTCAGTTCTAACCATTACATAACACTGCTTTTCACACTGTGTGATATTAGCAAATGATTCTGAATTTCTCTACTTACTCAGTTTACAGTGACAACACTCAATTATTTCATAGTTTGTACAAGCATAATTTTAACTGCCATCCTGCTAACTTTGCAGGAGATGCGAGATGAAAAGGTCTCCTCCCACTGTCATTTTGAGCACATCTTTCGTATCCCAACATATTTATTGCTACACAGAGGTTAGAAGAAACAGTGGAACAAAAAACTACAAAATGTATCTTCCAAAGAAGTAGGTGCATCTTTGGTACCTATTAATTATTTCTACAGGGTTAAAAGCCATTGCAGCAGGAAAACCTATGAACAGTCTTTGTGCCAAGCTACTTTAATGTGCCATACATAAAAATACTATGTTCTCAGGTAACAACCTAGCTGCTGTCATTCAATATTTAAGGCATGTTGTTAGTGCAATTGAATAGCTCACTAGCCAGTAACATCAGCTTTTTGTGCAGCTTTACATACTTCAAAATCACAGAGCAGGTCCTGGAAGGCAGTAGAATTTGGGATAATGGAGGTCTCGTGCCCGCTATCGACAGTTCCCACCAAGGAAAAGGTCAGATGAAGGATATGACTGTTCAGAAGGGAACGTTTCTTCTTTAACAGCATCGCCAGTAACTTGAACAAGTAAACAGATAAGAAATTATCAGTCTATGAAAATGCAAAGCTATCTAAGCAAAATAAAGCACGGATGAAATGTCTGCATCCCTTAAAGCATCAGATGCTTTCTGAGAAGACCCATCAAGTGCCTCTGAAACTTGATACTTTTGATGAAAATGGCATTAAGATTGATTAGAAAAAAGTAGAAAAAGACAGAAAAAGGCCAAACACAGAGCTGGAAGCATCTATGACCACAGATGCTACCCTTTGTCCTCATTTATGCTCTAACTTCTTTTTACCTTGGGTTGGGAGAGAAAGAATTGGCAGATTTACAATTGCTGTTTCTTGTCTTCTAGAAACTCTTCAAGCCTCAACTCCACCATTTGCTCTGTAGCACTATCAAAGAAATGCAGGTTTGGGGAATCTCTCCCAGACCAGGTATGCTGAGGTAGAAAATAAGACGTGCAATGACCTACTGGCTAAGCAGCCAAGGAAGACACTGTCTAGATCTGTTTGGCCAAAACACGTCAATGTCTGGAACAGGCTGCATGGAATAAAAAGATTTTGCAAAAATGTACCAGCAGACAGCATAGAATGGTTTGTTGCTCAAACCACAAGCTGAATTTTTCATTTCAGCAATGCTGTATTCATGGGAATGTAAAATTCACTGCTCATAGAAAGATCTTCTCAGTTCAGTCAGCTGAACCTTTTGCATAACTCATTACGCCTTCCGCATATCCAAAGAAGAATTACAAAGACTTGAGCTTGAAAGAGAACAGCGTCACTAACTATTAGGACCAGACTCCTAAAAATAATAGTTCTAGTAGTCCACTTGTTTGCTTTCCTTCATGTGTCCTTGTCCTCTTCTATTGCTGGCAGAGAAGTGAGACAGGAACTCCTGGGCTTGCAGGAGTAACATTAATGGGAAAAGAATCCATCCGTGTGTTGCATCAGTGCTCTTTCTTGTTATTAACAAAGTGACAGGGCTGCTAAGTGAGCGTAACCAAATAGAAAAACTTTCCATTCTCTCTTTTAAAGGCCATTCTAAACACCATGTTTATGCAATTTAGCCAAGAGCACATTAAACTTAGAACAGACATTTGAGTTACCATGACACCAAAAAATAATTCTCATGGGAGTTAACAAGGATAGACAGTGAAATTCAAACTAGCAAGTCGGGTTTGAGACATTTTTACGTACCTGATAACCTCTGATTCTTTCCATTTCTTTGCTGGCTAGTGGATTGCTCTTTACCACACAGACCAAGGCCTTCACAGCTGCGTACAGTCCTTCTACATCTGATGCCATGGCTACAAGCCCCAAAATTGCAGCAGCTCCACCTATGTACTGCAGTGTAGTGGCAACAGGTTTGGGGACAAATGTTCTTACTCCTGGGCATAGATAGTGAAAGTAATTACAATCCATTCTCTTTCTTGTAAAAAATCATTAAGATTAAATCTAAAGTAACCCACATTCCATCCAGCATTGATTTATTTATTAAGAGAATATCACTAGATGAATTCTGATAACCTCAGGAGAAGGAACTACTGCCTTGTAAAATAGTTCATGAGTTAACTCCAAGTCAGGTAAGTGTATTTTTGCATTTACATGAGGACATTTACAATCGTCCTCATTTAATCAAAACAAGTATCTGGCACCAATAAAAAGACAGAAATTGTATGTCAATAAACAGAAAATACTTTATGTACATGAAATACTTTAATACTTTACGTACATGGAATACTTTAGGTACATGGTTATTTTGTCTGTGGTACATATTTAAATTTATCTTTGAGCTCCCGGTTCTTATATTATGCTAATCTTATGATTAGCAATGCTTAAGCCTATTGATTATCAAACACTCACCCAGGTATCCTATCAAAGCTGCACCAATAGTGCGAGCTGGTCCATTCAGGTGTCCTGCTGAGTTATGTAGCAACTTCACAGGTGTGGCATTTTCATGAGAAGAAACTGCCAGCTGAACAAAACAAGGAAAACAAGGAAAAAGGAGGCTGATAAAAAAATATTCTTCCTATAAGCCTGAACATAACAACCTGCATATTTTTCTCCTGTGACAAAGAATGAGAAAGAAAACGACACTAGAATTACACTAGGAGTCATTAGGACATCCTCTAGAGAAAAGAGGAATCTTAAGTCTCCGAAGTTCAAAACCGATTAATCAAACTATCTTAAAAATAAATAAATAAAAAATCGTGTTTTCAAATTTAAAAGAGAACTAAATGCTCAGCTTTGTTCCTCTACGACAGTATGAATGATATTGCTCATCAGTATGATCTTTACTTACTCTATAAACAAATGTTATCTATATTAAATAGCCAAAATACTTCTAAAAGGGGATGAAATATATTAGCTCTTGCTGTTTTTAAAAATAGGAATAAGACTTCCATCAAATAAGCAGAACAATCTCCCTCAAATAAACACTTAAAAATAGGAAAATAATTATGGGCAATACTTCTGATAAGCACTTTATTCTTATTATAACACAACATTCCTTTGAGCAAAATCCCTTGACACTAGTTAGAAGGAATGGAAGAAATACTTGAAAGTTAAACAACTGGTTTCATACTAACAGCTATTGCACACTAACAAACTTATTTTGAAACATACCTGTTTTGCAATGGCTTTACTATCCAGCTTGTTGTAAACTTTTCTTATTTTTGCCACTGTGAATGAAGAAACGGAGAGGGCATAGAGACCAAAGGAGACCTTCTCTTCTGGTACCAGAGATACTGGAGACGGGTTGATTCCTTCTGACTTCGAATCCTTGCCTTAAGGCCACGGAAAAAGCTCATTTCAAAAGGAGTACCGTTTTTGTGTTCACTTTTAATATGTTATGTAAATTATACTGCAGAGTAGTGGTGGAAGAAAGCTTTTACAGACAGCTGAGATTTTATGTTGCTTTCATGTATTTGCTCACCTTACCCATGAACGACTTGATGGCACACAGCTTACGCAACAAATATGCTGCCTTTGTATTTTTAATGAGTATATGGTAAACTTTCTTTTAAAAGCTCTATTATATTCGCCCCTAGTGGTGACTAGGACCCTGTGAACTGGCCATGCAGTACAAGATGTGATTCTTCCTCGTCTGAATTTTTGCAAAAAAAAAAAAAAAAAAAAAAATTTCAATTTGCGTCTAGCCTACAGATTGTTCCCTTCCCTTTGCAGGGCAAACAGATTAGCTTATAAATAGAAAAATAATTTGTCCACTTGTGTCTTGATCTATGTTAACATATATGTTAGGCATTATATAAAGGCTTGCTAGTAAAAACTAGTAAAACCACCTTAAAAAATTGCTCTTCTCTCCAGAATCCCCTAAACTATCATCATGTTGAAGTATATTGCAAACCTTTTGGGTAGAGAGGCTAAGATAAAAGCCAAAGACAAGGAACCTAATACAATACCGTCTATCAAACTCCTTAAGGTTTGCTGTGGTGCATGTTAAGTGAACAGAAGCTTAGTACCGAATAAAAACACATCCTTTTTCTCTGTAGTAGACTACTCCTGAGACACAATGAAAGGAAAAACAAAAGGCTCCTTGTGTACGTATATGCCGCCACACTGGGAAAGCTCAACATCTTAAGAAATAAAGAACTCTTGATTTAAGTTATCATGGCCTTCCCGGTGAGCATGGTCTTAGCATAAAGGCAGGAAGATTTTCACTTCTCAGAAATGAATTAACAAATCCATTCGTGGAATTTGGTTTGGCTAATTTTGTAATAAATCTCTGTGTAGAGCCAGAAATGGCCACTAACCAGCTTGTTTACCTCACTGTCAGACAAGCAAGTATGTGACAGAGATCTGTAACTGAAAAAAACTCAATTGCTTAAAGCTTCTTATTCAAGTTGTTCAAGGAGAACTAACTTATTTTTCGTGATACTTTGATCTTTCATAGCCTTCAACATCTATGTTTGTGTTTTCTTCTGTCTCAGCTCTAGGAAAAGCATCTAATATGAAAGGCAAGATTCTGTGCACTCCCTACACATACATTTGTTTCTCTCTTCACTCACTGCCTCCTTTCTTCAGAGGGTGACAATTTTTCCCAGGAAGAGCTAGAAAATGTTAGAGTCCTCACAAGAAAACCAACACAAGGACATGCAGACTTGGTATTTTCCACATTTTTTTTTAAAATGTATTTCTTGCTTGAAAGCCCTCTGTTTGCCAGCTAAAGTAATGAATAGTACCTGGCAAGAACAAGCAAAAATTTGTTTAATGGTAATTCTGATTTATATCATCCTTTTCACTAGCTGCTATATAAAATCAGCTTTGTAAAAAAAGGTTTCCTTTCCTCGATGGCATTGTCATATTTCTCAGTTCTTCTGCAAATAGATACACAAAAGATCCAGCTCCACCTGTGCCACATGGCTTGCCACAATCTGAATTGTACTCACATGGTAAGTTCACTGCTTGAAAGCTGCCAATGTAATTTGGTCCCAGGTCATAAATGGTGCTAACGCTTGCAGCAGGCAAAACTTCCTCCAAGAAATGCGTCGGCCCCAAACGCCACACCAAGGAAGAGAGCTGGCGCTGGGCCGGTGGTGTGCCGATGTAGGAATAAACCGTGCTGACCACGGGGGGATTGGCAGACCCAGACCCACTGGGGCTACTGTGAATATAGTGAAGCTGTAAAGGAGAAAACATCATGAAGTTCTATACATTTTATTTCATACATCACCTATACATGTATTTATTACTGTATTATATGTATTTATATATATATCTTTTATAAATATGCTTATAAACATATTGATGAATATATACATTCACACATGTACATAAATACATGTGAGCATGTGCGCACAGAAGGCAGTACTGCCACAGTGAAAATGAGGATTTACATTTTTGTTTTACCTTGACAGTGTTAACAAGCTGCCCATCAAGGTACAGCGCAGCCGTGCTGTTCTTTAGCATGCCTTTACTCATGACCAGAACTAGGTGATGCCACTGGCCTTCCACTATAAGGTCACCGCAGCGAAAACGGGCACAACAAGGAAGAATTTCATAAAATGATGATTCTTCACTGAAGTCATCAACTAAAAGGAAAGGAACACTTAGTGGGAACAAGTAAAGATATTATTAGTCTGTTTTAAGAATCTTATTTCATTAGACTTGACATCCCTCCAAAGAGAAACATTAAAGACAAAATTTTATTAAGCATGTGTAATAACGTAATCGATCAAAAAACAGAAGAAATGAGATACGCTCTCAGAATTTTTCCTTAAAATTTCAAATGCAATAACTGAAAGAATGAAATGAGTGTTTTTTTTTTTTAGAGTGTATTCTAAGTATATTTTCACAGATGACCTCACTCACTTGCATATAAACAAGCTAGTGCAGTTTTATTAACTTCAGCCATGGGCCTGGTCTTGTTTTACCTTAATTCTTCTCCTATAAAATTCCCAGGATACTTTCAAAGTTTTGACAATTACATTTCACTTCTACCTTCTTATTGAAATTTTAACTCAATTTTTAAAACAGCATTAAGTAGCTCACTGAAGCTTTTCTTCATTTCCAAATGTCACCAAGTACGTCAAAAAATATTGCTTGTTGTTTTTAAAAGAAATTCAACAAAGTAGTCAGCAAGACATAGCAGATGTCCCTCTACAACTACAAAGTTATTCTTCATCTTTCTCATATTGTAGAAATATGCAGCCAACGGTAGGAAATTCTACTGTAGAGACTAACATTTTTTTGTACCCTCATTAAATCAGATGACAAAAAAAACAGTCACTTGATATCTGAACACCTGGCCCAGCTCTATTTGCACATCAATCACCAGGTTCAGCACTGACTCGCTAATATTTGGAAACACAGTCAGTGCAATAGATCTGAAAATCTCTCTTGATTAATGTCACTATTTTTTTTTAAAGGAAATTACCATCATTATAAATTTAATAGGTGGGCTAATTACCAAGTATACATTGACATAAACGCGCAGTAAGAGTTCATAAGAAATTCATTATAATACTATTTTTACAGCTATGAACTGAGAAAGGAAGCCACCATGTTAAACTTAAGTTAATAAAGCTCAAAAAAGGAAAAAAATACAGTGAAATGAGGATATCCTGCTGATTAGCTCTGCCCTGACCTGTAAGTTCTCAAAAGATTTGTAATTCTGCAAGCCACTTTTATCAAATACTTGCTAAACAGTGTTTTCATGTGTAGCTTGCAATTATCTTCCTTAAGCAATTAGGTGACACACACAAAAACATAAAACACAAGTAACGCTTTGTAAGAGTCATCACGCTAAATTGCATAGTAACATTAAGTGGATTAGAGTTGGGTTAAAAGCCTTAGTTTTTTTGCCCTTAATAAAAGCTGCAAATAAGATAATTGGCTAGAGAGAAACACATCAAGTATAGGCTAGCTAGAATTTAAACCTTGGCACACTGGCTTTTCTTCTCCCCTTCTTGCAATCTTAAGGAAAACTCAGTTTCTGAAGTACTGCTACTAAAGGAATAGCTTAGTGATTAAAAACATTTGCCGAATCTGCTGGGCAAAACTATTTGTTCTAGTGTTCAGTATCTTTATGTCAGGTAGCCACTCTAGGCTTTTCTATAGAAATATCGGTGACATTTGAAATAGCAGCGCCAAGGGTTGCAAATCAGCTGGCAACCAGTCCCCATTCACCCAATATTGCACCCGTATTCTATATTCTTATGTGGTTTTCAGGACTTTCTTTACCATCAGGTGCTCAATTCCCTTCTTTTGAAGGCTCTAACACACTTCAGTTCTCAATGCAAGATTTTAAAAGTTTCTCTAAAAGCCCTTCTTAGTTTTCACATCAGAAGGCATGATCCATTTGCAGTACAAGTTTAAAATAACGTTGCTGTCATGGCCGCGTAACACTGCCAGGAATAACGGATGGCACTGCGCATCTCTTACCATAGTTTTGAAGTAACTCTTCTTTAGTGGATACAATCAGTGACCGGTCTTTGGCTGAGAGGACGACGGCCAGGCAGACGTAATGCTGCTCAGAGGAGTTTGCACGGCGCACGACAGTAAGCAGTCTGACTGGGTGACTACTGGGAGGTGTACTGAAGCGTTCAATGCAAAACCAAGTGGAGTAGCTTAAGCCAGATGGTGGTGGGAAAAATCTTTCACCTAAAAGCAAAAATTAAAACTCATTTTAGCTGGAGTAACTGTCACAGGGCATATCCATGCACCCCTGGTGTTCCAACCAGCTTGGGCTCAAACTTCCAGTCTTTCACTCTGAATGAAGCTTGGATTTAAAATACAATCACATAAAGCTAGCTCACAGTGTTTTCTTTCCAAACCCACTAAAGCAAAAATTGCATGCTATTCCCTCCTATACTAAAAACAGAATTTAGCCCTCAAGATGTACTTTTTCAGAACACCTTGGTTTCAGTTCTTTGAACAAAAACAAGAAATGGATATGGAAATGGTTAATATCCTGACAAGCTGTTTTTTTCCCATGGGTGTAACTCCATTTGCGTCCCCATGAGGACCACTGACGTATTTCATAATAACACTGAGCAATGAAAGGGTCTCCTAGCCTTTGCTGAAGTACGTCTCTCTCCCACACACACCTAAATCCACCTGATAGCCCAGGGTGCTCAAAGATTCAAAAAGTTATCAGGTAAGAGCATCCAGTGCCATATTATCACTTCATATTATCAACTAACAAAGAAATATAAGAGAAATCATCATCATGCTGGTAACAGCAACACTTGAGCACTTACCGGTCCCAATTCCGCTGACAACTGCACCATCCACAAGTCCTGTTGTGACTGCATTATTTGTAGGTGCGTTGTGGGGAGCCAGACTTGGAAAGAACAGACAGCTGTTAAATAAAACAACAGGAACATATTAGAGTTCATGAAAGTTGACAGAGCCAGAGTTTGATGCAAAGAAAATATAGCCTTGAAGAATATACTGTATACAAGCCACCACTCTCCTTGACTGTATGTGTTATAAAAAGTGGAAATGTATTCTCAAGAGTTTTCCTGGTGGGGTTAAGTTGCCTCCAGCGCAAAGAGCTTTCACAGCAGATCTCTGACTCGGCAGCATAAAAATGTTCCCTTTTGGGCCACCATCATTTGTTAAAGCCTTTGAGATGTTCTGAAGTATCCTGAGGACTGGATGAGTTAAATACTCAAAAGATTTGATACAATGGTTTTATAATAAGTACGCATATTCTCGCAGCGATGTCTTAAGTCCTTACAAGAGCCATTGGTGTTTCTGACCTCCCAGAAATGGATATAACTAGGTATCACCAGGTATCAGGTGACAAAAAAGGAACAGATGATTTCAGTGACCACCCTACAGAGGATGGAGTAAACTCCATAGAAGTTCTGTTTTCAGTTTGTTTTTAACCTTATTTCTGCTTTGCCCACTTCCTCATTAGCAAGATCTCCAGAAGTTTTAAGTGGATTCCAGTGCATCTGTGCTATTAAAATGCTGAACATGAACCCCAGCAATTGATACTTTTCTGCAAGATTACATTAGTGTCCGCCTAATTTTAAAACAGCCTTAAGCAGGCACATGAAAACCAGATCCGAGGGCAATACATTTGCAGGCATAAGCAGTTATACTTTCACATCTAACAAGCAACCAGTGTTTTCAAGTCCCTAATTACAATGAATGGAAATTCATGCGGCATCAAGTATTCCACTCTTTAAACCAAATAATTTATTTTCAGTTTGCAAGCTTCACGTTACAAGCACTTATTTGAAAGAAGAAAGGAATTAAGCATTACACTGTGTACTACACTCTCCGAGAGCACTGCAGGACCTTACCCGAACCCTTCGAGAGAAGTGTCAAATTCAATAAATGCAGGAGTGACCGATGATCCATGAAGTCTGATATCATGTGGAGTAGTCATGGAGACCAAACACTTCACTCTCGTCAGGGGTACTGTGCTCCCTTCTGCTGGTTTTAGCAGGCTCTTGCTTATCCGATAGTGGTTGTCTTCATGCAAGCTGAACACATTGTCAGAACCGAGGCCTTCCATGGAGGTCACCATGCTATCTATGGTAGGAATCAAGAAAAAACAGCAGCATCGCAATAGGCAGACATTTACAGGCCATGTATTTAGATTTTCAAGGGCTATAGGGGAGAGTTCAATGGTCGTCAACAAACGCAGCCTCTCAGTGAGATGATGAGGTAGGAAGTATTACTCTCATTATAAAAATATTCAGCTAAGCACGGGAGATTAACGTCTTGGCAAGATTTCACAGAAAGGCCATGGTAAAGCTAAAAACTGAGTCAAAAATCCATCCCGTCGCCTAACACATGGAAAAGGCCCCTTTTTGCGTAACCCTTGTTTGGGTGCATTCCTGTTGTGTGACCTATTAGACAGGAAAAAACTCTGATTCATGTTTTTCAGAGGCACTAAATCTGAACTAAAACTCTCAGAGCAAGCTGAAAGGCTCAGTAAGCTTAGCTTAGTAGATTCACCATGCTAAATTGCAAACTGAATTTGGTGACACAACACAAATTCAGTCCTTTCTACATCAGAGACACAGGATCGAGTATGAGAGCTCTATACACTGGGACTAGAGTGAGGGGATTTGATGGCTGTAATCTAACTTTATCCAGGATGCTTTCTAAAAAGCTCTTAAATACTTCAAATGTTTCAATTAGGATGTTTTTAACAGCGTGCTACAACTAGACAAATGAAAAGCAGTTTATATCTTCAAATACCATTTGTAGATATGGAAACTCAGTAGTTGTATCATAATTTACTTTCCTACGCTACATTAACAGCTGTACAAGCTCTACAATTTAGGGTTCATAATAACAGGAAAAAAAAAGTGAGTCTGGAAAACACTGACTGGAGGAATGTACTTATATTAAACTCACGAACAATCCCCTTAGAGACGTTCAGTCCAATTTATCAGATTGATTCATTAAATAGCTGGAAAACAGACACCTCTTCTAGGGTGATAATTCTAGCTGATGAGCAACTGTAGTATGGGGTATGTATACGTAGATCAAGTGCACATCCATGGATGAACTTGTACGAGAGGATACCACGCAAAGAGGCAACAGAAATTTTCAGAGTCTACGTATATTTCTGATTTAGATAGTGAATATTCTGTCAAAACAAATTGTGATTGCCTTCTGGCAGTGTTAATTACATAATTAAAACTAAAGCCTATATACAGCAGAGATGATTTCTTTTTTCTGATTTCTACAGTGATTTCTGATTTCTACAGTGTGTAACCCTGTCCTTTTTCTTCAATATTTTCAGGTTACTGTGTGATCATAGTTAAATCCAGGCTTACCCCACTGTATTAAAGATTTAAAATATATCAAGAACATATTGAAAATAAGCAATGAGGAAAATACTGTAAATAGTTATCATGACAAATTAATGAATGAAGAGCAAATTCCTGAACTTCATAATTAAAAGTGGAGCTTCCAACTTCACATTTTATCTCTTTTTGGGTAAGAGAATTATTAGATTGAGATATTTTCCCAATTTTTGTGAGTTTTGCTCATCAATTTTTTTTTATTTCTATTTCATTTTCATTAGTAGGGATGTTAACAACTGCATGGATTCTTAGTCTAGTGAAAATACACGGAATTATGCTAAATTGTAGGAATCTGGGTTATCTGCCACTTTACTGAATCTATGCAATTGTGGGCAGTGAAACTTTTAAAACGGGATGTTAGCACTTAAACACTTACTTCTCATCTCTGGTTCAAAACTCAGTGAGCTGGGTTTGTGCACCCGATATTGTTTCAGCAGCTTTTTATCCCATGCTCCGCAATTCAAAGGATTTCCCAGGCGTAAAAATTCCCTAAGAAGAGAATAACAATAATAAAAAAAACCCCTACGCATCAAATTACTTATTTGTATTCCTAGAATGACATCAAAACTAACACCATTTTTTAAAAAAGTGACAGTAATGACTGTAATGAAAAGAAACATTTGATTCATTTAGTACTACTTCAGTTTTAAAGACATATGATAGGAATTTGACTTTTTACTTATCAAACACACAATTTTTAGTGGGAGTTATCCTGGATAAAATGCCTTGCAGTAAGACTGTTACCTTCTGTAGGAAAATATCCAGAAAAGCTTGCCAGTTCACGCACGTCAAGTTAAACTCACCAAGAAAGGCCGGACACGTGCCGAAGAGAGCAAGCGACCTGGACATTGCTTTATGAGAGTGCCCAGCTTTAATAGAGAGATGGTTTCATGGCTGTCAATATCTATATCTAGAGATACCTGCCCCACCAATGGCTACACTCAAGGAAGTGTTGAGATTATCTGCTAGTTGCAGAATTATTTCTGGTACTGAACTGACAAACTGTCCTCTCTAGCACTAAGGCTCCAAATCAGCCTGTCAAAAATCCACAAAAGATTTTAAACTATTCCCAGAGAAGTTATTTTATAAGAAAACTTGCTTTTAACTGGGCTAGACTGTACTATCAAAGTGTAAGAGGAGGGCAGTCAATCCCCTACTGCTCCCCAAAGGCTTGAATTTTTAGATATTCTGTCTATCATTTTCCCATTTCCTTCACACAGCTACGGTGCTAGATAAAAGAGCTGGCCTGAACTTCTTCTAATCAGAGCTATTTACTGTTGCACAGAAATATCTAGGACCTTATTGTCTTCCATGACAATGTTTAAAGCTGTCACTTTTGCTCTTCCTGACAACCTAGCCAGAAGCTGCCCTTCTGATAGCTTCGCAAGACTTGCAGGAAGGAAGGGAGCATTCAGCCTCAGTAAAACCTCTGCAAAACAAAATGACAGCCGCTCACCCCCCTCTCCTCAAATTCCCAACACCTCCAAAGCTACAGGTCAATGAGCAGAAGCAAGACAGCCTATTTTAGGAGAAATAAGATGGGATTCTGGGCAAGCGCTGGCACAACAAGGTCACTTATGCTCTCTAACAATCAAAGGTATTTCCAGCCAGCCAGCAGCAGGGTTTGGGTGCAAGGTTGCTGACCTCAGCACCATGGGCTGCAAGGCCTGCGACGCCAGCCTTTCAAACATGCGCTGGAGTGGCGGGTGCAGCGAGTGGTCCTCGTCGGCCAGCGCCGCGCTGCAGCGCTGCAGGAGCCGCGCGTGGAGCCCGGCCTCGCACATGACCTGCTGGTTTCTTTCCGTATGCACCAGGCACTGCAAGATGTTGGCCACCGCAAGCTGCAGGTCCAGCGCGTGCTGAAAAACACACGAATTTAAAAAGAACAAGCAGTTACTCAAGGCGGCCCAAATGGGCAAGACAAAAAAAATCACCCTTAAACAAAGTAACGTAAAATGAGTTACCATTAGCAATAAATACACAGTGTCGCATACTTAAATGTGTGTGCGCGGGAGCAGTGAAGAAAATGTCCAACAAATCCTTCACATAAAAACAACCCGCAGTGGTTTTGCTCTTAGAATGGTATGTAGCAGGTAGGGCCGTTTGACATATTGCAGTTATTTCAAACAGTATGTATACAACAAGCTATACTATCCAGTCTAATGTCCTCCTTGCACTGCGTGCAAGATCTGATACATCAGGAAACACCAGAATTCAGCACAACACTTGTGACAGTCACTTCAGGCATTTCTCTGAATTTACACATTATTACCAGCAAGTCAAAAAAAAAAAAAAAAAAAAAAAAGCCTGTGAAAGAAAGTGGTTTATATCAGGTGTTTCTCTATACAACCAATTATTCAACTTAATTACTCTGTCCCTCTGTCCTGTGAAATGTATTAGCTGCTCATTATAAAATAAAAGTTGATCTTGTCTTTTTCTAGCCGTTCTTTTCCCCAGTTACTCTCAAAGCTGAAGACAGTATTTTTTTGCCTACTTCTGGCTGTGTGGTTGATCCAACAGAGGCGAGAAGATCGAGCATTGCCAGCATAGCGCCAGGGTGGATAATAACCGCCTCAGAGCTCTGCAGCGATGTAGATCCTGTCTGGAGTTTCACATCAGCAATGTTTTTCTGAGGGTAAACAGGAGGTGTTGAGACAGAGTGATATGCATGCCTGCAAGAAAAAAAGGGATAACAAAACAGACAAACAAAAAAATCAACAAGTTACAAAACTCATCCAGTATTAGCTTTGCACTTTTCAAATGGCTGCTGCAAGTTGAACTGACATTATTCCCCTCTCCTTTCCTTAAACACACGACATGCTTTCCTCTTCTCAAACCTGTTCTTGGATATCTTTCCTCTAAGACAATCTGAAAGGACCTGCAACTCTGGCCTGTGCTCCATCTCTGTAGCACTACTCCTTATATGCTTAGTGCAAAAACATCCTCAGTGTAAAAAGTTTAAAATTCTCCTTTATCCCCTTCCTCTTGAGGACATACTCAACTTGAAATATGTTTCTTTCCGTTTGGTCTTCATTACCTATTACAAATCCATAGACAATCTTTGAGAATATGAAGTTTGTCTTAGTGTGGACTCATGGAACAGTCCATGTGCTCTCAGCCTTTCATCGATGCTTCTAGGGATTTAAATTTACATTGTTTTCTCAGTCTGAGCTAGGGAAAAGAGGCTTTGATGCACTGACATCAGCTGCCACTTGCACCAACAGCCCTCAAAGTGCTTCTCAATTCAACAGAACTCCCAGCAGCATCAGCTGGATGAAAAAAGTCTGTCAGCTACAGATTCAACACATTAAGCAAAATGTAAGTATGAACGTAAGCTTTCATAACAGTAGTTTAGGAGCAAATATACCTCACAGGGAACTCAAAAGTTCATGCTCACCACAAAAAAAAAAAAATATATTTTCCCATACGTGCCTGGCTTTAAGAACAAAAACAGGAATTACACGTAATAACTTTTCCGAAGGTCAAAATATTGGTGCTATTTTACAAAAAAACGAATCTTTTTAATAAGAGGTTTCTTCAGATCAGTCCAACAAGACTTTTCCTCTCCTACTCTCAGGCACCAGGACTCCCCTTCAAGAGCACTAACAGTCAAAGACTCTCTGCGCTTTAACCATTAGCACTCTGATCAGGAAAGAAAAACAGGACACACTCTACAACATCAATCTTCCCAACTTTTCTAGCAGACTTAATGCTTGAAATACCTCGTAAGTTGAGGAAAGCTCAGCTTTGTTTTTTTTAATTAAATAAAATTAAGAAGGGCAGAACAACTTGCAGTACTGCAACAGAAGTTATCCCAACCCTTTCCTCTATCTTAACACATACACTGAAATAGGAACAATTTTTTTGATGCATCCCAGTAATAGCACTCTAGCAAATAATTTTTTTCCTCTATATTGCAATAAAACTGCTACCTCTTTACAGCTTCACCTTCGAAGTCTCAGGGCAAGTTTTAAGGTGTAGGACGTAAGAACTAAGTATTAAGGTGGAGGATTCTGAGCATTCGTTCATGTTTAAGCAAGTTCTTCGATCTAATGAAATTCTGCGCTCCAAGAAATTGTTAAAGAACAGACTTCGACCAACTTTTCAGTGCAAATTATATGTCTACGTGTCCTAATCTGGGGTATCAAATTCATTTCCTCAAGTAAACCTTGATGTTGTAACACAATTATGCAGAGAGAGGCTAATGAAACCCATTTCTCCATGTGATTTACCAGCAAGCACATGATCCTGGCCTTGCACTGCCTGCACTCCAGCATCACACACAGAGAGCTGCCTGGGGAATACACTAAAGGTTAAGCAATTTGGGTTTTTTTCCTGCTATCGTTACAGAAAAGCTATGTCCCACAAACAAGCATCGCCATTTGGATGATTCTCACATCCCTTCAAGATATCCCAAGATATTTATTTCTTCATATAAGGAATCCTTGTGCCAAAGCTATAAAAACAACTGGTTTAAAAATATTTGCTAGTCTGAGAAAAGAACCTAGATCTTATAAAGTCCTGCCAAAACATTCATCACATGTTATAGGTTTGTAATGCGGTGCAGAACTTGCATAAATTTCACTTACGCGCTTACATATTTTTATGTTCTATTTTTATATTCCCTAGGGGAGAGGAAAGGAAGAAGCAGACAATGGAAAAAGGCCACATGTCAGGGGCAACCTGTGTATCATTCTAATTTAAAGAAAAACTAAACTGAAAACCTTTCAAATCTAAATTGCATAATCAAGCCTGAGGGGTGATGTGAAAGATGACACTAGTTCTATAGTTTTATCTGGGAAAAATAAGTAGGAACTGCTGTAGATAGCCCCCACATGTATTGTTCTCCAAGAGTGATCATCACCCAAACTTTAAAATGCTTTTAGCTTTTATTTTTACCAAGTGACAGTTATGTTCTAGTCTCCCTTTTAGCCTGTCAGGCCCAAAGCCTTCTCTTGAGGGAAAAAAAAAAAAAAAAAAAAAGATAAGGATGCTCTGTCAAGGCAGATTTTCTTTTAGAATTAACAGCAGTCAAAGCAGTGGCAGAGCTACAGTTCTTAACTTAAATGACGTAGGGAGGTGAAAGAACATTGCATCCCACATAATACTGGGAAAAAAATCAACTAGAGAAGCTAGAGAAGTCATATTTACTCCTTTTATTTACATATTTGCTGCACATATTCCTTGGCAAAATACAAGTTCACACAGCGGTAGATAGTGAGAAAAATCTCAGCATCTCTATTCATCCAGAGCTGTTCTAACCGCACGTATTAAAACCAGAACCAAACCATTTTTGTTTATAAAAACTATGTGTGTGCACACTTGTTGGCTTGTGGTTTTAGGCAAATGACACAGGGCTCCCCCCTAGGGATCTGTCATCTGAGTCAGAAGAGGCAACTGGTGAGACTCAGGGACAGGAAAGGGAAGAAGGTAGAAAACAGAGAGAGGAGGGAACGCTGCTGTCCGAGGAGTCATTTTTATGAGGCTAGAAAACAGGAAATAAATAAATAAATAAGTTTGGATAGCACTTTATCTGTCTTAATGATTTTTTTTTTAAAGTACGTAAATACGTAGCCTGCTACTACACATTTTTTAAAAGAAAAGCTGCCGTTCACTATTAGAACAGTCCAAAAAAGGAAGCCTAATGCATTTATACACACATATGCATCCACATGTATTTATGTACGTGTGCATTAAATTATTAGGCTGTGTACCAAGCTGCTACTCTGTCACTTATGACAGCCCTGTATCAGCTTATGTTTGGCAGGCATTAAATGTGTTCTGCTGCCAGTAAATTTTTGCAGAAGTCTGCATTTGGAGAGTGCAGGGAGTGTGAGCAGGGTTAGGCATAACTCTGTTATTCTGGCACAACAGAGTTGTTAGGCATAACTCTGTTAGGCTGTTATTTTTACCAAACCTGCAGAAAACCTTCACAGGAAGGGCTGCTTTCTTTTCAGTTTGCTCAGTGGAAGCGAGAGATGAGGTGCTTGGCAGCTAAGGTTTTGGGTTTTCTCTCTTGAAGTGTAACAGTGAGGCCTGTCCCCAAATACTTCAGCGCTAGAAAAGAAGTAACGGCCCAAGAGGAGCTGAATTGTTAGAAAAGTGGCCTTTCCTAAGCCTGTTCATGCAGAATGGCCACGCATGACCTGCATAACCCTGCTCAGCAGCACGGAGAGGTTTCTTTGATGAGCTGCTTTAGTCCACGCATTTCCTTTCCCAGCTACTTCCAAACGCAGCTTTAGTGGCCTCTCCTTTGCAAAACATTTTGCATTTCACATCTGAGGCTTGTGACTGGAACAACACACAAGGAAGCCACCAGACCCTGAGGTATAAAAGAAAAAACTTGGGAAAATGTAGATGTTTGCACACACACTGTGATTTCTCAGTTGTCTCAACTGCACTTACTCGCCAAACCTTTTAATTTAGTGTGTCCCTGTGCTATTTGCTAGTCAAGTACAGACAGGTTCATCCATACTTTTGTATTCTGTATGAGCACCTTCACAAGCCATTAAGCTTCAGACTAAAAGAAAATACCCCTTTGCATTTGTTTTACGCAATAAACACAAAATTCAACATGCACACCTTAAAAAATTAAAACAAAACACCAACTTGAGAGAAAAAAATAAGAATGAAGAAACACAACAGAGAGAAAAACCAGAAGCAAGATGAGCTTCTCTTAAGAGGGTCGGTACCTTTTCCTGGACAAAGCTGGCGTTCCCCAAGGGGAGGGGAGAGAAGTCTCATTTGTCAGGCAAGGAGGGATCTGTTCTGCACGACTACAGACAAAACAGACAGGGGTGGGACAGAGAGGTTAGAGAAGAAACCAGAGGCGAGAATCTTGTTAGTTTTACAAAAAACACCACCAATAAATCTTTCAGAGGATCCCTGCTTCAGAAGCAAGGCAGGTGTCGAGGGACACTACTGAGCAACATGGAGACACTGGGTTTGTGCAGGGCTTATTACTCAGCAGAGGGTTGGTGTTAATGATCCCGAGAGCCAAACAGAATCACTGTTTCAGTGTTAAATTGCAGAAATCCAGACGAGAAATTAAAGCCTGAGCAAATCAGCTTGAGCAACACAGGTTAGAATATAAAATCATTGTTAACTTCACAAAAAACAGACAACTTAAGAAATTGACGGGAGAACACAGTCACTAAAGATGACAGCAAAAAAAAAGGCAATGAATGAGGTTACTTACACAGCAGCTCTAGGACATTTACTTACCCCATTCTTGCTTCCTCATACTCTACTGTTAGATACTGTTATGGTTTTAATTTTATAGCAGGTGCAACATATTCTTAATACCTTTTTCCTTCCCTCAAATTGAATGCCAATGATAGTTTTAAATGAGATTAAGTAAATCAATTTGCTGCGAATGTGAGCAGAGAACCACCTCCAAAAGAGCAAAACGTAAGACTATACTCCAAAATGCTTAACTGTGATTTTTAACAAAACAGAAGACTTGCATTTTACAAGCTAAATGGGACTTTAAAGAACAGGCCTACGCACCTAAGAATCATAACAAACAAAAATTAAATTTATTTAGATATTACCTAATGATTTGTCTTAAAATCACACATTATAGAAAAACAGAAATTATGGGGTGATGCTGAATTTTTTTCAGTTGACTTAAGAAGATGCACAAAGACCTCCTGGTTCTGTAGGATAAAGCAAGAAGACAGGCCGACTCTCAAGCAACCCGTTGCTTAAACATATCAAATATAATCATAAATGGCCATCTCTGTCTTAATTGATATCATGCTGAAAACATCGAACAGAGGGAATATTGCATATCCCTGAAAGCACCTCTACACTAAGATGGTATTTGGTGACATGTGGACATCTTAGTCGTGTGGGTGAAGTAAAAGAACAAAGAAATAGATTAAGGTGGAAATACTAAAGCTTGCAATGAACACCTTTCAAGGAAAATATTTGGGGGAACATAAGGGAAAAAAAAAAAGGAAAAAAAAAAAGGCCCATACCTGTCAAAAGAATCTGTTGCTACTTTGTAGAGGTAAATAAAAAGTTTGCTGCAGTGTCGTAGCGTGGGTGACACCGAATCCATGGATATTAGGTCATCCTCCAATAGTCTTTGAAATAGCTGTGTATTTGAAGGGAAGACATTCAAGGGACTTATTTTCCTAGAGTCTGAGAAGCAGCCAAGCAATCGAACAGCATCTGCCAGCTTTTCATACTGGATCTCTGTTTTGAAGAAGTGAGAGTTGGCTGGCTCATAGCGCATCGCTGCAGTCAGTGTGCAGAACACAGTGTGAAGCAGTTCAAACACTTGATTCTGGTTTACTTTCTCCCAGCCATTCTTCGGTGGTGAGCACAAGGATCTTTCCATGGCAACGAGTAAAGATGTGACATACACAAATCCACCAACTTTTCTAAAAACAGTTCTGGTGCGGTGGCTTTCTCTTAGCACTGAGAGTAGGGCCTATGGACAAAAAAGAAAGAAAGAAAAAGAAAAAAGGAAAAAAAGAAAAACCCAGCAGCATTACTAATACCTTGGAAAAGACAGGAACTTTGGCGTGCTAGCAAAATTATTATTCACTTTTGTCAGAATTTGGTAACGCCTAAAGTCTCCAAAGATCAACATACCAAGGACTGTAAGAGTCCACATCCCTGAAAGTTAACAAAATGAAAAGACAGCAGTTGGAGAAGCAATATCTGTAATTAAGAGATATGAAAGCAAGCTGATAAACAACCTGCTAACACAAAACCTTGGCGAAGTCTACAGTGGAGGCAGATTTGTAAGAAAGGATCCCCCAAGTAATTCTCTTGGTGATAAGGCAAAGAATACAGGGACTGGAGAGGAATTTGCTCTGCCATCCTACTTCATAAACAATTCACATTCCAACTGGGCAAATGACTGCCTGTAGAAACCAGAAATCTTTAGCATTTAAAGACTTAGTGTCTTAAACCTATGGGGGAACGCTAAAAATTAATAATAACCTCAACAGACAAAGTATTTGGAATGAATCATTTTTTACCAGCTTTCCTTCTCCTCTGTTTGGGAGGCATAAGACTGTGCATCTAGAAGAGAAATATTACAGCTCCTTTACCCATCACGGTTTGCTTCATCTTCTTTTCTACCCTTAAAGAACAGTGGTATATCCTTTTAAAAAATAACATTAGTTATTTTGAGAAAAAAATGTGGTCCTAGCTTAGCAGCTAAATAAACTAGTAGCACAGAACATCTGACATTCTTCTCCTCTACTCACAGCTCTCCTCAGGCTGGGCTGATCTTCTGTGGTCACTGTTATTTACGTTTATGTTAACAAATGAAATATTTGTAACTCAAGAATGGAGATCTGCCATAGGAAAATTCAAGCCAGGCACTGAAAATACACTTGTGTGTTAAGTGTTTGCTTTTCTGTGTATCGTCAATATTTGTAACTGACACCCTGTCAGGGTAGCCTATCATAACTGTATGTCCTCATTTCTTCTCCATTAATGATGATTACAAATTATGATGTTAAAGGCAACCAATTTACTCACTGATGGTCACATCTGTGATTCTGAAACTCACAGAGGAAAGGAAGAAAGGAACATCTGATTTCCTCATTTGAGCTCTACGGGCCATCTATTTGTAGCAGCTTTATATCCAAGCAAATCCTATTTACTGCATATTGCAAGAGCAAGGGTCGTAAGCAGTATTTTATTTACCCTAAGGATGTCTGTCTTCAGCTGCAGTTCTGTAGGTGGAGCTGAGTGCATCAGGCCCAGCAAAGTGCCCATATCATCCTCCCCGCTGGGTGATAACACCAGCTGCTGGATGATCATCAGCGCGTGCTGCCGGCACTGCGGGTACTTCACTATGTTGTGCACACATCTCGCCCCACCAAACTCCCTGAAAATACCTGTGGAGAAGGGGGAGAAGAGGACAAGAATATAAAGGAAAACAAATAATACAATCAGCAACAAATAACACCCAATAAAACACGAAATGCTTCTATAATGCTTCAATCATTTTATTAAGTGTGCTTATACATAATGTGTAAAGGAAATGTAAATATGTAGACTCAGTATTGTATAGACACCTAGAGCCTAAGCTAATTAATGAATGTGAAAACAGAGCAAGAACCACCATCAGCACTGCATTAGTGCATGACAAGGGGCAGAGACAGGGCCAACATAAGGCAGTTTCCATGGCCGGGAGCTGGTGCTATCACATCCTTACATCACCTCCTCTCAGGCACCCTTAGGTGTTCTTTATATGAAAATGTCCATCTTGAACCGTTTGTCACTCTTTTCCAAATCTTTGCTGATTTATTGCCACAGCAGAAGAATAAATATTGAAGTGTATAATTGATCTATATAATTCACTGCAATGTATGCTATTTTCTCTCTAAATCTCCTCTTTTCAGAATAATTGACTTGCTTCTTCACTGGTCATTGAACAGTTTCATCTACTAAATCAACAGTAACATTGTTCTTCCTTTCTTTTGCCAGGATCTCTCGTTTGGTGGAAAAAAATAAAGAAGCAACAGCCCTCAGCTCCAGCAAAGCTTCTGGCTTATTATCCACAGCATCCTCACAAGGAACATGCAAAAGAGAGAAGAGGATAAAAATCCTCCAATATACACTTCGCTGCTTTAAAGATATCAGTGATCTGCCGTCGTTCTCCAAAACCACTGGGCGTGGGATATATGTCAAGCCAATGGAAGCTTAACTCACAGCAAAGAATACATGGTGTGTATGAGAAAAAACTCTCCTAAGCGATAAAACATTAAGACTATTGAGATACGAACTCTATATAAAATCCTTCCTCGAAAGTTTAATAGCTTCATCAAACACGATGGCCTGCACACAGGTAATCCAGCCTCAGCAAGTGGAACCAGACTCCAGGGTACCACACCTTTCCTAAGCCCGTGATTCTGAGATTCTAATTCTGAAATTTTAAATAATTCTGGCCCCTATTCACACAGGTAATTTTTGGTGGAGTCTTTCAGAATTAGAAATCCCTTAGCCATCATCCAGAACAGAGGTGTTGATAGCATATATTCCACTGAGACTCCAACAGACACAGGGATTTTCTTCTACTAAGCTCTTTGCATGCCAGTGATGGACACCCTTTACTACATTTCACTGAAAACCATACTTAGGACTTTCTACCTTGCTTTTGATCACATTCTTCTGAAAGTGTCCTCCTCCTCAGTGACCTACTAATCTGAACATAAGAACTAAAACAGAGTTATGGAAATTGCATTCTTGTCACTTTGCTGCAGCATCACACGCTGTTGCTGTAAATAGAAAGTAACAGACAAGTGGGACAGCAGATGGAAGAAAATGGTAGGGTAGGGAGGCTGCAGTGCTCCTGTTAAATCCTCATCTCTTGCTCTTTGATTGCATCGCTGGTAGCACCTGAGACCCTGAAACAAGCACATGAACAGCTCCGGTGCCAGGCTAAGGGGAAACAAATGGGAGCTGATGGCAGGGCTAGGACTCCCTCTCCTCCGCCTGCACTGGATCTAGTTCTGCGCTGCAGACAGCAGAGCTAGAGACACTAAAACCACACAAGTTGCCCAAGGCAGGAAGACTCAGAAAGCTCAGAGTGGCAGAGTGGACAATCTCTCAATATATTAAAGACACTTAAAGATGGACCCAATTTTCAGACTCACTACTGATCCTCTCTTACTTTTTTTTCAAGGCTTTTCTTTTAAGACAACATCTTACATCACCTTACCCCAAGAATTATTCATCAGCTGACCAGGTCTTTTCATTAAAGAATGCTTTCAAATTTGTTTGCATTCATAAAACCTGCAGAAGGCATAAGTTATCTTCCTAGATAAGCAAGAACATTATGGGACAAAAGTTAAACAACAACAACAAAGCCTAGAGGGGAAAGTGCAAGAAATAATTTGCTCAGCAAAGGGGAGGAAAAAAAAAGAAAAAGAGATATAAGCTTTAATCAATCAGTCCAGAAATTATATTTTAACATTAAACTGCCAACTTGAGCTGGACAATTTCCAGGGCTGCTTTCTTAAGCATTTATCAGGGATTCTAATTTCACCTAGTAAAATACAAGCAAAACAAAAAATGCATAAAAAAAGTAGTCAGAGCTGGGGGCTGGGAGGAAGTGCTGGAATTAAGATGTTTCATGGCCTTCAAGACCAGAAGCCTTCTGGTTCCTCAGTGATTGCTTCTGTTGTATCACTCACCCTCCATCTGTTATTTTAAGTTCTTGGAGACAGTTTTTACTTATGTTAGACACACATATTGTCCGTTTCATTGTTGAGATCCGTTGGACAGTAAAATAGTGTGTAGCATTACATGGATCTGCCTGATTTTAAAAAATGAGCCTCACAACTGAGCCCAGTTTGTAACACACTGCCTGGAAATTTGCCTTTAAAAACTGAAAGCTGTCTTCCACTAAGCATCACCTGGATTTTATCAGATTTAGACAGACATGCCGGTGTTAACAAATTACTTGCCTAATCTTGCACTTAAATCTTCCAAAATAAAGCCAGGGTTACAAGCCCTACTACAAATTACAGAGTTGTTGGCAAGTGGTGATAGGGGGTTCTCACTTGATTGTGTTTGATATATTCACCTCTATCTTCAGGCAATTAATCCAGACTACTCTCCCTTTAGGCATGTGTTTCACAGTTACAGCTTCACAGCTATGTTGTCAGCAGCCTCTTCACCTACCTGCATTTGTGTTTGATCCTTGTAGTAGTACTGTCAACGTCTCCATAACCAATAAAGCCAGCTGCTTTTGTTCCTCAAATGAACTGTTTCTTGAATCACCTGAAAAAGAATTTCAGAAGCCCAAGACACAATATAAATCACTCTTTTGTAAGATGATAGTGGTATTTTCCACCAGCATTTTCTGCTGTCCCTCCCTAAATTTCCCCCCACCCTTTTAGAAAGAGGCCCTAGCATAAGAGCACATGTCTGCAGGTAGCAGTCTAATCAGACGACAGATCTGGAAAAAAGCACTGGAAAACTACTATTTTTTTTCAGCATTTGCTGGCAATGAAGCTTTCTACCTCTAAACAACTGCTGCCACTCATTAACAAAACTTCAGATGGCAATATGAGTGAAACAGTCAAAGATTATGATTAAAATATAAATATCACTGACACACACTAATTATATTGCACTTTGAATACAGAATATTAAAACAGGTAGCGGGGTAGATACACACATGCTCCTATTAAGAGTATAAGTATGCACTTAATGACACTTTTCATGCTTGGGGTTAAACCCACTGAAGTACCTAAGTATCTTCTGTGATATAGACATTTATCTATAGCAATATGGATTGCTATAGCATCACTCCTTTATGTTCTCTTTTGCTACATAATTTCAAGATTAAAACAATACGTTAAAACAATCATTTTTAAAGGCAAATATGAGCTATTTCACATTCCCAATGCATCTTTCATTAAAGATTGCCTCAGGCTTCTTACACAGCATAAGGAGAGAGAAATTCCCAGGAAATATAAGATGCCACAGCCGGCCCTTGCAGAACAGAGCCCTTTAGGCAGGCATGCAAGTTCCCCTGTTCTTCCCTCCTAGTCTCCCCACACCTAGCCAAAAAAGACATATATTAGGCAAAGGGAAGAGGACACTGTACCTTGATCATTCAGAGCCTGAGTGGGATCTTTCAGAAGGGCTGCATATTTATGAAGAAGATTTACCATCACTTCCAAAAGTCCCACCTCCCTGAAGACATCCTTAAAGATGTAGTCGTGACGAGTGAATTTGAGAAGTGTCTTTGTTGCAATGATGCTACACTGATAAGAGGTACTGGATTTTAAAAGGATGCTCACACTGATCAGTTCTTTACAAGGTATGTAATTTAAGCTGAAGACAACAAATTCCAGCATCTCAAAGTATTTGGTCTGCACTTCTGGAAGTTTAGAAATTTTCTCTGCAAACTGAGACAAAGTATGCTGTGATTCCAAAATGAAGTAGTTAGCATTGTCCGCCATATAAATATTTGTGATGGCATCAAGGATGATTTGTGCTAGATAGTTAGTTTTTGCTTTCAAAAATGCATTCTGGAGGACGGAGAAGGCTTGAATATTCCTCACACTGTGACCTAAATAAGGAAACAGAGATGTGAGAGAAAAAAAAAAAAAAAAAGAGAGGGAAAAATTTTAATAATCATAAACAATGAGCACACATGTGAATAATGATTCAAGCATGAATAAAATAACAGCATGTCACCTACAATAATATATGTCATACTAAAACAGACTTTTCAAAGAAGCCTTTGCGCGTTCAATTATACTGCAAGCTCTATGACCTAGTGTTGTTAAAACATTTTCATCTTTGAAAACAAGTGCTCGGATAAGCAGCAGGATGATGCTCTTTCTAACACAGCCTAAGGGTTGGTGAGTAGCAGAAGGAACATCAGAATCAAGCTGGTCTGTTTTTTAAAAGCATGCAACAAGCTACAGCCCTGTTGAAAAACAACACAGGGACTATGTCACCTAGCTAGCTCATTATGAAACATATTGCAGCAATAGTGGAGTGCTCTGTATTTCCTCATAGAGGAGACAGGCTGTGTTTAGAGTATGATGCCTCTGGTTCCCCTCATTTAACAGAGCAGTAAGCAATGAAAAAGACTCATCAGCTGAGTTAAAGGTAAACAACATGCTTAGGCTCTGGATTATCCTCTTCCTTCTCCTCTTAGGAAATCATCTTCGGAAGGGAGGGAAGAAATTCTGCAGGGCTGAACCCAGCCAGAGAGAGCAAGTTGCTCTCACACACACGACCTAATGACCGTTCCGTTTCGAGCTGAAATGCTTTCAATACAGCACAGGAGCAGGTGTCAGGATATAAAAGGAGAGAAAGCCCATAAATCCTTCCAATTCTCTGTCTCAAAAGGAGTGCACATGATGTGGCATTGCTCATTCAGGCAAGAAGTTCCTTTTTGTCGTACACCCCTAATATCTCTAAAGCCTGCAGAGCTCTTTCCTGCCAGTATCTTTTATAGACTAGATGTTGCTCTAATGTTCTTATGAAAGACTAGAAAATATTCGTGTCACGTTAATGCAGCAAGCAGTTCGTCAGCTAGGTAAGGTTATAGGTGCTTCAGTACTTGCTGCGCAATGCAGTCCATCACATTAAAAGACTTTGGGCTTTGAGCCAAAAAGCCCAAAACACAGGAGAGCTCTGTGCACTTTTTCTAGATATGCATCTGAGAATGAGAAGTGGCGGGAGGGTGAAAAAAAAAAAAAAAAAAAGAAAATCAATAAAAATCGTTTTGAAAGAGCAAACATTTATTAAGATGTTATAAGAGAAATACCTTAAATGCTCAAACAGGGAGGTCTTGTTTTCAAACAAGCCAAAAGCAATGAATGACCCAATTTTAAAATGTTTCATAAACAAGGAATCCTGATTTATAATCTACACTCTGGGGAATGATACTTGCTTCAATTTCCGTAAACTAAGATAACTGACTTAAAAGCAAATTACAATTATTTCAGTGTTAAGCATCATTCCTTTCCACTCCAGCATTTCTTTCCAAGAAAATGCCCTCGAAAATAATATGCACACATTTCATGTACTCAGAGCACAGCCGTATTACACTGCAAGTCACATTAACTTGTTCGTAAGCTCAGTTATTTTGCACACTTGTTTTAAAATGAAGTGAGTTGAGTGGATTTAGAGCTTATTAAACATGACAGAGAACAGAGGCAGTGACACAGACAACTATTTACATTTTAATTATGTATAAACTGTTGTTTCAGGCAACCAGACAGATTAATAAATTATCTTTGTTTCTTATAAGGACCCCTGGCGAAACCACATCTTAACCAGCTCTTCAGAGTTCAAAAGGGAAGATTTAAGTAAAAATCAAAGAAAACATGAAAATATGTTCCCTTTAAAAAGCTGACTTGTCAATAGATTGCAAATGTAGGTAAAAGGAACTCAGAGATGCCGTGACCAATACCAGCAAATTAAATCTAAATTGTTTTTGGGATAGTCCAACAGACATAAGTTTTCTCATGCTATTTTATCAGCAAAGCCAATGGGCTTGAGAAAAAATGTAGCACGTTATTACCAGAGCATGAAGAAAATAAACTCTAGATATGACCATCGCCCTCTTTCCCTATTTAGTGCAAAGAAAAACAATTCCTACAAACTCTGAACTCTCTAAATACCAGGGAAAGGAAGCTCTGGTTCAAAGAGCCAAGACACGTAAGACAAACATGACAGCAAAGCCAGGAGCCACTGAACCGCTGAATGAAAGCACTGAACATGGCCTGTGATGTGGGGAGAGGAGCGAGAGTGGTGTAGAGGGTCCAAGGGGACAATGCACTCACCTTTGCCTGCAGGCTGGGGGACTGCGAAGCCTGGTAGCAGAAAAGGGACCCCCGTAGTAACACCAGCTGGTTTCAATTCATTGACGCCATACGTGGTCAAGGAAGTTATCAAATTCACCAAATCCTTCAGAGCATCCTTAGATTCAGCCTCTTTTGCCTGTTCTAACCTAAAGAAAAAACAGCAGGGCATATTAGCACAAGCAAATTTCAACTCATATCGCTTTAAGCACACTTCCACTTTGCTCTGCTAATTTACACCATATGTATTAAGTGAACCAGAGCGCCCTAAACTTGAAGTATTTTAGGTGTTCTCCATTCACATTCCTACCATTAAAACAGTCAAACACTATTTAAGGTAGGGTATAATTTTATATGCCATTAAAAATTTACCTAATAAATCTTGCCATGAACTCAACAGACTGCTCAAAACCAGCACACACCCTAAAATCATTTTAAAATTCCTCTTAAAAACTGAAGCTATCTGATAGAAAAATGCCTCGGTGGTCTGTCATTAAATAAATCCATAATTCACTTGCCAGATTACAGCTGCCAGCTTGAGACTTAATACTCTGTGTTAATGAAAAGGTATCATAGCAGCAATGTAACATCTAGAAGTGCATAAATCTGACGCTGGAAATTCCTAGCAAAATGGTATCAGAAAGAATCACAAAGCTAATTACTCAAATACAGATTCTCCACGTGTCATTCTGCATTACCAGCTCCAAGGCCTCTCTGTCACTTCATTCCCAGTGTCCACAGTTCATATCCATATAGGATATGAATAATTCTTGCAACAACTCTTACAATAATTCTTACAACAGTACTAAATATCTGAAAAACAGTTTGGTCAGTGGTTTTCAGCCACAATATATCCATAAAGAAGACATCACTATTGGCAGTCACTGATCAATATGTGGGCTTGCCCAAAAGCCTGCCTCTTGGAAACAAACTCTGGGTTGGTTTGAAGGTCAAAAATAAAACACATATTTCTGCAATTTTAGCTCAAAAGAAAATCTCAGACAAAATTATTCAGAAATTCAGTATTTCAAATACAACGACTATGCTTGATCTCCATTTCAAACAAAGAAAAAAAAAAAAAACAACAACAACAAAAAAATAAAACCTGAAAAAACCCTGGACACTCAGAAACAAGTTATGTAGTAGAAAATTGGAATGGAAAAATTAGCCCAAATATTGGGGTGCCAAAATCTAGGACTTTACATTGCTGTAACAGTGGACAAGTTGTAAGACACTGGATACAGTCATGGAGTTTACTTCCACATTTTGCTCTTAGTTTTGAAAAGTGCTGTAGTTGAACAGCAGGACATGCTGCCTCAGAATTTCAAATCCAAAGAATCCAAACAGATGGAGCATAGACTTAAAGCAGTAGATGTACCATCTTATTCAATTTCTAACAGCAAATGTTTTTAAGCATTTGCTTGCTTAGCAGAAGCACTTAGTGATACAGTAGTACCACTTAAAAAAGAAGGGAAACAAAGTTTCATAAATGACGAAGACAATATAATTTTGCTTTTCAATCCCATCTTCAGTTCATAGCAACCTATAGGCATTTATTAATTAATTACTCATTTATTTGCAATCTATTCACCTCTTTATTAAAGTCAACCTTTCAGTAAAAGCTAGCAGTGATCTGTCGGCACTTTTTGAAGCCCTTTTGCATACCTGAGCAAGAGGTCACAGAGGAAGTTGTATCCTTGCCATATTCTAAAATCATCCAGTAGCGTTTGCGATACATCGCTGGAATCTTTGAGAAAACAGGAAAGCCCAGCAAACATTTCAACTATTTCTAGAGGAGAGAGGTCATCGGACTGCTGCATGTTCTGAACACATGTGGACAAACATTCTTTTTCTGAAAGGCATCGTGATTAGGAAATTTAAGATTTTACTGTCATTGAGCACAGGAAAAAATAGTAAAGCAAACATGGTGATAAAATAAGTTACTTCTTCTTAATTTTTTTTCCTTTTTCTATCATTGCAGACTGCCAAAAACTGCGATAATGAAGCTAGCTCATTTAAACTGATGTTAAAACTGCATATGCTTTTAGACTATCCTACAATTTGAAAGCCCTCAATGTAACATCAGAAACAGATCCCACCAAATTTTGAATCTCAAAACCTAAATACCCATGTGATTTTAAATCAAACTGCAAATCACTGGTGGCTGCATCAGTCTTACTTGGTCTCTCCATCCAAAATGGAAAATGTCTGGGAAAAAAGCTTTCCCTGAGTGTACCAGAATTAGCTCTCCCTGGTTTGCTTAATGCACCAGTATTTACTACAGGGCAGCAGCTTTTATGAGCTTCTAATAGCTCCAAATGCGTCAGCAGAACACGCAGAGCTGGTTCCTTTTCCTGTGGCTTCCACAGATGTCCCCACACTTTTGTTGCCAACCACAGTGGTGCCTAAACAAGCAGCTGGAAGTGAGATGCGGAGAGGTGCTTTGCCCCTGGGCAGGGGCTGCTGCTGCTAACTCAAATGCAGGACAGGAAATAAGAAATTCTCCTGAAGAATTCACGCTATCAGCAAAAATCACATCTTATGCACCTTTCCAATGAGCGCTTTTAATCCAGGCTGTTACTAATGTTGCCAAGAAAGGAGTAGCTAGAGAGCCTTTTCTCTTGGTTAGAAAAATCTTCATGCCAGAATGTTACAGGAAACCATGTTCAACAATGGTAAATTGAAATACGGAAGAATGAGGCTCACTACAGAAACCTCATATACCATGAGAACTCTGAAACGTTACCAGTATAGAAATACCTACACATCTGAAAAAAGACCACGTTAATCCTTCTTAGATGTATTCATGCCTATTTTATAAAAAAAAAAAAAAAAAAAAAAAAAAAAAAAACAACTACGAAGGAAAAAAAGAAATCAGACACTATCAATAAACAGTGTTTGAGGAAGACACACACATACCATGGATGTATTTGACTACATTGACGCTAAGGCCATGACGCGATATGGTCATTAGTACTTCCCCCGCACTCTTCCTCCAAGGCAGATTATAGGGAGGGCACCAGGAGGTTATTGCACTAAATAAAAGCTGGAGGTCATCCTTTTGAGCCAGTTCTTCCGCCGGAGACACAAAACTGCACAATTTTACTAAGATCTGAAAGAAAAGTCATTAAATATCTAACATTAACACTCCCTTCATTAGTACTTACGTACTAACAAGAGAGAGCCGACAGTACTAAGGTTTAGAAAAGAAACACACCAGCCAACAGACAAGTGGGGACATTTTCATATGCTGACACTTTCTCAGCAGATATTCTAGCTAGTAATTGAGGGAATGACTCTCATCTTCATTTTTATACAGCAGGTATCAAAATGCCTCACAAATGCTATATTTTCAAACCTAGATGTTTGAAGGGCATCTACCAACAGTAGCTTTCAAGCTCCTTCCAGCAGTAGCTTTCAAGCTCCTTCCAGCAAAGCTGATCAAGAACACATGTGGGAAATTCTTTATAACAAGAGCTTTCTTGAAAACCTCAGAAAGCTGAGGCAGCTCAGATGGAGCCTCTGGTCTCCCTGGCAAATCTGCACATACAGAAACACCTTCAATTGCTCTTTAACTGAAGCAAATTACTCAGAGGGGAAACTGTAATAGTGCCAGCAAGCTAAGCTGATTGATTTCCTACTTACAGGAGAAGAAAAAAAAATAATGCAGATAGAAATTTAAATTAATCCATCTCAGCAGAAGACAGCAGTTTATGAAGAATCAAACAAGAGTAAAACATGGCCCAGAAAAAAAAGTTTTTGGAGACTTCTCTCATGAAACCTTTACATTCTCTTTTGAAATTTTATAACCCTTTTTACCTTTCTTACCTGTACAAAGACTTTCTGTAGTAGCGCTCGGCGCTCTGCGAGAGGTAGCTCATTCTGTGCTCCCCCAACTACCTCAGGCACATGTGGAAGGTCAAAAAACAGATATAGACATTTTACAAGTGTGGAAGGCACTGACATTGTAGTCATGCAGTCCACAGTTTTCTGGAAAGAAAAAAAAATAAAGGAAAAAACCCTTTCAGTATATTAATATTTTGAGAAAGTTACACTCATGTAATAGCTTGCTCAAATGCTAGGAGGCATAAAGAGCGAAGTAGAAGAAAATATGAGAACATCAGTGGGAAGAAAAGGCAAATTGGGGTGGACATAAACACAGATGATATGTTGAGATATAAAGGCAGGTCAGAGCAGTTCACTATCTTGGTTCTTTTGTCTCCCACATTTTTTTCCTAAGCTCTCGATGAAAACTAACCTGTCCTGACGAAGCTAGTAAATTAATTGTGGTGAGCAGCATCCAACCTCTACTCGCTTCTTCGCTTTGATTGACCTCCAGAAACTGGACTATGGCACGACTTGCAGCTTCTGTAAGAGAGAAAAAGAAAAAATAAAGCAACAAAAAAACAAGTTTGGAAAACCTGCAGTGTGCAGAAAGACACATGTTCTCAGCAATGCAAACACTGAGCACAAACTCAGCTCTGCCTCAATACTTGAAAACGGCACCAGGTTCAAGCCTACAGTCTCCAGAAGTACTCTTCGATACGTGCACTTGCAATTAGTGTAATGAGATCACCAAAAATACATTTTTACATCATGTGTCATATTTTAGTCCAGTAGACATAGTGCAATTACATGCAGCAATCTTTATGAAGTATTCCAGCCCTATCAAACATGATGGACCCTTTTCCAGATGCAGGAAACCACCACCGCTTACTGTTTTCAGTGGGAAAAATCCAATAATTTCTGGAGAGAGGTGCAGAAAGACAAAAGGAATAAGAGGCAGGAACAAACAAACAAACAAAAAAAAGAATTAAGATCAACAATTACGACATCCCCACCTTACATTTTTTCAAAGATTCAAAAGCAAGCAAATCACAGCTAAATATTACGCTCAAGTGACTGTTTAGAAAGCAAAATGGACATGCGAGAGCCAAGGTCCTTATCTTAGAGTTATACATAAAATGCCAGAATTCATGGTAAAAACTGCTTTTCCAAGCATGTCTAGAGCCCAGCCAGCCCATATTAGGTGCCACTTAGCAAATCCCTTCTTTTTCCACTGAACACTGAGCCAGGAAATTAGTGCCTGACTCTGAGCACGCAAAATGGTGCCAAATAGGGTATGGGGAGCCTCCCTCGGGCATGTTTTTGAAGAGCACTTGTGAAACACGGGTTTTTTTAGTCATTTTTTAAAAGTGAGCCTCAGAGGTTAAGTATGTGCTTCTGAAAACGTTATCAGGCTGCTGGCATCATAAACGGCATAGCAGTCGAATGCTATAAATAACCGCTTCAAAACTGTCAGTCTTAATTAAACATCATCTAAAACACAGGCAGAATTCTAAGTGCAGGAGGAAATTCTCTTGCCGTCTGCTCTGAGCAAATTTGAGCGTGCTACAGTTCACAGCTCATCTCTATCATCAGATACCAGCCTTATCTTTATCTTGATTTCCTCTACTTTTGCCTTGTGCCGAAGTAGTCTTTCAGGTTTAACGTATGGGCGGTTGCATCCCACCCATACATCCTTATCCCTTTAACCTCCACAGAAGAAGTCACCTAACCAAGGCAGAGGACAAGAGTTTCAATTGCCTTGCTAATAAGAGAGAAATATCAACCCAAATTGAGATGACAAAATCTTCCTTGGCCCTGGATCCTGAATGGCGCAGCGCTGTCCCCACAGATGGGAGAGAAGCAGCAGCTGATGCCTCTGCATGATGCAATGTGGCAAAAACAGGGGGCTGCTCATCAAATGTTAGATAAGCCCCCCAGCTGGGCCTGCATTTAGCCTTGCTAACACCACTGATAAAAAAAATGGTTTTCTAGGATCTCTTGGCAAGAGCAGTGTTGAGTCAAAATACTGCACTCGCCTTGCCTTGGATAAGGGCTCATCAACGGTACCAGGAAGAGGACAAGCTACCAACACTCCAAAAGAGATAGGAACCCTCCCCTAAGTCCACTTGGGTCATATCTCCAGTTTTTCATTATCCCAAAGTTCTTTATGGCATAAATGAGGCCTGAAAAGCCACTTATTTAGAGAGGTTAAGGCCATTTCTTGAACCGCTACCCACAATTAACCAAAGTGCAAGTTACTCTTGAACAGGAAAGCAAACCCACGTTGGACTCTTGCATTATCTAAAAGCAGCATAAAAGTGCCTCTGCTGATGCATGACAGAGCTAAACCGCAGTGAAAACGAAAAATAAAAACCCAGTATGAGATCAGGGGAATTTTAAAATGGACAAAATAAAGACAGACACTGTGAGGTGCAGAATGTAAATCAAAAGCACTGATGTGGTTTTCTGCAGTGGTTAGACATGATGAAGATAGGTATCAGTTTGGTCTCCCAAAGTGGTTTTAAACTGTGATAACAACAGTCTTTCAACATTTCCGTTCAAGAAATGTGCAAGGAGCTGTTTTAGTAATTCAGTGAAATTAAGAAAAAAAAAATCATCATAGGGTAGAAGCAGTAACTGGAAAAGTTATTTCTGGAGGGATGGAAGGATGAGCTTAATAGTCTAGAACTACAGTAAAATAAAAAAATTCAGCTTGTAGTAGTGAATACTGTGACAGTTTCACTCACTCAGAGTGTCACAAATATGGAATGAAATGTTGCCTGAAATCAATAAGGTGAGACAAAACAGAGCTGAATATAAAAGGTACCTAAAACAGTGATATCAACAGTGCATGTGCCCATCACATATATAATTAAACTTCAGGGTGCTTAGTTTCTAAAGCATATTAAATCTTAAAAGCAAAAAAGAAAAAAAAAAATCCCAACTTTAAATTTTGACTTTCTTCATTTTTATTACTCCAAGGGTACATTCATATAAAAGAAACAATTCTATTGAAACAGTAGTTGAGCACAAAGCTAGAAGTGCAATATTAAGTGACTACTGATGATAGGAGGCTGGCACTGTTATTCCTGAATCATGAAATACTGTTCTGAGAAAACTACTACGGCTTGCCAAGAATAAGTGAGATGTGTCATAGCTACTGGCACAAACAGTCAAAAGCCTGATGAAAAAAGTCACACTGTGCTCCACTAAAAGATAGAAGAGAAAAAAAGTCCTTTCATGTAGCATGTATCATATTGCATTCCCAAATGAAAAATACTGCCGATGAGTTTAACACTTTGCAGATAAAATGTAAATGCTCATAGGGTTTTTTTTTCCCCCGCCATGTCAACCACTTAAAGTCGATTGTTGATAACATTTGTAGGAAAAGCTTCTCTCTCAAACTTTTAAAAACATATAAGGAGATGTGATTTCATGTTAACAGGCTATTGGAATAGGTAATCATCATTCTTCACGGTATACAAAAGGAATACAATCTAAGAAAAAACAGAGAGTTCGTTCCATATATACAATGCTACATCTCTAAAAGCTTAGAGACTTGAAACTTCCCGTGAATGAGAAATTGTGATTTTCTGTGTCTTCGTGTTTTTTCTTTTTCCCAGCTCTACTGAAATGATTATTAACCACCTCAGAAGCTGTTCTTCAAAATACAACAGCACTTTTATAGACCATTTCTTCCCCCAAATATGACAAGAATAGCACAACAAATCTACTATCAGGTAACATAAAATTTCATGGTATGAGTGTAGCAAAGGTGTAACAAGAGCTTGTCAGGCCTCCCCAAAACGAAGGGCTGATTCTCTTCCTTAACTTGGTCTTTCATGCTGTAATCTAAAGCATGCAGGGAAATTGATGTGCTATAGTAATTAACACACAGAGAGGTTGGGTTTAGTCTCCCCAGCGAACACCCTCCTATTTAGCAAATCAAGGCAATGTAAGACATAACGCATAGTTATTCAGCATATACTAAGAATTAAAATAAAACATGATTCGCATGAGGTTGAAGTAATTAGACAAGGGGCATAAATTGGGATTAGACGTAACAGAAACCAGAGGTTCACCCAGCAGCTCCACGTTAATTCAGGTTTTCACATGGTATTGTGAATCAGAAGAAAACAGGAACTGTATTAATTCACACATAGCTGTGAAAACTGCATGGTAATCCACCATTTAGTTTTTCTTAGCATTTTCCAAGTGGTATTTTAAGCCAGCATGGTCTCAAAGCGGGCTGTTATTAACATTTATCAGGAGGAAGGAGAAATTGCCGACTTTCATGAGCACATGCAGATTGCCAAAGTACATTTGGTTAAATCAGGTTTATTCTTCCTTTATTCTCTCCCTTAAGATGTTCTCTGTGCATCAATTTATCTCACATTTCAAACTCTGAGTCAGAAAACGGAATGAATTTAAAACCTTTGAAAAATAATACCATTGTAATGCAAGAGATATTTTACTTTTTTTTTCTTAAATAGCCGAAGTTGAATAATTGATAAACTTTTAGTCCTATTCTTGCATGCAGACTTTTCATTAACAGCATGTCTCCACCCCTCCAGAACTTGAAGCAGAAGACACAAAAAGTAAGTAATTATCCAATTTCCCTGTTGTACAGAAGCATTTTCTGTAACCAACCGATAGCGATAACGGATGTACCGTTGAGGAGTATAATTAATCATCTAGTAATGAAAAGCTATTATGCATTTTCAGTCATTCTGCACTTCTATCTGCCAATAATCACAGTATTTTGAAGTTAAAAACAAAAGAATAAGTTGGGAAGCAAAATTACTTGACACTAGTGACAGACAAAGATTAACAGTTCACTGATAAATGCACAGAAGGTGACAAGACATAACCCATGTTGTGATGGGAGGTAGAGAAGTCGGAGAGGGGAAGTTTCCCCCCTATACTCCATGATCTCCTTTCGGGAGTCCAGTGGATGTGGTCACCAGTAATCACCACACTATATATTAAATCTTGATCTACTTTTTAAAATTTGGTTAAGGGCTGTTGCCTGAAAACAGGCAATTCCATACAGTGGCATTAAAATGGAAATGATTTCTGCAAAAGCATATGATAAATTTTAAAAGAACTAAAATTCTGACACAAAACACCAATATAACCCTCAAATATATATAACTCTCCAACTCCCAATATTCTGTATATGCTGCAATTCAATAACCCACAAAGTGTAGCAATTTCACCAAAACAGAAGGCAGAATTCAAATTTTAAGTGAACCTGAATTTTGCAAGTTGTATTTTCTTTCTTTTCTTTATTTTTTTTTAAATACTGGGGGAGAAATGTTGGAGGGATGAACACTGAACTACCTTGAAGCAATTAGGCAGAGGTACAGCTGAAGTAATAAATATGTAAATAAGATGCCACACCGCATCAGATTTTCCCCAGGAAAAGAAGTCCAAATGAACACTTCCTGCAGCCATCACTGCTAACTGGACATTCTTTTCTGCAAATATTTCGAGAAAAAGTTATTTTGCTCTTATTTACCCACAGAGAACAGGCTTTGTCTACTCTTTCTGATACGCCATCTGGAGCGCTCCACTGTTATTCACTCTACTGGAAACGGAAAGAAATCGTAATTGGCACCGTTTGTGACTCCTGACTTAACATGTAACGATTTGCCTTTTCCAGCTCAGTATTTCCTTATTTACCACCAGATCCAAAATGTGAACATAGCTGAGAACTGAAAAATACTTACAAGACAAAAATATATGTTATTTGGAAGTGCTACTCCTTCCATATAACAATACTCTGAGAAGAAGGCTAATTAAAAATGCTTTCTCAGCGCAGCATCACGCACCTCCCAGTAAGTGGGCAGGTTGTGTCACATTAAGGGTTCAGGAAAGAACCAATCTCTTGAAGACATTTCATAAACAGAGCAGAAGAGCTGTCCAGTAACTTGTTCTAGGTTTAGGATTTAGGCCCTAATGTAAGACTTTTTGCACTTTTGCATCTTCTTATTTGTGTCTGTGCCTGCACTAAAGCAAAATGCTCACATTCCAAAAATGCGCATGCCTGAGTGATGACACAACATGGGGAGGAAACCACTTTTGTCTCACTGTGCCTAACATCTCTGGTGCAAGGACTTGAATTTCAGTGCGTGTGGGTGGCAATCCTACTGTGTGACCCCAAACTTGCCCTTCTTCAAAGGCCCCCCAAGACTCAGACCCCGCTTGGTACCTGTGGACTTATTTGATGCTCTCCGACGAATCTCCGTCACCATCAATCGTGACACTTGAGTAGTAAACTGCAGGAGGTCAGAAAATTTTTCTGTCATTGTACTTGGAGGAGCATTTCCAAACACCTAGCAACAAGAAAAAAAATACATACATTTGAAAAAAATATCAGCTGACAAAGAATGAAAAAATCCGGTAAGCAGAACTTCTCTGCTAAGATTTTTTTTAAAACAGCATCAATGCCCCAAAACCTCACAAGCCCTCTGCACTCCAAAGGCCATTTCTTTCTTGAGATCTTCCTTAAAACAACAGCAGTAGTTACTGACTTTTTTCTTTTTCTTTTTTTTTTAATTTTGCTTTCCTGCTTACTCAATGCTACCCTTATAATTTTTAAAAAAGTAAGAGTATTTAAACATTGCATTTACGCATGGCGAGTTTCTTTTATGGTTACCAGTACTTTAAATAATTGTCATTTAATTCCAGTAACATAATTCTTCATGATTAAATATTGAATTTGATTAGAAAATAAATAATTTAAGCAGAACTACATTTAAAAATGAGAAATTCTTTAACTCTGTGATACTGTAGTAGGTTATGGGTACAGGTCATTCTCTCAAAATGCATTAGATGACTTTTTAAAAAATGTACTTTTCATACAAGACTCTACTTTAAAAGTTGTCTCCAACCACTTACCTAACATGCTCTTTCTACTAAAATGGTCCTCCTAAATCCACAACATTAGATGTTGCTTAATAAATGAAGTATGCAATCCAAAAACTCAACTTCAAGTAGTCATTTCCCAAATTCTAGAATCATCACTTGCGTCAGTGCTGAATAAACCAACATAGGCTGAACAGTTGACTGATCTCAACACTTTTTTTGTCTGAATCTCTTCTCTCTTTTTTTCCCCCCCCCCTCCACCTGCGGCTAATTGCATAACTTGCAGGAATGTCCCTGACAGGATGTGCAATAGTTTACACTGTTTCTCTGATAAAATTTCAGTTTAACTCATTATGTTTGCATCTTAGGACAAGGATGCAGTGTACAGCAGCACAAATCATCTGGATTCCCCAGCTGTTTTAGCCTCCTTTGCTTCCTCTGCATCACCTGGGGTTTAGCATTGTAGCTGAAATATCAATACACTTGGCTGAGGTCATCCTTAAGCCTGGAGACCATCAGGGAAAAACGCAGTATCAACCAGAGATGAAAGATATTTGGACTATTGAGTTACCAGGGAACTTCAGAATTACTGAATGAAACTAAAAAGCTGGAAGATTTAGAGTAACCTAATTTTAATTTGACTTCTTACTCCCTTCCCTTAGTATTAATTGCTCTGGCACATTATAAAATAGCCAAAAGAGTCTCTACTCCAAGAAAAACACTTTGCTGGGGTTACCAATTAAGCATCATTTCCCCATATAGAAAAGCCCCAGATTCCCCTAAATGGTTCCTGAGAGTAAGGGTATTTCCTGTCCTAAGGTGGCCTCGAGGACCTATTAGACTGCAGGAAATGCGGGCAGCAAAAAGCTGCAGTGAATGGCAAATGGGGTGAACTGGTTATGTCTTTTTTTCCCCTCATGTGCTAAGTTTACACTATGTAAAACAAGTGTCTGAATTAGTATTTTGGTATATACTTTGATTAAAGGCACTAAAGTAATATTAATAATTAAAAAAACAGTAATAGGCTATGAATTTAACAATAAATCATCTTTTAAGAAGGAAAAGCATAGTTCTTGCAAGAAAACTTAAAAACTTTGCTTTGAGGCCGCTTATTCAAAAACTAATCCTCATCTCATCTACTTTTTGGTATGGCCAAAGCTTTACTACAGCTTGGTAACACAGTGCAGCAAGCAGCCATGCTGCTGTGAGGAACAGTGTTCATAGGGCTTGCAGAGCTCTGAGGGACTCTTTTGAATGCTTTTCCAGAGGGCAGCTCTTTTGTGAATGATGTGCTGATTTAGCTTTTTATTAATACGCGATTCATTCTTTCTTAAGCCCTTCCCAACAAAGCAGAAATAGAAATTCCCTGCAAACTCATTCATTACTGTAACAGACAAGATGCTTCAAACTCTAGTGTATTTGGGACGTGCTACATCTATAAACAGAAATAAGTTACAGGTGTTTTAGCTGCTATGGGTTTACTAATTGATAATTCTAAAAAAAATCAGAAAAAGTCTGGAACTGCTATTCACACAAAATTTTGGGTACGTTTCAGACCAAAAAAAAAGTCATCAGTCATACAAGATTAAACAACAGAGCAAGGAAAACTTGTAATACTGGCAATATTGGCAATAGCTGAAACTATTCTTACAGGTTATTTGAAGTTTGTGGTTATCTTACTCATATGCGAAGCACATTCATGGCATGCAGTTGGTTACCTGGGATGCGAAGGAGGTGTTTCAGGTTTTTTTTAATAAGTATTTCATAATCATTTTTAAATGCTTTAAACGAAAGTATTTCTTATAGCTTTCCCAGAAGCAAATCCCACTGCACAGCTCCTGTCTTGTAGGACAGGCCAAATGTGAGATGTGGATTCCTTTTGTAAAAATAATGCTTAGAAACTTCCGTTTGTGTGATCGAAATTGTGTGTATTCAGTAAAACTGACACTTCTTTCAAAACTATTGCCTGGTTTTCATACTCTTCCCATCTCACTCGCTCACCAAGGTTCTCACAAGCTAGTTGGTTCTTTATGCACATACAAAAAAATCTTGACTATAAATATCACCAAGTCAGGTCCCTAGAGGCCTAAGAATTAGACCTTTGTACCACACAAGAAAAAGCCTCAAGCTTCCTGTTAAACACGCACAGCTCCTCATTTCAACAGCTCCTCACTCCATATACAAGATATTTCATAGTCTATGTCAAGATGCAAAACAAAACTTTTGCTCTGAGCTCCACAGTTCACTTGGAGTTTTTTCCTTATAACAGATCTCCATTAACTTAAGATAATGTTTTTAAGGTGCCCCACCATGGACTCCACTGGAGGCAGTAACCCAGAAAGTACTCATCTCACTTAAACCTATAAAACAGAATGTGCAACTGCCATGAAATGAGAGATTCAAAGACCTAATTTGAATTAAGTTATTTGAATCAAGGAGTACGATTGAAAAATGAGAAAATTAAAAAAAAAAAAAAAAAAAAAGAAGGTCTGACTTGTGTTTCCTTTCAGTGAAAGTAGGTCTCAGAGAGGAAAGTCATCTCAGAACTCAGGGTGAATCCAGATTTATCAGCCCTCCCACATGAAACTCTTTCAAAAGTGAAATATTTACCCCTTTCTATTTTTCATTCCAATCAGTTTCTGAGTGTGTCTGTACAAAGTTGCCCTACAATGCCAGAAGGACTGTTACAAAACAGTTTGTAGCACATACAGTTTATACTCTAGAAAACTAGGACTATTTGAACCTAGTAAGTCACTGAGGCATTTACATGTAAAGGTCCAAAGAATAAGGTGGCATAAACTAGGCGCCCGGGGAAAATCTGCAAGTAGCAAATGGATGCAAAAAGAGAGGCAATAAATAACTGGAACTGAAATTGCTTAGCGTCCTTCCTGAACGCAGGAAGACACAACGCATCTGTATGAAAGGCAAGGAAAAAAAAAAAAAAGTTATATATATTATAGGGGGATATATATATAGCCCCCTATAATAAAGGGGGATGAGATCTGACTGACCAAGAAGAATCCATTTTGTTTATGATGAGCTACATAATTTGGTGAGAAGTGATAAAGATTATCAGTGGCTGCAGAGAAAGGAAATGAAAGAGCACAGATAATACCTGCTTTTGTCACCATGCCAGAGTAAGATTCAGATTTACAGAGGTTGGAAACCAAAAAGACAACATCTGGCAACAGCCTATGTTTGTTGCAAAAACGACAGTTCCCAGAATGTCACAGATTAAAAATAGCCAGACTTTGAGAATGATGATGTTAAAAATTATAATCAGGAAGCAAGAGGGAGACAGAAAACCACAGATAAGATCCAAAAGACAAATATTAGGCAAGAACAGAAGTACAAGCATCTTCAGCACAGAGTTCACCTGAGGAAAAGAAGGAAATAAAAAGGTTCTCCAGGGCTTAGAGAAGGAAAAGAACCTATTGACAAAATGAGATGATATATGAACAGTGAAAGTGAGACAAGGAGAATCTTTGGAAGGAAAAAACATGTAAACAAAGAGGGGAAATAGGTTTCAGGAGAAAAGAGCACTCAGCTAATTAGTCAAGATGCGTTTCAACAGGTACAAATGACAAATGGCACGTGCCTCTTCAAGGAATCCAAATGGTACCCAGGACTAGTTAGGTGAGTGCTGATTTTCAGGGAATAGAAAGAAAACTTGGAGTTGCTCTATCTTTTTTGTTTTGTTTTGTTTTTTCCGGAATGCTAGAAAAAATAAACACTGAAAGACAGTGAGAGGGAACAAACAGTGCAAAGACATGTGACAACCGTAATTAGGCTTGAACAGAGTCAATGGAGGGACAACAAATTAGGACTAAGCCAGACACTGGCATAAAGGGGAAAAAAGCGAAGGGAAAAAAAAGGGAGAAGCAATGAAAAACGATTAAGAAGTCATGGTCTTCATCTTTAAAATCCCAGTCAGAGCCTAGGAAAGGGTGCTGTACATGAACAGGACATGCAGTGCTGCAGTAGTTTCTCACAAAAACAGATATAGGACCGATCACAATTTCTACAGATATGGGGCTACAGGAATTGAATCATTGCAAGGGCCAGGAAAGAACTGCTTCTCTCCCTGTGGTTTACAACTGGGTGCAAGTGAAGTGGGTATATTCCCTTTCGGAACCATCAGCTCCATGTAACCACCAGGGGGAGAATTCCAAGCATAACTGCATCAAAATAATATTTGCTGGCTCAGGCTAAGATTAAGATTCCATTGGGCTAATTTGTAAAACCAAATTGAGAAAGCCCATGACTAAAGGGCATACAATTCAAGCAGATAAATTAAAGAGGAGCCAGGACAACTGAGCCTACTTCCCCCAGACTTACACAACAGACTACCAGTAGAACTAGGAATAAGACCCAGGGCAACCGAATGAGATCTATGGGATTTATCCACTAAAGCATGCTATCCAGTAGGTTGAAAATTCTATTAATACTATGCATTGACTAGGATTAATTTTTCTATACAGCTTGTAACCAGTTCCATGTGTAACGTCATCAAAAGCAACAAACTCAAGAAAATATCACACTAAAGGGAAAGCTGAATTTGTTTTCTTTTCAAGTTTCTGCACTTTAGTTTATTGATGATCCCAGTCCTCCACAGCAGTACATACAGGCTTGACAAAACCAAACAGCTTCAGGAGCAGGCACTGGGGTAACAGCAGTAGAAAAAAAAAAATATGGATATATGCACAGATATATGCTATTTCTCAAGATATTTCTCAAGCTTTCCTTTATGGGATTTTCCTTTATGGGCTCCTCAAAATCCCTCTTGTCCAAGAAGAGGGGGACTAACACTCAACAGATGTAGCAAAAGGGCTGCAAGGACAATCAGAATAAAGAATTTATCACAAGAGAAAATTAAAATAGTTCAGCTTGTGTAGCCTGACAAAACACAGTCTGAAAGGAGATATTATGACTGCTGTCTCTAAAAAAGTATCTGTGGAGTAAATGCCAAGGAGGAAGAAGAGTTATTTACTCTCAAGGACAGTGCTGGCACACAAACAAATGCCTATAAACTTGCTATGAATAAATTTAGGTTGGAAATCAGCTCTGAAAGATGAGAATAAAGACTGCAGCAGCAGGGGGACTTTACCCTGGAAAAAGTCGCATGTGTAAACTCAGTTTTCCACGTTCTGGGTATGACTCTATAATAAAAGCAAGCTCTGCAAAAAAGCTCTGTGGCAGTCTGCATGCCACTGTAGATTGCACTTCAGAAAAAGTGATAATAGAAGGAAATCTCCAGTGGGGAGTTTATCCACTAACACAATGCTGCATGAAAAAAGAGAAAATAAAAGGAAGCCAAAGAAAGAATAACTTCTATTGTGCGAGAACTGAAGGTCTTGGGGATACAAAGAAAACCAAGTTGATTCCAATAAAGAAATCATCTCTTGCGTATGCTCTAGCTTACTCTGTTGAACACCGGCAGCATCATGTAAAGTTTTTCCTCTTGTTCTTTCTGGGTCATGTGCCGCGGAGGATGGCAAAGCTCTGTGAAGAGGCGACGCAGATGCATCAACCCCAGCGCATTGTCCTGGGGGCTGCACTCCTCCTGCCGCGGCCGGCCCATGATCCGCTTCACCATATTCATCTTGGCTGTCTTCTGGAAGCGTCCTTCTATCCTGTGCAGAAAGGAAAGTAAGCATCTTGAGCACAACAGATTCAAACATTGTTCCAGTATATTTTAATATATACCTGCACCCCACTCCATACTAAGTATCACACTGAAATTAAGAGCATAGGATCATTTTATGTAATAAAAAATGATCAGTTCGTGCCTGGAAGATTTCAAACTGGTAACTTGAGAAAGAAAATCATCTGATATCCTTCAGCATACAGCACAATTGCCCAGATTCAGAACAGCATAAAATGTTTTGGCATTTTGTATAGATTATATTTCAAATTCTTTTTCAGTGTGTATTTAATACTCTACCAAATACTAGGGAAAATGCTATCTACAATGCAAGGTATTGCCAAAATAATTCTAGAACATTCTTAAGAAAATCAAATACTCTGAAATCAAATCAAAAAGATGTAAAATCAAATCAGAGAGGCATGCAAACTCCCTCAGATGTTTGCTTTGTCATACAAAGACACGCTTAGGGTTTTTTTTCCAGACTTCCCTATTGCAAATTGACTAGGCTACCCAAAGGAGCTATTATTCATCTCACATCTGTTGTCTGGGTTGCAGGATGATCCCTTGGCACAAGGGATGCAAGCACAAGACTCTTAAAACATCTTGTTGATGTAAAGCAGTATCTGTATTTCGCCTTACACAGTTCCTTCTTTTTAAGGGGAACAGAGAAAAAAAAACTCAGAATTTGAGACCTAAGTCTGTAAATAAGCAGACTGAACTGAGAGGATCAGAGCAGGTAAAACTCTCAACCAGTGCATCCACTTGGAGACTGTGGCAAAAGGGACTATTATCACACTTGTGTGGGAAAGGAAGGAACAAAAGGGAAGCAGAAAAACAACCTCGGCTCCATACATGAATTCACAGAGACCAATAATGGATTTATAATGGCCACCTTTCGCCATGGAAAGGCTGTTGAAAAACTGAAGAAGGTCAATAAGAGGTATAAAATCTATTCAAGGGGTAACAAATGCCTTACAGCAAGGGACTTAACTTAATCTATTTAAATTATCAAAAAGAGAGGTTACCATGGTCAATTATCAAAAGGAGAAATGATGATTCCAGAGGTGCTGCGATTACAGCAATGGAGAAAAAATACCAGTTACTGAAGAGCTATTACACCTAGCGGAAAAAGTCACAAGGAAAGACAGTGGTTGGGAATTCAAGCTAGAAGACAAACAAACAAACAAAAAATCAGTTGCAAACAAGGAATGCATTTTAATTGTGAGGATAACTAACCATCAGTGGGAAGTATTAACTGAAGAGATACCCTTTTTCTCCGAACTAAGACAAAATATCATTTTGGAATATGTATCAAATGCTAATTCATCTTCACTAAGCATCTTGTTAATATGCAAGAAAAAAAAAAAAGTCAGTAATTTATAAAGTCTGATGCTAACAAAGATATTACTATAACACTAAAACCAATGTATTAAATGAGCGGTCACTTAAAAAGTCAAACTTCTCTCATGTGCAAACCAGAACCTGTCAGCCCCTGATGGAAATTCTCATTAGCCTTTCATACTTTAGGAGAAAGGAGGTAAAATTGGATAGTTTCTATTAGCGTATCATCCCTAAGGGATAACACAAGTAATGGACTTTACGCCAGGATGATTCACACAGTTAAAAATGAAACAGCACAATTCCTAAAGCAATGCCAAAGCTTTTCTGAATATTTCCTTTGACTTAATTCTCCTACGGTGATTACTCTGATAAGTAAATTAATCAAAACTCAAAATAGAATATTTTATTGGAGCTCAAAGAGCCAAAAGTTCACTCTTAAGCAGCAGAGAAAAAAAGCTAGCTTTCATTTTCATGAAATATTTTAAGAGCAGCATTTTTTATACCTATCAAAAAAAGTTGAGAACCTTAAAGATAACATGTTAAATGAGCATTGCAATCGAATCCTCTGTTGCTGTAGACTTTTGCTGCAGTAGTAGGTCTTTCTTTTAGTGTCACAACATTCCATGATGGACTTGCAACAAAAAACACATCCTGAAACTTGCATTGGTTCAACTACACAAATGGAATCACAGAACTAAGTATTTTCCTAAAGTTGGAGGAGTCCAAATATACACAGTGGAGTAGGACCGAGGGTAGAATGGATGCAGCAGCATGTGAATAAAATCCAGATTTATTTCATTTGATTTCTCTTCAAAGCAGCCAAAGGCACTATAAAATTGACATACTCCATCTGTATGTTTAATTCAATATGAACTCTAACTCAAGAAAATCTAACTAGAAGACACTGTTTTGGGAAGATCCCATCCTGTGACACGTTCACTCCGGTCATACGGCTCACAGACACACAACACGTTACACTCAACACGAAGTGAAGATGCGACTATGCTATTTGTGATCTGGCCAGCCTTTCACTAACATTTTTCCTGTATTCTCAGTCTTCAAAGCCATGTAAAGTCTGCCTTCAACAGGCAAGCAAATTGAAATTTAGGCTGCATAGTTATTTCAAGGATATTAGATCCCATTCACGGAAGCCATCCAGAACCTTCTTTCTGTCCTGAGGCCAGCACAAGCTCCACATCTCCCAAAATATTCTCTATGCAACTCCAAGAAATTCTCCCGGATTTTACTTCCTCTCATTTACATGCAGCAGTTTGTTGTTGTTGTTATTATCACAGTGCAAAATATCCATGAAAACCAGGGATGGTAGCAGTGAGCCCCTGAAATCCAGCATTAAGTGCAAATCTTAAAAGTGTGAGAGGGCTTATTCCCCATCTAAAGCGGATAAAGCCACCTTATTTATGAAACTGCGTAACAAAATTTACTTATCCTAAGAAAATACTGTAAGGTTTAAGCTCTTCCAAAATTAAAATCCTAAAATCTTGGAAGAAAGACATGTTCAAAACACCGCACTTGGAAATGCTACAGATAATCGCCAAGTAAACAGATTTGCGTAGTGCTGCTACTATATCCTACTAAACAGGTTGAATTTGGGTTTTCCTTGTTTAGGATTAGGCTTGCAATTAAAAAAAAAATAAAGAAGAGGAAGAAGAAAGTGTCTTTGCTTTCGCTACTTTTGCAAAAGCTCTAGGCAATACTAAGTGATCAGATCTGCTCATTCTTCAGTGACCGCACAAGGCGGCGGAAACCAATGATCTCCTTAAGGGCAAAAATGGTTTATTCAAAATTTTTCAAAACTCATAAGGTGAGGAAAACCTGTCTTAAAATGGCTCTTAGAGCTTTAATTTGGCCCCAACAAATTAAAAGGTACTGTATGTATTACAGTACTAACTTTAAATACACCCTCACCAGGCTCCTGTTCCCCACGGGGCCATGGCCGCCGCCAGTGTCCGGGGCGGATGGCGCTCGCTCCACGAGCGGCTGCTCACCAGGTCGTCACTCCATCACGCCTCCTCACAGGACGCTGCACCTTAGCTCCGGCAACCTGGGCTGGAAACCCACTCTGCAAACAGGGCAGCACGTTTCCACAGGGGTTCACGCGCCCCGCTCGGCGTTACCACAGGGGCCGTTAGGTGCACTTGTTTCCACAGCGCTGCCTCACGAGGCGGCTGTGCTGGCGGCCTCGGATTTGCAAGTAAGATACACGCGCGCGCTCACGCGGCACGTGAAGAGCAGCGATGCTCCGCGGCCAGGATACCTCGTTTAGGCAACCCTGGAGAGCAGGCAATGCTACGTGGCACCTCAACACCCTCCTGCCGCCTCGAGCTGCACCCGTGGTAGAGAAGTGCTCCCTCCCTGCCCAGTCGTGGTGTCAACCTCCATGTTGGCCGTCAGGCTGTCCACTCTCTGACCTTTTTCTTCTTTTTTTTTTAACCTGAATAGTGAAATGGAGTTATTTTGCAAGCAAACGGAGAAAGAGGAAGCTCTGTCACGCAGCATCACAGTGACAGGCACGTGCTTCCCTCAGGAGGGTGGGAACAGCTGGATGCGCCACATGGACCTTTTTTGCCACTGGAGCTAAGAAGAGTAACTGGCAGCAGCCGTGGTGACCAGTTGATTCATTAACTGGTGAACAGTTAATTCTACACCTATTACTTCCCTCCACACTGCGCCTGTCACTTCTTTTCTAAGATTTCCTCCCAGATGTAGTCACTGCAAGCATTTCAAAGACAAATATATCTACTTGCCTATTAAAAGGGGCTTTGTTGGCTCTTAGAAAGCAAGAGCAATTCTGTAGACAAAAACATGAGCAGGAAGGGAAGCGGGGAACAAACCTGCTGTCCTTCCGCCCCTCAAACAAAACCCTACCACATAGGTACGAGGGAAATCACATCCGAGAAAGAACCGTGTCGCAATTAGTTCTCCCTAATTGACCTAATGAGCACACGCTCATTGGGGGAGTATTGCCTAGACTTTTAAGAATGAAGCTGAAGCAAGGCCAGCATGCTGATTCAGTAGTAAAAAATGCTTATTCCAACACTAACTTTCCTTCTGTGTTAAACATCTGGTCGCCCGGTTAAAACAGGAACTATTTTTTTGAGAAATCCTCCTCTCTCTCCCAGCTTTTTATATGCTGGAGGATTATTAATTAAGGAAGCGTGCAAACAAGGATTTGTGAGCCCACACTCTACTATTGCAGGGATTTTTCCCCCTTCTGCACTCAAGTTTTTTGAAAGCAGTTATTTAAAGACACTATTCTTTTATTATTCGCAACATTAGAACTGCTACTTTTATACTTAAACTGGCCTTAACATCTTGCCATCAATACAAAGAAATGTTCTCAATACTTCAATAAATATCCTAAGTTTTTAAAGAGAAGAGGTTAGTAAGAAAGATACAAAGTATGGACTAGCAGTCTTATTTCTGGGCCCATTTCCCACAAATTATTAATGGCAATGATACAGAACAGCAAGTGCTGACACAGTAGTTTTTCTGTGGCTTGCCCTGTCTTGAAGGTTAATGTTTTATATTCACTGAAATAGAACAGCAACAATTAAAGAGCAGTGATACTACTGTGCAAGGATGGAGGAAAATCATCTTGTTACAAAATATATATATAATATATATATATTTAGTATCAATTTAATACCTTCATCTAACTCAATTTCGTTGTCTATAAAGTTTTTGCATTTCCTTGTGTTCAAAACACAAAAACTAAGTGCTGCCTTTTACTTCAGCACCTAGCCTGCCTTTATTCTTGCAAAATAATATTTAGTTTACGTTGAGGCAGACAACCCTACCACTGTATTTTCCAATTCTTTAATTATTAGCAACATCAAAACCTTGCTTTCAAAAATTACTTCCAGGAAATTAATGCTAACGCACTCCCAAGCTATATACTTGGCAACTCCCAAGAACAAAGCTCCTAAAGAAGTGTAGATAAGTATTTAGGGATCATACCTTAAGCTCCTAGTTTTTTTAAACCAGCAAATACTCACAAACCAGTTTTACAGAGAGACAAGAGGGTAGAAAGCACGAGCAAGCGAGCATGTGTGCCTTCTGTTCCTAACAGGAGCAACGTTGTTTACATGGTGTCGAGCATACGATTTTGGTCGGATGCTGATAAGACTACATTTGACTTCCTAAATCTTTATTTAGCAGAGATGAGCCATTAGATCTGTCACCAGCATATATGCAACTCTCAGTGCTGCTTTTCTGTAAAGCAAAGAAGTGCAGTACAAAATGAGGCTTGTTATGACTCACATTTTTCAGCTCAGAAATAAATTGGTAATCAAGCTGGATATTGCAAATGTCCACAAAAGTCAGAAAAAGTAAAGTAAGCTGCCAGAAAGGTTACCAGAAGGCCATTTATACTGCCACACATGCTAATTTAGAGTTTCCTTCTTTTCATTTCCTTGCTGTACGTGTTTTTAAGCTAAAATGAAATATGGGTCCTTATTTCCTCTTGAGCTACCACACACTACTCCCAACAGAAACAAAAGGTAATTCTACTTTTGTAAACATTTGAATAAATGCATTGATAGTTTGTTTAAAACTGCTCTTTGAACCCGGTCATGGAAATTTCTCAAGCAATTCCCCATTACAGACGCCAAATAGGCTGCAACATTATTGCATCTATGTCTGACAAAGTAGTTTTTGAGGCCATTATAGATAGCCCTTCACCTCCTCATGAAAGAGGCACCTCAAAAACTAGTTCATCACATTATCTGAAATCCACATACAGTTGCAGACTTCTACATAGCTTCATTTGTGAAGTTTAAATAAGTCTCTGATGAGTTCAATTCCACATAAACCCAGATTTGATTTCCAAAAAACAGCTTGTATTTGCTAGCCATGAAGATACCTCTAAGTATTCCCTCCAGAGTGTTTTCTTAGAGGGGGAAAATAAATATACTTATTCCAGAAAAAGCTTTTAAATAATTTGCAACAAGAAAAAAATATATTGCCATTGGCTGAGGGCCAAGTAAAACTCTTCATTTATAAAAGAAGCCTCACTGCCTTTAGGAGGTGCGAAGTAGTCATTTCAAAACAAATTCTGACGGGCGTTATTGACCCTACTGATGGACGAGATCAAAGCAGTGGCTCTTTAGAGATTTTCATCTACAAGGCAGATACTTGTGTTAGCACATTCCATCTGTTTTTGACCTCTTACAACACCATCTCAAGATGGAAACCATGACATTTCACCGTGCAAAAGCCTCTAGCCCTTCAAGAAGGGCAAAAGAGACCCTGTAAGAGAGGAACCTGATAGCTGAAGAGACACACAAATGTGTGGCGCTCAAAAAAAAAAAAAAAAACCCACATACACTAACAGGTAGAAGGACCATGCAAGTGGGCAGGAGCACAGATGCAAAAGATCATGAGAAAAATAGAAATGATGGCTCTACCAACATTTCTTTAGGAGAATTCTTTCATTAATATGAAAATAATGCCCAACAGGTTAAAGTTTAACCTTAAGGAATAAAATCTTTAGCTTTCAACTGTTCTGGTTGGCTAGATTTCTAATCTGCAGGCTACTTATGGAGACTTAAATTTACCTGATTAGCGCTAATCTACAACTGGACACTCTTGCAATTATCCATCCTCATCCACAAGAACTGGCTGTAAAGATTAAAAAAAAAAAAAAAACACTAAAATAATAATAATAAAAAAGCATCATTACAGCTACCCAGAATATAGAAATATATCTGAGGAAAGAGCTATCTGCTGAAACATCATTCACAAATGTATAATTGAAGAACAGAAACACCTCAAAAACATTTGCAACTCAACAAAAATAACTTGAAAAGAAAGAATCATAGATAGCACGTGTGTTATTCATTATTAAAATATTAAGCCTAAAGTTTATAAATCAAAAATTGTACTTCAAACTACGAACTCTACCAATTAACAATACCTCCTAATTAGCGTTCCCATTAAAAAGAGATCCAATTATGAAAAAGTCAAAGCTATAACTACTCAGAAGTTGTTTCCATAATTTTGTAAAAATAGGTAACAACTTGTAAAAAAACAAACAAAACAAAAATCACAGGCGATTTATTTTCTCAATATTTATAGAAAGTGAGTTCCAGTTAAGGAGCTTTCTCCACATTCCTGGGTAAAATATCTTTGTACACCAGTCTTGTTTCTTTTTGGTTTTGTTTTGTTCTCAAAAAGGCCTGAAAATTTGCATCAACTGGACAAACAAAATGCCAGTTACAGCCTGTCGGGGATAGAGTCGAGCTGAAATTTTCCTTTGCCAACCTGAACTGCATGGCAATGACTAAGTCATGTCATTCAGGGCGGGAAAGCTGCTGAGAATCCCAGCAAATATTTTAAATAGAAAAAAAAGCATAAAAATAATAATAAATCTGGCATCTGAAAAAAAATGTGCACTTGGTTTGCAAAGAAGACATGAACAAAGCCATAGAAAATATGAATCCCAGGAGGAAGTTCTTGCATTAGCAAATAAACAAATGAGATAAAAACTCTTTCCAAAAAAGTTATTCTAGCAGAACTAACAAGGAGTCGTTACGATGAACGGGGAAGAGAGCTCCAGTCCACAAAGGCAAGTAATAGGGAGGATGGAGAGATGCGTTCAATAATTACAATAATAATTACAATCATAACACAATACTGAGAAATTAATGAAAAAGGCCACCAGATTTTTTACACAGAGCCTGGCATTACAAAAAGTGAGTCCATAGTTCCTCTCTGTGTGTCCAACCAAGGCAGAAACTTCCCCTATTGCTCTGAAAAATGAGTTTTATGCCCAGAAGAGCAGCAGTTTCTTCTGCCTTGTGTAAATTACAAATGAAAGAGCATTAAGTGGAAACCACGGCACCTGTAAATGCCAACTTCATAGGGCTGCCCTTGTTTCATAACCTAAATGAGAAAAACAACAATATCATCCAACTGGCACGTGCTTGGCTGATGTAATAAAATTCCCCTCCCTCTTAAAATTAAGCCAGAAAATGAGTATCTGGGATGGAGGGGATCAGCCCTTCCCTCCAAGCAGGGTTCTGCTCCTTTAAACTGCTGAGCCAGAGCCAAGAGACTTCAGTTCCCCAGAACTGAACGTGTCAGATAAAAGATTAAACATTTTTAAAAATAAAATAGCTGAGAATTTTTTCCACTGTTCTGTAGCCCAGTTATTAAGTGACCAGGGTCATTCTTTAACATGTAAACGAGTGCCTCTTATGGAAAGAGAAAGCTAGACCATTTTCAAAAAGCCGGGCTTACCTCTAAGCTCATTACACACCTACTTGTCCCATCAGTAATAGGATAGACTCCCATACAGTATTTGCCATTGCTATTTTAAAAAATGGGATTCTGTTTTCTTCACCATTACCAATGTCCTACTCCTCTCTGACGATAACACTAAAATGAGAGTTATACTTCACAGCAAAGGATTTCTCAACAAAAAAGTTCATGGGGTATTAAATAGAACAGCTTAAAAATAATCAGAAGAGTGAGATTCTCTAATTCAAACAGAAAAATCAAGTCCACAGCACCTAGAGGCAAGCAAATTATTATTTTAATACAATTTTTTTCCCTCCAACTTTGCTTCATTTTCACAGAATAACATCTAATCCAGCTCCGTAACAAGCATTTTTCCATTAGAACTACAGCACTTGACAATAGGTCAGTCTTAACTATATTTTGGAAACTATGCTCACCATAAGGTTAAAAAAAAAAAAAAAAAATCATTTTTCTCCCCTTTCTTCTTCTTGTGTCCCTTGGATGAAGTATAAGACCTAGTTTCCTTGTTTTTCTACTTCTTCACAGTCAACAGCCTAAACTACTAAACACTATGCACAGCTGGCTACACATTAGTTACCATTATATATGTGTATATATATATGCAATGTACTATTTTCACTAAATCTCTGCTTGCTCAGTTCCATTTTTCGGCGTAACAGCAGGGACAAGCGCAGGCTGACGACGAGAAGCACAAGTAACAAAAGCTATTCATAAATCCAGGCTTGCCTGGGGGTGGGGAGGAAGCATCACGCGAAGACACCAAAGCAGCTCCAGTGATTTAAGTCTTACCCTACCTAGGACTCTTCAAATTCAGCGCAAGCATTTTGGCCACCGGCTCCGCTCTCGGCGGGGTAGCGAGAGCGGCAGGCGGGCAGCTAAGCAAAGAGCCGCGCGGCTGTCAGGCGAAACGCACCGCGTTCCCGGGGAGCCGGCGGTACCAGCACACAGGCTGCTCTGACTGTAGGGGCAGAGCTGAGGCCGCGCAGCGCGCTGTGCAGAGAGGCGCCTTCAGCGCCGCGGGGACCGAGATCCGCTGTCTGCCTGCGCACAACACCCGAGAAGGCTGTTTTAGAAATATATCATTATTATTTAAATAAGAGAATAAAAATTATAGGCAAGTGTAAGAATACAAAGCAGCTGGTCTGCAAAACAGCTGCTGCAGATGAGAACAGAGCACAGTTGACAAAGGATGATGTTTTCCTCCCCTTTTTCTTAACTCATGGGCAAGTATATTTGGTTACATCTCAGTTAAGAATCAAGGAATTCTTTTTAGAATAAATTAGTCTGGAAAAATAATAAAAAAAAAAAATTCCAGGAGTCCTCACTCACCAGAATTGTATCAGATGCAATATAAAGTAACTTTGCTCTGAACTATGTGCACATGCTGTGAAATTAAATAATGATAAAAATATATATTCAGAAGTGATAAGATTTCCCACAGAAATCCATTCTTAATACTGTAGTTACTCTTATCATATGCCTGCCCACTACAATAATCCATTTCACCAGTAATAATTAAAGCTGCAAAAAGAGAAACCGGGACTGAAGTAGCAAGACCTGATAAACTGGTGCAGAAGGATGTTCGAAGGGCTACAGAATTCTGCTTTTGAACTGGATTTGTCACAAAAAAATAGCCTGAATATCCCCCTAGTAAAAGCATTTGGGCTTTTTATATTAACTTGCTTGATAGCAACAGTTAGCTGGAGAAAGGAAGCCTGCTCCAAAAGCCAAGTAAGGTGCAGTGTGCGGAGTACTGGGAGCAGGAGCAGTATTCAGGTAGCTGAACTGAAGGGCTTCATTCAAGCACCAACTGGGTATTATATAAAACATGTATTATCCACACACATACAAACACTTTCCTGCAACCTGTCTGGATATTAACAGCCCTTGGCACAAGAGTGTACCCTGTATGTTAGAGACGGTAGCTGTACAGTCGCCCTGCCAACTTGAGCTTGTCACCAAGCTCAAGAAGTTGCAGCAACCAAGGAAGTGGCTGTACACCTCTGCCAAATTACCCAGAGCCAAAAAATACAACCTACGAGGAAAGCTCCCTTCCAGGCTGAGGTACGGAGCCTTTCACAGCACCCATACATTCTCCAGGAGAGGAAGGATTTGTGCAATGCTTCTACATTAGAGGAATAAATATTGTTATTTCCTGGCTTGGAAAAATTGCTGCATATCCAAGTTTGATCTTGCAGCACTTTGAAGAGCTACTCCTGCACCTATGCCAACATGATTTCCCCAGGCAGCTTATTCAAAAATTATAATGAAGCAAGAGAAAGCCCCAAAACCAGGTACTCTGCACTAAACTGCACAACCTGTGCCCAAGCTCTCTGCTGCTGAAGGCTGTATCTATAAATGAACTTAATTTGCAGTATTGCTAGAATTGTTTGCTAGGATGCTAAACCTGAGAGCCGTACTCCAAGAAGCCACAAAAACAGCAACAGCAATTGCAGAACCAGACAGCAGCACCTTCAGAGTCCAGTTCAATGGAGATACATTTTCCGCCCTCTCACCATGGATCCTCATGACTGCTGTTTCAAAAGGCAGAGCTTGGGTGAAATATTGGAGCTCACCACTAAGGGAGTCAGGAAATTCATTGTTTGCCAGAACTTGGCAACACCTTTGCAAGGTACAATGTGTATGCAGAAGGCAGGCAAACACCCCTTTCAATCACAGGCTAAGACAAGGCAACTAGTCACACTCCTTAAACGCCATCCCCAATACCTATTAATTTCACATTTTATATCTTATTCTACAAAAGCTCTTCTAGAGCATTGTTACCTATTCTTACCTTTTTTCCCTGTGAGAGACTAAAGGAATTACTTTGAATATGCAAACATAAGGGCAAATTCCTGCTTGAAGTGCTCAGGGTATAGATAACATCTACAGCATCCAAGCAAGGATCCGACCAAGCAAGGAAAGGATAGAGAAGGTATTTTTTTCATGTACAACTTCCAACACGACAGAGTCCAACTATAAACACATCAAGCACCATTTTTTTCCCTTTATACCTTTCCTGAACCTCAAACAGAAACTTAGTTTCCAGTGTCTTCTTTATTACAAAAATACTACAAATAAAGGCTTGAGTTGGAAGAGACTCAACATTAAATATATTTAGTTTGTAGGTACTGGCTTTACTATATTGTATAACAAATTACCAGTTAACAAATAAACATCAGCTGACTCAACGGCAACCAAACATGTGCAGACTCCTAGCTCATCCCCATTACAAAGCCAAAGACCTTAATAAAAATCCTATGTGGTGTCCATATTGTCAACTCCCTGACTGACATCATCTGCAGTTTGGTTTTTCAGGTAGACTGTAGCCCATCACCTAAATCACAGGTGCCACTATGGACTAATATAGACATGACAAGATAGTAGGGGGAGCCACCTTCAAACGACTCCCAGTTAATCCAGAACGCCTGTTAACTGCTCAATTAAAATATTTTTAAATCAAATGGTGATTTAAGAAAGACCA